>JARQOC010000001.1:580039659-580478626 GCA_033576535.1 Allobates femoralis
GGGGTCGGCCTCAGCTTCAGAGTTGCATTGAAAGGAAATCTTAATCCTTTAGCACAAGATATTTTGGTCAATTGTAGCTTCTGGTTTTGTGGGAATCATTTGAGGGAATGCCCTTTCCTGTTCCTGTTCCCCATGACTGTGCCCAGTGCACAATATCCATAAAGACACGGTTGGGAGTGTTTGGTGGAAAGTACATTCACGGCCACGCAGAGCCAGACCTCAGCCCATCCAGCACCTTTGGGTTGAACTAGAATGTAGACTGAGCCCGACCTCTCCCCAACTCAAACAGACACCTCCAAAATCTTACAGTCTTCCCAGAAGAGCGGGAGCTATTACATCAGCTGAGGGGCCGACTCCAGATTATATGGATGGAGAGGTCTGAAAAGCTCCTGTAGGCAACGTTGAGGGGGCACAATACTATTGTCCATAAAGTGTAGCTGCAGTCAGACTACAGCTGTGTTATGTGACCCGCTGATCCAAGTATGATAAATAAAGAGACAGTAGCACTCTGAAATGCTAAGGCATGCAAACCAAGAATTTAGGAATCTAGAACTGGAATATTGCTAAGGAAATATATGAAAGAATAGGGACACTTAGCATACACAAAATGGCCATTTCTATATCTGCTCAGTTGCTACATCTTGGCGTACCTCTTTACTGGGTTAAAGCATCTCTTGGGTTTAAAAAAAAAAAAAAAATCTCCATTTGATGGGCAAATAGGAACCTGCTAATAGAGAATAAAATGACCTCTTATTTAGATTATGGGGTGATATCTTCTGACTGTGCACCTCTCTCCTATTAGCGTTAGGTGGTTTTATTCTCTATTAGCAGGTTCCTATCCGCCCCCACAAATGGAGATTTATTTAAAGCCAGAAAGGGACTTTGACTTAGTGTAGGTACCCAGTAAGGAGATATGCCTCGAATGGCTACTAGGTAGATATATTATTTATTTTATTTTATTCATTATATAGTGCTATTAATTCCATAGCACTTTACATACATGGTAATGCTGTCTCTTTGGAGCTCACAATCTAAACATCCTTCAGATGTCTTTAGGATATGAAATATTGAGATACTTAGCATATAAAGAAGGCCATTTCTATCACTGCCCAGTAGCCACGTCAAGGTGTATCTCCTTACTGAGCACCTAGATTAAGTTAAAGCCTCTTTCTAGTTTAAAAAAAACTCCATTTGTACAGGGGATAGGAACCAGCTAATAGAGAATAAAATCATTTAAGGAAAATGGGGGAGGGGTGCACAGTCAGAAGGCATGACCTCAACCTAAATAAGAGGTAATTTTATTCTCTATTAGCAGATTCCTATCCGCCCATGCAAATGGAGATTCTTTTTAAACCCAGAGAGAGGCTTTAACTTAGTGCAGGATTCCAGTAAAGAGTTACACCAAGATGTAGCAATTGATCAGATATAGAAATTGCCATTTTTATATGCTAAGTGTCTCAATTTTTTCATATACATCCTTAGCAATAATGCAGTTCTATATTCCTATATTCTTGGTTTATATGCCTTAACATTTCAGAGTACAACAGTCTTTTTATTTGCTATAATATGTTATCTTCAGTTATGCACCTGTTCGCACTGCATGTTAGGGAGTGTCAGCAGTATTTTCTTATTTAGATTTTGGGTTTATGCCTTCTGACTGGGCACCCCTCCCCCATTAGGCTTAGGTGATTTTATTCTCTATTAGCAGGTTCCTACTCACCAATACAATGTGAGGTTTTTTGAAACCCAGAGAGTTTAGTGTAGGAACCCAGTAAAGAGATACGCCTCAACGTGGCTACTGGGCAGATATAGAAATGGACATTTTTATATGCTAAGGGCCTCAATTTTTTCATATATTTCCTTAGCAGTAATGCATGTCTATATTCTTATATTCTTGGTTTGCATGCTTTAGCATTTCAGAATGCAACTGTCTTTTATTTGTCATAATATATGTCTTGTTCAGTATACACTTGTTCAGACTGGATGTTAGGGGGGTGCCGTCAGTTCTCTTATTAAGATTACTAAGTATGCCGTTGTGTTTCATTTAAATAATAGAAAAGATATATTGGGAGAAGAAGGTTCTGAGATGTCAATAGCTTTATCATAGTGTTCTCAGGATGATTGCCGACCCTGCCCTAAATCTACACTGCACAAGTGAAAGTCACAGCCAATTCTGGCTTTGAGCGATTGATGGCCGGTGAAGAAGCCGCAATATTTGAGGATTTGTTTGTGTTTTAAAATAAAAAACGTTTGTAATTGTAAAAAAAATATATATTAAATATAAAAACTTGAATGGAAAAAAGGTCTTTCTTTGAAAACAGATTTGTGTGTAGTATGTTACTGACCCCCCACCAAACACATTCAGTAGTTGCCACAATACACTTATGTCACTATATATTTCACTATATACAGACAAAGGAACCATCACATTATTCATTTTACAATCTACCCAGTATATTATGTATATTATTATATAAAAGCATAGGTAGATTTGTGAATGTAATATTTGGATGTAATTGGTCAGTGGGGTCCCCAGGGTCCCACCTGCTCCAATTTGACACCGAGTGGTCATTGGGATCAGTATATAAGCCTCCCGGCAGCGGAGAAGGAAGGAGGGGGAGAGAGGGGAGAAGGAAGGAGGGGGAGAGGGGAGAAGGAAGGAGGAGGAGAGGGGAGAAGGAAGGAGGAGGAGAGGGGAGAAGGAAGGAGGAGGAGAGGGGAGAGGGGAGAAGGAAGGAGGAGGAGAGGGGAGAGGGGAGAAGGAAGGAGGAGGAGAGGGGAGAGGGGAGAAGGAAGGAGGAGGAGAGGGGAGAAGGAAGGAGGAGGAGAGGGGAGAGGGGAGAAGGAAGGAGGAGGAGAGGGGAGAAGGAAGGAGGAGGAGAGGGGAGACGGGGGAGAGGGTTGAAGGGGGAGAGGGTTGAAGGGGGAGAGGGTTGAAGGGGGAGAGGGTTGAAGGGGGAGAAGGAGGAGAGGGGAGAAGGGGAAGAGGGGAGAAGGGGAAGAGGGGAGAAGGGGGAGAGGGGAGAAGGGGGAGAGGGGAGAAGGGGGAGAGGGGAGAAGGGGGAGAGGGGAGAAGGGGGAGAGGGGAGAAGAGGGGAGAGGGGAGAGGGGAGAGGAGAAGGGGGAGAAGGGGGAGAGAGGGGAGAAGGGGGAGAGGGGGGGGAGAGGGGAGAAGGGGGAGAGGGGAGAAGGGGGAGAGGGGAGAAGGGGGAGAGGGGAGAAGGGGGAGAGGGGAGAAGGGGGAGAGGGGAGAGGGGGAGAGGGGAGAAGGGGGAGAGGGGAGAAGGGGGAGAGGGGAGAAGGGGGAGAGGGGAGAAGGGGGAGAGGGGAGAAGGGGGAGAGGGGGAGAGGGGAGAAGGGGGAGAGGGGAGAAGGGGGAGAGGGGAGAGGGGAGAAGGGGGAGAGGGGAGAAGGGGGGGAGAGGGGAGAGGGGGAGAAGGGGGAGAGGGGAGAAGGGGGAGTGGGGAGAAGGGGGAGTGGGGAGAAGGGGGAGTGGGGAGAAGGGGGAGTGGGGAGAAGGGGGAGTGGGGAGAAGGGGGAGTGGGGAGAAGGGGGAGTGGGGAGAAGGGGGAGTGGGGAGAAGGGGGAGTGGGGAGAAGGGGGAGTGGGGAGAAGGGGGAGTGGGGAGAAGGGGGAGTGGGGAGAAGGGGGAGAGAGGAGAGAGGGGGAGAGGGGAGAAGGGGGAGAGGGAGAAGGGGGAGAGAGGAGAAGGGGGAGAGAGGAGAAGGGGAGAGGAGAGGGGAGGAGGGAAGGGGGAGAGAGGGAGGGGGAGAGAGAGGAGAAGGGGGAGGGGAGGGGGTGAGAAGAGAGGGGGAGAAGGAAGGAAAGGAAAAAGTAGTTAGTTCAGTAGTTGCCACAATACACTTATGTCACTATATATTTCACTATATACAGACAAAGGAACCATCACATTATTCATTTTACAATCTACCCAGTATATTATGTATATTATTATATAAAAGCGTAGGTAGATTTGTGAATGTAATATTTGGATGTAATTGGTCAGTGGGGTCCCCAGGGTCCCACCTGCTCCAATTTGACACCGAGTGGTCATTGGGATCAGTATATAAGCCTCCCGGCAGCGGAGAAGGAAGGAGGAGGAGAGGGGAGAAGGAAGGAGGAGGAGAGGGGAGAAGGAAGGAGGAGGAGAGGGGAGAAGGAAGGAGGAGGAGAGGGGAGAAGGAAGGAGGAGGAGAGTGGAGAAGGGGGAGAGGGTTGAAGGGGGAGAGAGGGGAGAAGGGGGAGAGGGGAGAAGGGGGAGAAGGGGGAGAGGGGAGAAGGGGGAGAAGGGGAAGAGGGGAGAAGGGGGAGAAGGGGGAGAGGGGAGAAAGGGGAGAGGGGAGAAGGGGGAGAGGGGAGAAGGGGGAGAAGGGGGAGAGGGGAGAAGGGGGAGAGGGGAGAAGGGGGAGAGGGGAGAAGGGGGAGTGGGGAGAAGGGGGAGAGCGGAGAAGGGGGAGAGGGGGAGGAGAGGGGGAGAGAGGAGAAGGGGGAGAGAGGAGAAGGGGGAGTGAGAGAGGAGAAGGGGGAGAGGAGAGAGAAGGGGGAGAGAGAGAGGAGAAGGGGGCAGAGGGGAGGGGTGAGAGAGGAGAAGGGGGAGGAGAGGTGGGGAGAAGAGAGGGGGAAAGGAAAAGGAAAGGAGAGAAAAAAAAGGAAAAAAAAAGTAAAGAAAAGTAAAGAAAGGAAAAGAAAGTTCTCATACCTCAAACATATACTGTGCTCAGGATAGAAGATGCTGGTGTATTTCATCCAGGAATGCTCGTCGTCTTCGTTCTCCTCCTTTGATAATTCCGATATGAGAAAAGTTGGAACGAATTAAATCGTCTTACAGACACTTTGTGAAGATTATCTTCATCAAGACATTTCTTTCTCAGGGCCTATAATACACAAATACCATATAAATTAGAAAAAGGCAACTCATCGACCTCCCTGACTCTATAAATGAGGGACGTGACTGTTACACTGGAGACGGCTCTCCGCTCCCAAGATCCTTGTGCAAGTTAACTCTTAAAGAGGACCTGTCACCCCCTGGTGCATGACAATCTAAATGCACCACTGAATGCAGCATGCTTGCTGCATTCAGGGAAGGGGTCCCCATGGCTCTAGCCCCCCTGTGCACTGAGAAATAGATTTTATAAATCTTAAATATAGTGAGTCCGGAGGGCTTTCCTTCTTATGGAGTCATCGCTGGCATGGAGGTTCTCCCCGCCTCCGGCCGCATTGTGTCGCCTCCTGCTGCTGTTCCTCCTCCTTATTGTGTCCGCCCCCCTCTTCGCCTGCACCGGCATCTAAGCTTCTGATCTCACGCAGGCACATAGCGAGGACGGGAGCCGGTGGCTGACGTCACAGCCTCGCTATAGCGCGAGTGGGACGGACACAATAAGGAGGAGGAACAGCAGCAGGAGGCGGCACAAAGCGGCCGGAGGGGGGGAAAACCTCTGTGCCAGCGATGACTCCATAAGAAGGAAAGCCCTCGGACTCACTATATGTAAGATTTATAAAGTCTACTTCTCAGGGCACAAGGGGCTGTCCGTGTCTCCTGCATAGGGCACAAGGGGCTGTCGTGTCCTCTGCATAGGGCACAAGGGGCTGTCCGTGTCTCCTGCATAGGGCACAAGGGCTGTCCGTGTCCTCCTGCATACATGGTTTTTAAGCAAATGTAATACAGGACTTTTTCTTCTATACTCCACTCTGTTTTCAGTGTTTTTCCTGCACAATAGATAGATTTTACGTTCTCAGACAATAAGAATCTTTTGATAACGTCTTCATCTAGAGCAGCCAGCGATCGGTATGGAGGATTCTGCATCTTCTTTTAAGCAAAGAAAACGATCATTGAGGCTTTTTTTTTTCTAATGAACTGCAATAAACCTCACAAAGAGAAGGCACATTAAGAGCCCATCATCCCATTGACTATTTGTTGACGGACAGATGGGGCTCAGAATGGATTCCAACCCATACAATTCTACTCAATGTCACATCATGTCAGACAATAAAACGACAAGCACTCGACCTCCCTGAACAACGGATTAAGCATTCGCTCTCTCATATCTTCAAGAACATAGGTGAAGAAATATTTTATGGATTTCTGAGAGCAGCTCGCCTTCAACCAGAAACTAATAGCTCAAGTCATAAGAAGTCAAATAACGCTGCGCCTCTTCACAATCTCCTGCCAGATACAAAACGCCAACAAGTTCATCCTCACATCCCAATCGGGACTCGTGTAACCAAAGGAGGCAGCAAAAAATAAAGAGGCAATGTACTCTGAAATGCTAAAGCATGCAAACCATGACTATAACAATATGAACATGCATTAATGCTAAGGAAATGTATGAAAATATTGAGATACTTAGCACATAAAAGTGGCCATTTCTACATCTGCCCAGAACGCACATCACGGCGTAGCTCTTCACTGGGTACCTACACCAAGTTAAAGCCTCTTTCTGCGTTTAAAAAAAATGGCTATGTTTATATGCTCGAGTTTTTTTCATATATTTCCTTAGCATAACGCATGTCCAGATTGATACATTCATGGTTTGTATGCTTTATCATTTTAGAGTTCAACGGATTCTTTATTTTTCATAATATATGCCATGTTCAGCATGCACCTGCTCAGACTGCATGTTAGGCCTCATTCACACATCCGTGTCACCACGGACGTGTGAAGCAAAGCCGTTTGGGGGCGGGGCGTACATATGTGACACAATGGGTGCTGTCCGTGTGCTATCCGTGGATCAGTGGAATAGCACATGGACAGCCTGTCACTACATACTCACCTCTCTCCAGCGGCGCTGTCACTCAGTCAATAGTCAATATTTCATTAGCCTAATGAGCGGCACCGGAAGAGAGAGGAGCTGTCAGCGCTGGAGCAAGGAGAGTTTGAAATTCTTTATGTTTAGGCTTGTATCTTTTGTCGTGGTCCGTGCACACGGATGTCATCTGTGTGCATTGATGTTTTTGGCCAAAAGTGGTCCGTGCTTCCACAAAAAAACAGACATGTAGCCGTGTGGAGCACAGGACATGCATCTGCTCCACACGGCAACAGGTCCGTGCGAAAATACGGATGTGGGAATGGGGCCATAGGGGAACATGTGTCCCCATATGTCCGTGCCTCGGCATGTGTCGGCACGGACCAAATACAAGCCGGAGGCACAGATGTGTGAAAGAGGCCTTAGGAGGTGCTATCAGTTTTTGTTATTTAGATTTTGGGGTCATGTCTTCTGACTGAGCACCCCTCCCCTATTAGCCTTAGGTGATTTTATTCTCTATTAGCAGGTTCCTATCCGCCCATACAAATGGAGATTTATTTTAAATCTTGAGAGAGGCTTTAGCTTAAGGCAGGGTTACACATAGCGATGTGCCAGTGACCCGACCAATGATCAGGATCACTGGTGCATCGCTATGTGATCACTGGTGAGCTGTCAGACAGGCAGGTCTCACCAGCGATCACCCAGTACTGCGCCGACACCCGACGGTCGTTATGATCGTTCAGGGTCTCGGGCGCAGACTGGGGATCGCTGGTCTTTGCCCAATCGCTGGTCTTTGCAAGCGAGCGACCAATCAGAATTGCGGCGGCGGTACCGGGCAAATCCGGCTGGCTCGCAGCTCCCCGGAGCTGAGCCGCGAATATGCCCGGCACGGAGATCCCCGGCGCGAGGTAGCCGGGGAGCCGAGCTCTGGCAGCTCGCGCTCGCTCCGCCGGCGCGAGGTAGTTGGGAGGCGAGGTCAGCTCCCGGCTACCTCGCGTCCGCTCTGTGCCCCGCCCCGCTATTCTGATTCGTCGCTCGCGGCTGGCGGCGACCAATCAGAATAGCGCCGCGCTCTATGGCGCCATTTTGAAATACACTGTACTCAGTGTATTGATGATGCGCCATATAAGCGCGGCACTATTCCTCATTGGTCGACGCATTCAGTGTGGCGACCATCAATAGCGCCGCGTCTCATGGCGCGAGTACTGCAAAAGACACTTTAGTAGTGTATCTCAAGTGGCGCATAGAGCCGGCGCTATTCTGATTGGTCGCCGCATTCAGCGTGGCGCGACCAATCAGAATAGCGCCGCGCTTTATGGTGCCATTACTTTCAAATACACTGAGTACAGTGTATTTCAAAGTATGGCGCCATTTCTGATTGGTCGCCACATTCAGCGTGGCAACCAATCAGAATGGCGCCATCTTTGAAATACACTGTACTCAGTGTATTTGAAGTATGGCGCCATAAAGCGCGGCGCTATTTTGATTGGTCGCCGCATCAGCGTGGCGGACCAATCAGAATAGCGCCGTGCTCTATGCCGCCATCTTTGAAATACACTTACTAAAGTGTATTTGCAGTATCGCGCCATAGAGCGAGCCGGGGATCTCGTGCACCGGGCACCGACGCGGAGCGGCGAGGTAGCCGGGAGTCGACCTCGCCTCCCGGCTACCTCGCGCCGGCGGAGCAACCGGGGATCTCCGTGCCGGGCATATCCGCGGCTCAGTTCCAGGGGAGCCGCGAGCCAGCCGGGATTTGCCCGGTACCACCGCTGCAATTCTGATTGGTCGCTCGCTTGCAAGCGACCAATCAGATTCAAGCCGCGGCACAGCGCCATGTTTAAAAATCTAAAAAGTAAAAAAAAAAAAAATTAAAGATGGCGGCGTGTTTCCCGGCGCTCTTCTCATTGGTCACCGTCAGGTGCGAGCGACCAATGAGAAGAGTGGGGCGGGGCACAGGGGCCATATTTGAAATCCAAAGTTCCCGCTGGATTTCAAATATGGCGCGGTGTTTCGCGGCGGTTTTCAGATTGGTCGCTCGCGCCTGGCGCCAACCAATGAGAAGAGCGCCGCGAAACACGGCGCCATCTTTATAATTTTTTTTTTTTACTTCTTACATTTTTAAACATGGCGCTGTGCGCGGCTTGAAATCTGATTTGTGAGCTTGGAGGACATCAAATTGCGCGGGTACCGGGCAAATCCTGGCTGGCTCGAGGCTCCCTGGAGCTGAGCCGCGGATATGCCCGACACGGAGATCCCCGGCTCGCTCCGCCGGCGCGAGGTAGCCGGGAGCCGATAGTCGGCTCCCGTACTACCTCCGCGCCTCCGCCGCCTCTGCCCTCCAGCCTCCTGCCTCCAGCCTCCCCTGTCCTCCCCTCTCACCTCACCCCTCCAGCGCTCACCGCTCTCCTCACCCCTCCATATGCAATGTACAGTATGTGTATATATGTGTCTATGTAGGCACTTCCGTCACTTTGTCCGCACACATACACATATACACAACACACACACTCCGCTATACTTTCCACCGGCCCTGCGTCCGTCGCCTGGATCCTCAGTCGACATGTCGCCCCCCGAACTACTGGATCCAATATAGCGTTCAAGAAGTCTCGCCAAACTTCCGGACGCCATATTGGATCCAGTCTTCCGGGGGCGGCAACATGTCGACTCAGGATCCAGGCGGCGGGGAATACGCAGGGTCATGGTAAGTATAGCGGAGTGTGTGTATGTATGAGTGTGCTGACCACTCTGCCCACGGCGCTGCGCTGACCACCCTGCCCACGGCGCTGCGCTGACCACCCTGCCCACGGCGCTGCGCTGACCACCCTGCCCACGGCGCTGCGCTGACCACCCTGCCCACGGCGCTGCGCTGACCACCCTGCCCACGGCGCTGCGCTGACCACCCTGCCCACGGCGCTGCGCTGACCAATCTCACCGCACTCACTGCTAACCACTGAGCCACCGCACTCACTGCTAACCACTGAGCCACCGCACTCACTGCTAACCACTGAGCCACCGCACTCACTGCTAACCACTGAGCCACCGCCCAGTGCTAACCACTGAGCCACCGCGCAGTGCTAACCACTGAGCCACCGCGCAGTGCTAACCACTGAGCCACCGCGCAGTGCTAACCACTGAGCCACCGCGCAGTGCTAACCACTGAGCCACCGCGCAGTGCTAACCACTGAGTCAACCGCGCAGAGCTAACCACTGAGCCACCGCGCAGTGCTAACCACTGAGCCACCGCGCAGTGCTAACCACTGAGCCACCGCGCAGTGCTAACCACTGAGCCACCGCGCAGTGCTAACCACTGAGCCACCGCGCAGTGCTAACCACAGAGCCACCGCGCAGTGCTAACCACAGAGCCACCGCGCAGTGCTAACCACAGAGCCACCGCGCAGTGCTAACCACAGAGCCACCGCGCAGTGCTAACCACAGAGCCACCGCGCAGTGCTAACCAGTCAGAGTCGGATATGTGGCTTATTGACTTCACAGCCCTGGTTATGGAGTCAGAGTCCATATTAAAATACATAAAGAGGAGCTAAATATATATAGACACACGTATATTCTATATATACTTATTTACCATATTATATTCTCTTACTGTACCGCCATTGCTCCTACACATTACTGCTGGTTTTCCCCCATCTCATTGCTTCCTCTATCATGGGGGGATGTCAGGTGATGGCAGTAGTCAATCAGTGGCCCCTGACTAGCCGCAGTGCTCACTTCTGTATTGGTGGGTTTACACACACCAATTTCTGTGTCTAATATCTGAACAGATCTCTGGTTGCAGTGAAATCATGGACACATTGCTCCATTTTATGGCTGTGTACAAAATGAAGCAATGTGTCCATGATTTCACTGCAACCAGAGATCTGTTCAGTAATTGGACACAGAAATTGGTGTGTGTAAACCCACCATTGGAGCTGGAAGAGCCTGCAATTTTCTGGCTCTGTTGCAATGTGACCACTGCAGCCAATCAGTTGCTGATGATTGGCTGCAGCAGTCACCTGACACCTATTGTTGGAAGGAGCCAGGACGTCAGTGAGGAAACCTTCCAGAAGTACAGAGGAGCACTGGAGGGGGAGCAGCAGGTGAGAATGTGTATTAAATGTAAAGTTTAGAACTGTTAGGGGATCACTTTCGAAACGTTTTTAGTAGTGAACAGAAGCTTTAAGCAGGTTGTCTTCCCCTTTTTCCTCTAAAACTAAACAAGCATTGTCTAAAAAAAAAAAAAAAAAAAAAAAAAAAAGGAAAAAAATAAATCTATACTCACCTACTGATCCACTGCCGCTTCTCCATAGAAAGCCTGGGTACCCCACACATGTCTTTGTACATTGTGATCAAGAGACGTGTGACTGTTGAAGCCAATCACTGGCTACAGCAGTAACCAACTATTTGGCTGTAGCTGTCACAAGCCCATTCCTGCCATTAGAGGAAGCAAGAAGACCAGCATGAGATCTGCACAGTGTTAAGAAGTGGCTGGGAATCAGCAGGTGAAAATAGATCAGATGTTAACCCCAACCAAAACATGACTACTTCTGGATTATATTTCTAACTGGGCCCTAACATTTGGCATTTGTTTTTGGTATTCAATTTCTGCTTCAATCCAGCTCCACCCCTGCTCAGATCCTTACTACAGTCCAGCTCCACCCCTGCTCACATGCCTACTACAGTCCAGCTCCACCTCTGCTCACATTCCTACTACAGTCCAGCTCCACCCCTGCTCACATCCCTACTACAGTCCAGCTCCCCCTCTGCTCACATCCCTACTACAGTCCAGCTCCACCCCTGCTCACATCCCTACTACAGTCCAGCTCCACCCCTGCTCACATCCCTACTACAGTCCAGCTCCACCCTGCTCACATCCCTACTACAGTCCAGCTCCACCCCTGCTCACATCCCTACTACAGTCCAGCTCCACCCCTGCTCACATCCCTACTACAGTCCAGCTCCACCTCTGCTCACATCCCTACTACAGTCCAGCTCCACCCCTGCTCACATCCCTACTACAGTCCAGCTCCACCCCTGCTCACATCCCTACTACAGTCCAGCTCCACCTCTGCTCACATTCCTACTACAGTCCAGCTCCACCCTGCTCACATCCCTACTACAGTCCAGCTCCACCCCTGCTCACATCCCTGCTACAGTCCAGCTCCACCTCTGCTCACATCCCTACTACAGTCCAGCTCCACCCCTGCTCACATCCCTACTACAGTCCAGCTCCACCTCTGCTCACATCCCTACTACAGTCCAGCTCCACCTCTGCTCACATCCCTACTACAGTCCAGCTCCACCTCTGCTCCCATCCCTACTACAGTCCAGCTCCACCCTGCTCCCATCCCTACTACAGTCCAGCTCCACCTCTGCTCACATCCCTACTACAGTCCAGCTCCACCCCTGCTCACATCCCTACTACAGTCCAGCTCCACCCCTGCTCACATCCCTACTACAGTCCAGCTCCACCCCTGCTCACAATCCCTACTACAGTCCAGCTCCACCCCTGTTCACAATCCCTACTACAGTCCAGCTCCACCCCTGCTCACATCCCTACTACAGTCCAGCTCCACCCCTGCTCACATCCCTACTACAGTCCAGCTCCACCCTGCTCACATCCCTACTACAGTCCAGCTCCACCCCTGCTCACATCCCTACTACAGTCCAGCTCCACCCCTGCTCACATCCCTACTACAGTCAGCTCCACCCCTGCTCAAATCCCTACTACAGTCCAGCTCCACCCCTGCTCAATCCTACTACAGTCCAGCTCCACCCCTGCTCACATGCCTACTACAGTCCAGCTCCACCCTGCTCACATGCCTACTACAGTCCAGCTCCACCCCTGCTCACATCCCTACTAAGTCCAGCTCCACCCTGCTCACATCCCTACTACAGTCCAGCTCCACCCCTGCTCACATCCTACTACAGTCCAGCTCCACCCCTGCTCACATCCTACTACAGTCCAGCTCCACCCCTGCTCACATCCTACTACAGTCCAGCTCCACCCCTGCTCACATCCTACTACAGTCCAGCTCCACCCCTGCTCACATCCCTACTACAGTCCAGCTCCACCCTGCTCATCATCTCCCCTCATCTACACAGTCCAGCTCCACCCCTGCTCACATCCCTACTACAGTCCAGCTCCACCCCTGCTTACATGCCTACTACAGTCCAGCTCCACCCCTGCTCACATCCTACTACAGTCCAGCTCCACCCCTGCTCACATGCCTACTACAGTCCAGCTCCACCCCTGCTCTGCATCCTACTACAGTCCAGCTCCACCCCTGCTCACATCCCCCCCTACTACAGTCCAGCTCCACCCTGCTCACATCCCTACTACAGTCCAGCTCCACCTCCTGCTCACATCCCTACTACAGTCCAGCTCTTCCCCCGGTATAGCCATGTGATCCGATTGCTGTCATCACAAAATGCTCGATTCACGCGCTGCCACAAGTCACCAGGAATCACCAGATCAGGTCAACTGCACATTTCTTTATAGTATCCTACCTTTCAGGCCTACTATCCAAGCTCCTCCTCAGGTCAGTCCACTTTAGAGACCCTGCGGATAGAGCTCAAGCGGGTAAGATAGAAAAGAAAAATCTGCATAACGCTTCGTTCTGGGATTCTGTGGCGCGGCATTCGCTTTTCCATTACCATTTGTTTCCACTATCATGAAGTGGCCTGCAGCCTTCAAGTTTACAGCAATTCACGTTGTGGACACACCAGGGAGCATTCTGATATACGCTACCCTTGTAAAAGGATAAGACCCATGGCTTTATCTCTTTACATGGTGATTGATGGTGTAGTAGATGTCTACCTCTCTAGCAGCATACAGCTTGCTGTTCCGCTGCGGCGCCATTAGCCCAAACGGGCAGATTAAAGGTAGTGCCATCTTACCATAGTTGATGCATTTATGGTGGTTACACACCATTCTATGTCACTTGAATCTTGTTGCAGAATCATGGACACATTGTTCCTTTTGTGGCTGCGTGTCCAACATAGAATGTATCCATAATTTCCTGCAACGGGAGATTCTGGTCAGTGCGCACATACAATTGGGTGTGTAAACACTTTAGAGTAACTGGTTTCCATTAGGGCTTCTCGCAGTCAGCCATCTCTGAGCCTGCTGTGAGCCAGCAGGGTGACTGACTGCCACTGGAGATGTGTTGAATGTAGACAGTCATTTTCTTCATCATTAGCCTCAGAAGCCCTGACTCACAGTCTGATCATTAAGGGCAGCACTCTCCACTATTGACTGAACATAAATGGAAGATTATCTGAGCATATGTCCAAAAGTGGAGTGCCCCTTTAAGGAACCCTTACAGGTGGCTAGAAGGGTCATAATTATTCGGCGGCGTTTAAGCTACAGGTGGCCACAAGGGCCAAAACTCCTCAGCAGCGTCTCCGCTTTCCATCATTACCTGCCCGAGTATTTTCCAGCGCGCTCTGGCAGCCCGTGTGTGCCTGTGCCGGCAGCGCTCTCCTCCTCCTGCCTCCTCCCGGGGTGTCTCACACACGCCGCTCCATCAGGTGGGGTTTCCCTTTGCTCTCTCTCATCCTCCATCTTTCTGTCTTTTTTTTTTTTTTTTTCTCGCCCGCCCGCTTGTCAAAAGCAAAAGCTGCGGCTTCCGAAAACAAACAACACGCGACCCGCTCCTAACCACGCCCCTTACTCCTAGCAACCAATCAGCGCTCGAGGTTTCATGAAATGCCGGAAGCTGGAGTCTAACGTGCATGACATCATCGAAGGGCGCCTCCCACGTGTGTAGCGCGTGACTATGGTACTTTGCGGCTGTTGTGCGGGGGTGTACCGGGTTCTCGTGTGCGGTGATCCGGTGCGGGGGGCTGGGCATGGCTTTCTGGCCGTTATGTTGGGTTCACATTTGCGGGTTTTGTCAAATCCTTTCAGGATCCATTTTTTTGCCATTACTTTAACCCCTTCACTGTGTGCTTTTTCGTTTTTCCCTTCTATTCTTCCTAAAGCCATAACCTTTTTATTTTCCCATCAATATAGACATATGACGGCTTGTTTTTTGCGGGACGAGTTGTACTTTGAGATGAAATCAATTATTTTACCATATAAGTGTACAGGGAAATTGCAAAAAATTCCAAGTGCAGTGAAATTGCAAAAAAGTGCAATGACATGTTTGTTTTTTGGGTATTTTCTTCCCCATCTTCAGTTATGGTAAACCTGACATGTCGGTGTGATGCCTCGGGTCAGTACGAGTTCATAGATACCAAACATGTATACTATACTGGTATCTAAGTGGTGAAAAAATATGAAGTTTAAAAGAATTGCTCTTGTGCCATGTTCTGTGACCTGTAATGTCCTCATTTTCAGGATCTTGAGCTGTGTCTGGCTCATTTCTTGCATCTTGAGGTGACGTTTCTAATGATACCATTTTTATGGGGGATGTGATGTTTTGATCGCCATTATTGGATTTTATTGCAATGTTGAGGCGACCAAAAAACAAGATTTTGACATTTGGACTTGTTTTTCTGTTCTGTAGTTTACAGATCTGATTGATTTTATATTTTGATAGATCAGACAGTCTTCACACTGCTTCACAGTCCGATCGCTTGTGCTATGTCCCAATGAGCTGCAGCACACATGGACATAGCATAAATGATCACTTTCAGTGGTTGGAAGCGCTTGCCAACCATCCACAGCAAGTGATCCCTGATAGCCTGAAGTGATCCCGGAAGCTATCAGGTGATCCACAGAAATCGCACGATCTTTTTGCAGGATCTCCTATCTTGGCAGGGAACGGCGCAGTCCCCGCCGCGGAGCTTTGGATCGTGCTGTCAGTGAATGACAGTGGGATTCAAATGGATAATACCGCCTATCTGATTACTGATCCGATCCATGGTGGTAGCCCCACATCTCGGCTGAGATGTCAGGAGTACGATGTGAGCTCACATCAAAGGGGGTCACCTGACATATGACATACCCAGTACATCAAATGTCAGGAAGAGGTTAAGGGTGCAATCACACTGTCCATGTGTTACACGCTTCAATGTTGTAAAAATATCACCTGCGATATCATGGGAGCGCGGTCGTTAGGACATCTTTTTGACATTGTTGGTGAGATGTCACACTTGTAGATATCATGGACGACGCCCCAATGATCTAGCGAGCAGCTATCGTTCGGTCAACCCAGCGAACGATACTTGTTCACTGTTGTGAATAGGTGAAGTCGTGAACGACATCGTTATCGCGGTGTCACACAGTACAATGCAGCAGGTTGGCTGATCGAGGATCGTTTGATATGAGAACATGTTCTCAAATCTGCGATCACCGATCCAACGATTTATTGTAGTCGTATCTCGGTGTAACACGCAATGACATCCTAACGATGTTGTTTGAACGACTCCAAACCTGTGACAATTGAGCGATATCGTTCACGATCTCATACTGTGTAACTGGGCCTTAAGTCGGAAGTGTCATGGATGAGTAACTTGAAATGGCTCTCCCCCTCTCTGGACGGGAACATCAGCTGTTTCTAATCATCTCTACACTCCTGTCCAGAGAGGGCGAGGCCATTCAGGGTCACTGCTCTGAGTCTCATCTGAGAGACTTGCATGTAAGTAGGATAGTGTGTTTCCACCCTAATGGTGTCAGGTAGCAATATGAAGCGACAGGACTCTACCTGTCACCATTAAAGTGAATGGGCAAAAAACTGAATCCTGAAAGGCCAGGGTTTTGCTGAAAAACCTGATCTTGCCTGATTTGAAATAAACACAAGCCTAAACCCAGGATTTAGAGGGGATTTTCCAGGAACTTAAAACAATTGGCTTTAAGTTAGAGCATGTTAATAATAAAAAATGGCTGTATATTGCGAAGTGTCTTGTGTGCGATCATGTTATCGCCTTGTATTGCAGTTTTCTGACCAAAACACAGAAAACTGAACGCTTTTCTTTCTGTAGCTTTTTTGTTATGGTTTTATCACTTACTTTTTTTAATGGTAATTATGTAATGTCATCGGCGTGCGGACCCTTTTGGGCATTCTCTGACTCCATGCCCCCTCTTGTTCTGTGGGTATAACGCCCTGGTGCTTATGAACACCTAATTTACAATCTCCGTTCACGTCTATATTGTATGTGTTCCTTCTAGGCATGATGCGTCCTTTTTGGTCCTGTGCATTGATAGTAAGTATTGGGTGTACATGTCCGACTCCAGAATATGCGCACTGCTCATTCTGAAGCGCAAGTACACCCAATTGCCCACAACGTGCAGGACCGGAAATGACGCGTCATACCTTGAAAGAGCACATACAATTTAGACAGGGACCTCAAATGTAAATTAGGTTATCATGAGCATCGGGTCATGATAACCACGGAACGAGAGGGGACATTGAGTCAGAGAATGCCCAGAGTGTCTGCACACCCAACGCACCACCCTAATTACCATACGAACATGTAAGTTATAAAATGCTTCTCAGCTATTGCAGTACAGTATTAGGTCAGACAGGGATGATTAGGGATGTAGGAGGAAGCTGCAGGGACAGGTAGTGATAGGTTTGGGGGCATAAAAGACCTGACAAGGTTGCCTTTTAAGTTTGGATTGACATAGATGTTTTCATTAATTTGGACATGTGCAGACGTGACAATGATGAATGCTTTTTTACATTTTTTCCAGAAAATACCAGACTCTGAGGAAATAGAGATACACAACACAAGTAGCCATCCTTGCATGTTGAGCGGCTGAGGTGATAGGTGTGGTTTGTCTTTGGTGAGCGTGGCCCAGCATTTTTCTGAAGAATAAACCTTAATTTTTTTAAGCCCACGCAGTTGTTGAATTGATTACAATAGCAGGGATCTGGGGTTAAGATCTCCAGGCAGGGCCCCATGTACGCGGATGGCTGCCACGCCCAACCACTAAGCTGGACACGCCCACTGGTACACTTTAGCTATGCAAACTTTAACAACCCTCCCCCCTCCCTGAGGGTTTTAACCCCCCCCCCCAAGACATTCGCTTGTATTGTAATCAACTCTACAACTGCGCAGAATAAAAAAATACCGCTTATTCCTTTCGCAAAGGAAAATGCCGAGCCATGCCAACCCACTAACTCCCGCCCGTCCAAAATGCAAGTATGCCACTTAGTTCACTCGCCCTCCCCAGGTCCACTGAGTCTCAGTTGCCACCACCTGAGTCTGTCATTGTCTTTGTAAAACTGGAAAACCCTCTCTAATTCATTTGCTGTATTTGATGTAAAAATAGTAAGAAAATAAAAATAAAGAAAACACTGAAAATGCAGCCTGGAAACCACAAACTGTATAGGGGAAGCCCAGGACTATAATATTGATGAACTATGTTTGGAATCAATATCAAGTGATCAAGTCCTGCAGCAACCAAATGTCCATAGTGCAAGAGGGTCATTCCGTGTCAAGTGAACCAATTATTATTACCTCTATATTTTTAATTCTTTTGAGATTTTGTTATTTGATAATAGCATGTCAGACAATGCAAAATGTGAAGAGAAAACATTTCTAAAAAAAATTTAATTTTTTTTAAATGATTTTCAAAGTTCGGAAAAAGTGCGAATTTCGCTGTTGCCTGCCTTTACATTTCTCCTCATACCTCAGGCTAGAAATAAGATAGAGAGACAAAATAAGCACCTTTCTACTCAGAACTGTACAGGCTTTCACCAGATATGTCACAAGAGCATCTTTGTTAATATTTAACCCATGCGAATGCAAAATTTTAAAATGCATTTCCGAAAAATTGGTTTAATTTAAAAATGTCAAAAACTGCCCATGTGTCTGCTATTCTCCATAGCCACATCTGTACCAAAATTCAAGTTAGGATCGCAATGGGATCATATTTTAAAATATTTAACTATTAATCTCATCAATGGGTCATTCCATATCAAGTGATCTAAATATGATAGGTCCCAAGTTGAATCTCTGTACAAATATAACCAAGAAAACAAGTAACACACAGACATTTTTTTCACAATTGCGCATGAAAATTTTGAATTTGATTTTTCCCGTACAAAATATTAAGAAACATTGTCCTGAGACATATCAAATGAAAGCCGGTACCGTTCTGAGAAAAATGATGCCTCTCCCACCTCATTATCTTAATTCTAGCCCGAGATAAAAAATGTAAAGCCATACCAGGCCAAAGATCACGCTTTTTTAAAACTTTAAAAATCTGTAAAACATTAACTGATGAAGAAAAAAATTAAAAAATGTTTTTTGTAATTAACTAAAGTTGTACTTCATAAAGAAAAAGAAAAAAAAATATCTAAAGACGTCAGGTAAAAAAAATATTCATATTTGGATTACTTGATATGGAATGACCCAGGAACAACCACTCTGTACAATGTAAACACTGCTCCCCAATACTGCAGCCACTGTTCACTTAAAGCCACAATCACATGTTGAGTATTTACTGAGTTTTTACCTCAGAATTTGTAGCCAAAACCAGGAGAGGAACACTCAGAGGAAAAGTATAATAGAAAAACATGTCACCGCTTCTGTATTTATCACCCACTGCTGGTTTGTCCACAAATACTGAGGTAAAAAACTCACCAAATACTCAGTGTGTACATGTGGTCCTTCATCTCTTGCACACGCTGAGTATTTGGTGAGTTTTTTACCTCATTATTTGTATCCAAAACCAGCAGTGGGTGATAGAAACACGTCACCACTTCTGTATTTATTAGGGTACCGTCACACGTGGCGACGGTACCACCGATTTGTTAGGCGGATGCAGGGGCGTGGCCTATCAGTACTGATATCGCCCCTTCATCGCCTAATGTAAAGGGGCGATGTCGGCGCCTCTGAGTGCTCTCCTGGTTTCACATCAGTGATGTGAAACCAGGCGGCCGATCTGGGAGATGTGCACACATCGCCCCATGTAAACGGTCGCACACATCGCTCCCATTGTACTGCATCGCCGCTAGGGTTTTGAGACAACCAGGCGGCGATGCTGCCTGTCAGCTCGCCGGTGCATCTCCGGAGGTGTCTCCCCGTGTAAACGGGGCGGCGACGCTGGCGGGGCGCCAAAAGCTTGCGCGCTCCTGCCAGTCGCCGCCGACATCTCCGGCAAGGTGGCACCGTGTGACGGGCCCCTTATACTTTAACTCTGATTGTTACACTCCTGGTTTTGGCTACAAATCCTGAGGTAAAAACTCACCAAATACTCAATGTGGGACAATGGCCTTATTGAGAATAAATTAGAGATTAAATGTGGCTGTAATTTTTGGCAGCAACAGTTGTAATGCATCACAAACATAGAACATTAATAAAAGTGGAAAGTTGGGGGAAACTTTTTTTTTTTTATTCTTCCTATATTTTACTCATTCCATTATTTTATTAATTGTTGCCTTGTATGATATTGTCTGTTATGAAATAAACAAAAAGACTGACTGTGACACCTAGCAAATGTGAACAGCTAGCAAATGGGCTAGCAGGAAAAATAACACACGACTACAGAAAGTTATTTTGCTGCACACTAGAAGACTAAGAATTAAATAAGGCTATGGCCTGGCATTACTGCGGTGGGAACATTAGAAAAGGAAAAAATACACTTCGCTTATTGTAAAATGGAACAGAGAAAAGATGACTTAGCATTTCTGCTATAAAAAGAGACGCTTGGCTAATGTATTGGCCAATGCATATGAGCCCAATAACCACGACAAGGTGCATCTCGTATATCGGGACCCAAACCTCAAATGCTTATATGTGTGATTAAAAATCTGCTTGTATGGGTAGATGGGATCCTAGCTATAGAGGAGGGTGATTCCACCATGGTTAACGGGCAGGGGTGCACAGACAGAGAAAAATACTATAAATTTAACAAAAAACTAATTGGCATTTCAGGTTCGGGTCCAGATATCAAATGCACTTTGTCATGGTTATTGGGCTCATATACATTGGCCAATACATTAGCTAAGCATCTCCTTGATTCAACTATACCTACAGCACTACTCGTATGTCATATTTTCTCAGTTCATTTTGCAGTAATTGTATTTTTTCAATATAGAAAAGAGTCCAGCAGCACTTCGGTCCTTAAAAAACATCAGACTTTATTTACTATAGGTGCATAAGCAGAGCAGGGAGAGATGCAGGGTGTGTATAAGACCAGTTGAACCACGACAAGGTGTGAAAACAGGCTGTTGTCCCATACACACCCTGCATCTATCCCTGATCTGCTTATGCACCTATAGTAAATAAAGTTGGAAGTTTTGTTAAGACCAAAGTGCTGCTGGACTCTTTTCTATATTGAATACAACTGCTTCTACAGTGCTGTGCAAATTAATTGTGACAAAGCAAGTCTTTACTTGTTTTTCTTGCATTAATATTACTATTTCTGATGACTTATCAGTTCTTGGTGTCGTTTTCCTTTTTCTTCCACATTTCCCTTTTCGTTTTGGAGAAAACGATCCAGTTTCATTGTGTGTGCGAATTATTCTTGAAACGGTAGATTTTCCAATACCAACGGTGGTATTGGGCTGGCGACTTGGCTGGGGATGTCGACGGCAGGTGCGCGCACGTTTTTGGCGCCCCGCCAGCGTCGCCATCCCCCATTTACATGGGGTGACATCTCCAGCAAGCTGACAGGCGGCATCGCCGCCGGGGTGTCTGAAAACCCCAGCGGCGATGCAGGACAATGGGAGCCTATGGCTCCCATCGCCTGTCAGCTCGCTGGTGGCCGGTTACATGGGGCGATGTGTACACATCGCCCCAGATCGGTCGCCTGGTTTCAGAGCACCACTCTAAAACCAGGCTACCTCCCGGCAGCGCCGACATCGCCCCTTTACATGAGGCGACGTAGGGGCGATGTCGCCGCCGATAGGCCACGCCCCTACGTCACCTATGTAATCGGCGGCGATGTCGCCCCATGTGACGGGGCCTTTACATTCAGACTTGTATGAGAAAACTGCACCTGAGCTAGGGCACAATATGAACGGGTGTGTAAGACTACGTTCACTCACACCAAATATCTAAACCACAGAAAAAAAAACGTATATTAAACGTGTGGAAGTACTCTGCTATAATATAATAAATAGTAATAAAAAGCAAGTGCTAGTAAAAAAAACAGTATAAAAAAACAGGGTACTTAGTTAATACGTTTTTGCAAAAAAGTACGTAAGCCGTTCTACGTCTTCAACGTGACCCATATCAGAACGGTCCTATCTAAACTAATTAAAAACCTGATCCTGTATAGTATACCTCATGGATGCAGGATGAAGAGAGGCCAGAATCCAACATGGACACGGTGTAGCGGATGGCTTATGTGCCTGGCTCAGAATGGGAAGTGGGTGGGGCACTCCCTGTCTAGCTAAAAGACTGAATATGAGAAAACTGCACCTGAGTTTTTAATTAGTTTAGATAGGACCGTTCTGATATGGGTCACGTTGAAGACGTAGAACGGCTTACGTACTTTTTTGCAAAAACGTATTAACTAAGTACCCTGTTTTTTATACTGTTTTTTTTACTAGCACTTGCTTTTTATTACTATTTATTATAGCAGAGTACTTCCACACGTTTAATATACGTTTTTTTTTTCTGTGGTTTAGTCAGACTTGTATGTTCATTAAAAGTGATCCTAAACCCAGAAACTGACCCCCCATATCTTTAGACCTGTCCCTGCACCCCCTCTTATCATTTCTAGCCATCCCTTTTGCAGAAAAATCGCTTTTGTAAAGTAGAGAAAACTTTATATTTACTTTGTCCTGTGTGAGTTCTCTCTTTCTGAGGAAGCCGCAAATAGGCGTGCCTGTGTGCTGCTGTCTTGTAATTATACACGCCCCTCTCTGCTTCTAAGAGCCTGGCTGTGTCATGAAAGGGGGCGGGGCTCCGGCATGACGCGATTAAGCCACGCCCCTTTCATGACGCGGCCAGGCTCTTAGAAGCAGAGCGGGGCGTGCTTAATTACAATGCAGCAGCACACAGGCCCCGCCCATTGCGGCTTGCTCAGAAACAGAGAACTCACACAGGACAAAGTAATATAACTTTTTCTCTTACTTTACAAAAGCGATTTTTTTCTGCAAAAGGGATGGCTAGAAATGATAAGAGGGGGAGCAGGGACAGGTCTAAAGATACGGGGGGGTCAGTTTCTGGGTTTAGGATCACTTTAAGAGTAATAATTCTAGATCTCTTCTGTGGAGTAACATCCATTTTTACAGGCACGAATCATAGAGAGAAAAAGTCCACTAAACCACTCCTCACAGAAACAAGCTCTCAACTGAAGCTGAGGGGGCAGCTAGCTGTTATTTTCTGACTAAAACCAGTCAAACCACATTTTGTTACTCAAGGTTGTACACTCACACCTGTTCAAAGCAGTTAAAACTGGTTTGAATCAGTGACTGGTAACCCCAACTTACGATTTTACTTAAAAAAATGCTTTGTCCCAAATAATTTGCACAGCACTGTACTTTAAAGCTGGCACCCGTTAATCCTGGATGTGGTTTATGGAGCTCTAGGACAGATCCGTGGTTCTTTTCTGAAGAAGTCTGTAAGTAGTGCTGGAGTTTTATTCTCTTGAGTGTATTTTTTTCCCTTTTTCCTAATGTTCTTAGTTCAGTAATGTCAGGCCATTGTCTTATGTAATTCTCAAGGCCCCGTTACAAGCAACGTCGTTGTAACGTCACCGTTTGGTGACATTGCAGCGACGTTGAAACGACATTGTTGCGTGTGATATTTACCAACGATAAGGTCGTTGATTATTGGTAAATGACCAGGACCATTTTTTGATCTTTGGTCTCCCACTGGGCGACCAGCATCGGCGAGTGTGACAGCGGGAGACCAACAATAAACCACCTCCCAGCGCCGCACAGTACACGCTGGGAGCAGGTAACCAGGTAAACATCGGGTAACTAAGCACAGCGCTCTGCTTAGTTACCCGATGTTTACCCTGGTTACCAGCATGGTCGCTGGTGAGTCTGCCTGTATGACAGCTGCTCACCAGCGATCAGATAACGATGTCCCAGCGACCCCCATTATTGGTTGGATTGTTTGGGACATTCATTATGTTAACGAGTCTGTCTATGCACCTTTCCAGTTAAGCATTGGAATCACCTCTCTATATAGCTAAAATCCTATCTGCCTATACATGAATATTACCACTGCAGTAATGCAAGGTCTTAGTGTGCAGTAGAATATGTTTTATAGTCTGTTATGAAACCAATTGGTCATTGACTCCTACCAGCCAGGCCTGTTCTGCAACCTTTCAAAGAAAACCTACTTTTAAAAGCCGGTCACTGGACTGTACTGCTATACATGCATGTGGGAAGACACCTCTCACTCAAGGGATGCTGCCAAGGAGGCGTTGACGTTGATCGGCCTTTTCACTTTCGTCACCTTAGCAGCACAGTCATCGAAAAGCTTTCAGTGCAAGTTTCCTCTGAAATACGGGAGTGTTTCTGCCTCTGCACATACTGTTAATGTGGTTTTTAGTTTTTGCTTCACAACCTTTAAAAAAAAAAAAGTGGAATCTATTCATATCCTTCTCAAAAACGTTATCTTCCTCTTTATCTTCGGCCCTATAGCATTCCTACAGTTGTGTGCCATCCGTTTCCATCTGTCTGGGAGGATCTGGGACAATTTGGATTTTCCTTCCGGACACACAAAGGTTGCTTGCAACGCTTTTGTGTTCCGGGCGAAAATTCTGCCCAAATCGGATCCTCCTGGATCCGGGGCAATCCATCGCTCCCTAACATGGAAGTCTATGGTGGCGGATTGCCCAGATCTGGGAGGATCCGGGAACCGGACACCGGCGGCTGAAATTCAGCGTGGAATACGCTGAACTTCAGCACCAGGGAGTTGTCCCCTGTGAAGTGGTTCAGCACCATTTTAGCAGGGGACAGCTACCTCAGCTGCACTCTGCAGACTCCGGCTACAAACAGGCCCCGGAGGACATATTAACCCTTAGGTTCTATTTGTCCGGAGCTGTCAGGCTGTGTCCGGTGCCTCCTGCAAAGCATCGGACACAGCCTGACGGGTCAAAAAACGTGACGTAAAGGGGGCCTTAGACTTTTCCTCTGATTGTTCCATTCCTGGTTTTGGCTACAAAAACTGCAACAGCACTCGTGTAAAAATACACAGCGTGTGAACACCCTCTTAAAAGGAATCTGTCAATAGGATTTTTCTATGTAAGCTGAGGACAGCATGCTTAATGTCTTAAAATACTAAAGTATAGTAGTGTTGGCGTGCACACCTGTTGGATTTAGTCGAGGTGCTTGTGTAGGAGGCCCTTAGGTCTCGGTATCAGTAGAGATTAAAAGAACACGCACACTCATGATTTTTCTATGTAAGCTGAGGACAGCATGCTTGATGTCTTTAAAATACTAAAAGCAACTTGGCTTCTTTTATCAGAGACTGAGGGTACCGTTACACATCGCAACATTGCATGCAATTTCACTGGCAACTTACTGGTTGAAGTGAAATCATGGACGCATTGTTACATTTTGTTGCCATGTACAAATAGAACAATGTGTCCATGATTTCACTGCAACCAGTAAGTTGCCAGTGAAATTGCATGCAATGTTGCGACATGTAACGGTGCCCTGAGATTTAACTGTCCTCCCACCTCTCCTCCTGCTCCCTTTTTGAGAGGTTACAAACTGGCTTCCGACTGCATCAGTCTACTGAAACTGCCCTAACTAAAGTCACCATTGACCTACCGTACTAACCGCCAAAAGAAAGCGACACTACTCTGTCCTCCATCTCCTCAACCTGTCTTCTGCCTTTGACGCTGTAGACTATTCCCTCCTGTTCCAGATTCTCTCATCTCTTGGCATCACAGACTCGGCCCTGTTCTGGATCTTTCAGCTTCTCCCGCACCACCTCCTCACCTTGCCCCCTGCCTGTCGGTGTTCCCCAATGCTCAGTTTTAGGACCCCTACTCTTCTCCATCTACACCTTCGGCCTGGGTCAGCTGATAGAATGCCACGGTTTGCAATATCATCTCTACGTAGATGACTTGCCTACTTCTCTGGACCTGACATCACCTTACTAACCAAAATCCGCTATTTCATCCTTCTTTTCTGCGTCTGTTCTAAAACTGAACATGGATAAAACCGAATTCATCATCTTTTCCCATCTCACTCTACCCCTCCACCAGACCTATCCATCAAAGTCAATGGCTGCTCCTTTCCCCAGTCCCGCATGCTCGGTGCCTCGGGGTGATCCTCGACTCTGCCCAATCTTTCAAGCCACATATCCAAGCCTTTGCCACCTACTGCCGACTCCAATTCAAAAATATTTCCCACATCTGTACATTCCTTGACCAACAAACCGCAAAAACTCCCGTGCACACTCGAATTATCTCCCACCTCGATTATTGCAACCTCTTACTCTCTGGGGTCCCTTCTAGCACTCTTGCACCACTCAAATCAGGGGTGATGAAGCCTTTCCCGCCGCCTGAGCGTGGGGGGGTGCTATTAGTGCCGGCCGCAGGTGAGGGGGGGTGCTGTTAGCGCCGGCGTGGGGGGCGGCAGGCAGAGGGAGAGGCTGGTCTTTCCATGCTGCACCCGGCAGCGCCCATCACCCAGGTAGCTGCTGTGTGGTGCAGGTGCCGCCCCCTTCTGCACAGCCGCTCCCCCTGCCTGCTTGCCGCCTGAGCTCAGGGCTCACACTGTCCAATGGACGTGTGCGGCCCTGACTCCAATCTATCCTCAACTCTGCTGCCCGACTAATTTCACCTGTCTCCGCGTTATTTCCCAGCCTCTCCTCTCTGCTAATCCTTTCACTGGCTTCCTATTTACCAGAGGCTCCAGTTCAGAACCCTGACTATGATGTACAAAGCCATTCATAACTTGGCTCCTTCATACATCTGTGACATGGTCTCCCGGTACTTACCTACACGCAACTTCCGATGCTCTCAAGATCCTCTCACCTCTTATCTCTTCTTCCCACAAGATTTCTTCTGTGCTTCCCCCATACTCTGGAACTCTCTGCCCCAACACATCAGACTCTCACCCACCATGGAAACCTCAAAAGGAACGTGAAGACCCACCCTTCCGACCAGCTACAACCTGCAGTGATCCTCAGTCTACTAACCGCCGCACAACCAGATCTACCTTCTCCTAGTGTATCCTCACCCATCCCTTGTAGACTGAGCCCTTGCGGTCAGGGTCCTCTCTCCTCCTGTACTTGTGTTTGCCTTGTCTTCCTCGTGTTTATTGTACTTTTGTATGCCCCTTTTCACATGTAAAGCGCCATGGAATAAATGATGCTATAATACAGTAATGAGGTCTGTGCAATTGTTTATTTCAACTTATTACTTTATTACCCTGTGATTAAAATTACAGGACTACTTTGTCATGTGCAGGACAGTCAGACACACCCCTTGCTTTGGGCATTGACTGTGAGGTGTCAATCATTCTACTGAGAACCTGTGGGCGAGTGTGTAAGGGGGGGAGACAGCTCTCTCGGCTCTGCTGTGTTCTTGAATCTAAATTCTTTGTTGTGACAGGCTGCAGCCAGTATTCTATGTAGTACATCATTGGATTCAGGGTTTCCTTGCCTACATTATGTTGCTGTCGGATGAGGTAGCAAAAAAATGCTGACAGATTCCCTTTTAAACATACCTGCCTGAAATAATGGAGTCAGACTCTTGCTTTTTGCAGCCCGTAGTTCTAGCAGGATTAATCAGCTATGAGGTTCCTGCTTAAAGGGGTTTTGTATTCATACTTACGGTTTGATATTGGGCATGGAAGGGGCCACAGCCAAGTGGATGGGACATTTGCCCAATACTAATATTTTATGTTCCCTTTAAAATGGTTCTCTTGCCCAATCAAAGTTTGTCCCATACAGACTGTTGCCTCAGTTGGTCTCATCCATGATGCAGGAGCTTCTTTCCTCACTGAATAGCCGGTTGTAGGGAGCGCCTGTCCACACAGCCCCTTTAAGGTGTCTCGCTTCCAACTGCTGATTTTTCTTTTGCACCAGTGTTATAAATCTTCCCATAGTTGATATAAACTTGTTTTTGAAATCTCCATTATCTAGACTTCTCAGTAACTTCTTGTCCATAGTTCTCCTGTGTTTAAGTCTTGGGAGTTCATCATGAGCACTTGAAGCAATGAAGATCCGGTTATTTGTGAGCGCGGCATCATGGTCCTCCACAGACCTGGGATCCGACATAGAACAACAGAGCAAAAACTGTTCTCAACATCATGGAGCAATGGTTACACGGAGAACCCCAGAGCGTGGGCCAGAAGAATCGAGGGGAATGAGCTCCTGGCAGGTGAGGGATCCTGTGTTACTGCATCATTCTGTGTACTTTATATGTGGAGGTCTTTTCTAGGAATCGTCAATTTGTGCGTAACTGTATAATAGATATATTTTTTTCTTTGTCTTACAAAGACCATGTTAGATTGTGAACGGAAACGCTGGGAGGCCGCCTGTGTGACTTACAAGGATCTAACTAAACTGCTAACGGGTCGCCTTGAGGACATGCATCACAAGTATCCCACAAGAAGGGAACGTGACATGGTGAGTACCTATTTATTGTAAGAATCGAGCAGTACCGTCATAACATCGCTAAGTAATAGTATGTTTTGGAACGTCATTGCAAAGTAACGTTTATGCTTTCCTCTCTTAAGCTGCTAAATAGGTGAGATGGGCTTTGGCCAAACATTTTGCAGCCCACTCTCTCTCCCGACCTCCATATGCAAATATCCTCTACAGAAGGGGTCCCCAACCTGTAGCTCAGAAGCCACATGTGGCTTGTGGACCCATGATGTGCGGATCACAACTGTCCTCTAGTTTGGTGCATTAGCACCAGGTCTCCATGAGATCGGTCTCCGTGTGCGTGTGCGAGTAGCCCAACATAGTAGTGCAGATCTGAATGGGGGCAAGGTAGGAACCCCTGGATAGTAATATACTGCAATTTCTCTGGAAAAGCTTTAATGGGGGCTCTGGGTGACACCACTGTGAGGGGATTGGGAGCTGGATGTGGCTCGCGAACCCTCTCATTTCTGGAGGTGATGCACAATGCTCTTTCAGAGTTGAATGTGGCTCTCAAGGTCTGAAAGGTTGGGGACCTCTGTTCCACTTGGAGAAAGAGGACTAGAAATCTAGAATCCCATGCCCACAGTGCTTCTCCCGACTGCAACGTTATTTCAGCTGTGGTGCATGTTAATTTTATGCTGTGGAGTCAGAAGAGAACAATTTTGGTGAGAAGCCGCCCTACACCCATCGCAGATTGTGGCCGCATTCACCCTGCGTTCATCCACGGCTTCCCTCAGGTCCAACACACAGTGCCTCTGTATCGTGTGCACATACCCTAATGAACCACATAAAACCCAAAACTCCATTTGCAGACACTTGTTTTCAGGTGTTTTCTCTTCATCAGCGCAAAGCAGGTGGTCAGATTTGGCCATTGACAAGGGTTCAAAGGGAGAATGCCAAGCCAGCGTAATGAGAGGACATAACATCGTCTCTAGGAAATGAAAAATACAAATACCTTGCTTTGCGCTGATGAGGGGCAAACACCCCAAAATGTGTATACAAATGAATTGTCTGGTTTGGTTTCTTATTCTAATTCACATGACGAGGCTCATTAAAGGGTCAATATTGATATTTAGAATTGCCAGCCTCAATAAGTGGCACGAGAGTTCCAGTCCTCTTCCTCTTTAAAAAGGATATTTTACATATTTAATTTCCCAGAAGAGCACTGTGTGGCCCACAAGCCTCCTTACACCAGCATGGCACTCTCCACAAGGAGACACATCCCCCTTTAGTCCCCCCACAGTATTTCACCTAGTGTCTTACATCTATCAGAAGTGTTTGGAGACCCCCATACATGCCCGCTGATTTGCCTGACTTCCATCTAATGTGTACAGGGGCATTTAGAAAGAAGCACAAACATTCTGATGGAGCGAACCACCCATAATTAGACTTTTTGCTTTTTTGAAGACTTTTGACCCTACAAAGTAGATAGGACATGAAGGATAAATATTCTTTTGGGCACAGCTTAAGTAATTTATATTTATTCTAATGTGTTACACATCTGCTTTTATATTATTCTATGTGGATTTTTTAATTTTCAGATAAAGTGTGGAGATTACGTGTATTTTGATGAGGACGCCTGTGTCTATCGCTTTCATCAAAGCATTGGTAAGGCAGCTACATTTAGTAATGCCTATCTTGTAACGATGTCCCCATCCTGGTCAAGCACACCTTGGCATCCTCCTTTTCTGCACATGCAGGGGGCCGTCGACATTCACGCTTTACTTCAGTTGAACGTATTGCTCGCGCTGCACAGATACAAGTGCTCTTGTTCAGCTATAACAATATCGGCCGCCGGCCAATCATAGACCAGCAGCCGATGTCGGCTGCCGTCTCTTGCCTGTCCGAAGGGGTGTCGGCTGCCGCCTCTTGCCTGTCCAGGGGGGGGCGTCGGCTGCCGCCTCTTGCCTGTCCGGGGGGGGGCGTCGGCTGCCGCCTCTTGCCTGCCCGGGGGGGGGCGTCGGCTGCCGGCTCTTGCCTGTCCGGGGGGGGGCGTCGGCTGCCGGCTCTTGCCTGTCCGGGGGGGGGCGTCGGCTGCCGGCTCTTGCCTGTCCGGGGGGGGGCGTCGGCTGCTGGCTCTTGCCTGTCCGGGGGGGGGCGTCGGCTGCCGGCTCTTGCCTGTCCGGGGGGGGGCGTCGGCTGCCGGCTCTTGCCTGTCCGGGGGGGGGCGTCGGCTGCCGGCTCTTGCCTGTCCGGGGGGGGGCGTCGGCTGCCGGCTCTTGCCTGTCCGGGGGGGGGCGTCGGCTGCCGGCTCTTGCCTGTCCGGGGGGGGGCGTCGGCTGCCGGCTCTTGCCTGTCCGGGGGGGGTGCGTCGGCTGCCGGCTCTTGCCTGTCCGGAGGGGGGGCGTCGGCTGCCGGCTCTTGCCTGTCCGGGGGGGTGCGTCGGCTGCCGGCTCTTGCCTGTCCGGGGGGGTGCGTCGGCTGCCGGCTCTTGCCTGTCCGGGGGGGTGCGTCGGCTGCCGGCTCTTGCCTGTCCGGGGGGGTGCGTCGGCTGCCGGCTCTTGCCTGTCCGGGATGGTGCGTCGGCTGCCGGCTCTTGCCTGTCCGGGGGGGTGCGTCGGCTGCCGGCTCTTGCCTGTCCGGGGGGGTGCGTCGGCTGCCGCTCTTGCCTGTCCGGGGGGGTGCGTCGGCTGCCGGCTCTTGCCTGTCCGGGGGGGTGCGTCGGCTGCCGGCTCTTGCCTGTCCGGGGGGGTGCGTCGGCTGCCGGCTCTTGCCTGTCCGGGGGGTGCGTCGGCTGCCGGCTCTTGCCTGTCCGGGGGGGGCGTCGGCTGCCGGCTCTTGCCTGTCCGGGGGGGTGCGTCGGCTGCCGGCTCTTGCCTGTCCGGGGGGGCGTCGGCTGCCGGCTCTTGCCTGTCCGGGGGGGGGCGTCGGCTGCCGGCTCTTGCCTGTCCGGGGGGGGCGTCGGCTGCCGGCTCTTGCCTGTCCGGGGGGGGCGTCGGCTGCCGGCTCTTGCCTGTCCGGGGGGGGCGTCGGCTGCCGGCTCTTGCCTGTCCGGGGGGGGCGTCGGCTGCCGGCTCTTGCCTGTCCGGGGAGGGCGTCGGCTGCCGGCTCTTGCCTGTCCCGGGGGTGGGCGTCGGCTGCCGGCTCTTACTGTCCGGGGGGGACCGGCAGGATGTTCAAGAGAAGAAGGAGAGAGAAATGCCAAAAGAAGATTAAGATTATGGTTAGATAGCAGAGACAACGGTGCCAAAGCCTCACTGACGAAGCCACAAGTAACCTGGTGCTGTACAAGGGGTAAGCACAGGCCCCTACTTCCTTAAGGGTTTATTTTTGTGATGATTTCTACACTTTATGCCTGAGTTTGGATTTTGTTTCAGGTTTTGGTATCTACTTTACTATATGCATTTGTTTTCTTTACACCAGTGATCCCAAACCTTTTTTGCACCAGGAACCAGCTTCATGCAAGACCATTTTTCCATGGCCCGGCAGGAGCGGGTGGCACAGGCACGGGGCTTGGTTATATTGGGTGGGGCTATGGAGAGGGTTGGACTTTAGTACACTGTTTCCCCAAAAATAAGACCGTGTAGTATATGCATATTTGCTCCCAAAGGTGCGCTACGTCTTATTTTCAGAAGATGACTTATTTTTCCATCCCCTTACAGCCCCCAATTACGGTACCTGCAAAGAAAAACCACACACACACACACACTTTTCTCACCAGTCCTCCGGTGCTGCTCTATTCTCTGCCTCAGATGCTGTCAGACAATCAGAGGCCCAAATGTAACATCATGCGACGACGTTCGCTGCCGGCCTCTGATTGGTCACCGGCTAACTGTACGTTTACACCGGCATGCCCTTCATAATGGTGTCTGCTGAAAGCCACGTTACTGAGGGGCAGGGAAGTGTGCCGCATCCACCTCACACAGTGAGCCCTGAGCTGCCGTGGACGGTGCAGAGCACACTTTCAGTGTGTAGGGTTGGTCTGCAGTGGTGCCGCGGAGCGGTACAGGAAACCAAAAAGCCCGATCCAGGTCCGCAGACGGACCAATGGTTGGGGGCCCATGTCTTGCATGATATAATTCCACTTTATTCTGGGTATGAGAAAGAATTCTATATTTTTTTTTGTGCTTTGGGTAAAGGACGGATTCATTAAGACTGGCGGTGTTTTGTGTGCATGTGTGCGTCTTAATACGTTCAATGCATCTTACAATTTCCATGTGTCCTCGCCAGAAATATACACCGACCCCTGACTGGGGCAACATTTCTGATGTAATAAGCTCCACTTCAGTAATGTGAATAATGATTAATTTGCTCAATATTGCAAATTAAAGCAAGGATTGTGTTGAATAAAAAAGTTAATGAATCTTGTCCCACATTTTTTATTAGTCTGTAAATCACATCGTCAGGACATTTTGTATTCAATCATTTTATTTTTTACACCTTTCTCACAGGAGAAGATGGCGCAGAGACGGTGTTCAGTCCCGGGGATGCCTGGTTTCAGGATTACGTCATTCAGCGTCTCCGGGTTTCTCCAGATCAGACTTATTTGGCTGTTACTCTGAAAGGTCTGGATCGTGAAGAGTCGACCTGTGTAGTGGTGAGACTGGAGGGACGGCCACAAATAGTGTGCAGCATCCCCAATGTGTTCAGTTGTGGTAAGTGACTATGGCTTCTGCATTAATCTTCTGTAGACACCGACATGGCCAATATAAGCAGGTGCGAGATATTCTAGCAGTAGTATTGGATGTACCGTATATGTCAGCAGACATGGCGTTAGATTGTATTTGTTTCTTTCTGCAGAGTGGATCACAGACCACATCCTAGTCCACACCAGGCAGGAGAATCTCCAGTGCCGTTCTGTGTATGCAACCGAATTCAGTGCAGAAAGTTGCACCAGACTGGTTTTTCATGAGAAGGATCCCAGGTAATTGGAGGAGACATTTCCTTAAAGGATCATTACACTGGGCAAAAATGTCCAACCAATTTTGTTTTCTTAATCTTTTATTTTACTTTTATTAACTCCTTTTACATTTGACTAAGCAATATTTATTAAGTAATATCAGAAGCACAGTCATTCACCCCATCCCTCGTACCCGCTCTCTGGCGCGCCCCCGCTCTCTGGCGCTCCCACCCTCCGCTCTGGCCCTCTCTCTGGCGCTCCCGCCTTCCGCTCTGGCCCGCTCTCTGGCGCTCCCGCCTTCCGCTCTGGCCCGCTCTCTGGCGCTCCCCTTCCGCTCTGGCCCGCTCTCTGGCGCTCCCGCCTTCCGCTCTGGCCCGCTCTCTGGCGCTCCCGCCTTCCGCTCTCTGGCGCTCCCGCCTTCCGCTCTGGCCCGCTCTCTGGCGCTCCCGCCTTCCGCTCTCTGGCGCTCTCGCCTTCCGCTCTGGCCCGCTCTCTGGCGCTCCCGCCTTCCGCTCTGGCCCACTCTCTGGCGCTCCCGCCTTCCGCTCTGGCCCGCTCTCTGGCGCTCCCGCCTTCCGCTCTGGCCCGCTCTCTGGCGCTCCCGCCTTCCGCTCTGGCCCGCTCTCTGGCGCTCCCGCCTTCCGCTCTGGCCCGCTCTCTGGCGCTCCCGCCTTCCGCTCTGGCCCGCTCTCTGGCGCTCCCGCCTTCCGCTCTGGCCCGCTCTCTGGCGCTCCCGCCTTCCGCTCTGGCCCGCTCTCTGGCGCTCCCGCCTTCCGCTCTGGCCCGCTCTCTGGCGCTTCCGCTTTCCGCTCTGGCCCGCTCTCTGGCGCTCCCACCCTCCGCTCTGGCCCTCTCTCTGGCGCTCCCGCCTTCCGCTCTGGCCCGCTCTCTGGCGCTCCCGCCTTCCGCTCTGGCCCGCTCTCTGGCGCTCCCGCCTTCCGCTCTGGCCCGCTCTCTGGCGCTCCCGCCTTCCGCTCTGGCCCGCTCTCTGGCGCTCCCGCCTTCCGCTCTGACCCGCTCTCTGGCGCTCCCGCCTTCCGCTCTGGCCCGCTCTCTGGCGCTCCCGCCTTCCGCTCTCTGGCGCTCCCGCCTTCCGCTCTCTGGCGCTCTCGCCTTCCGCTCTGGCCCGCTCTCTGGCGCTCCCGCCTTCCGCTCTGGCCCGCTCTCTGGCGCTCCCGCCTTCCGCTCTGGCTCGCTCTCTGGCGCTCCCGCCTTCCGCTCTGGCCCGCTCTCTGGCGCTCCCCGCTTTCTGCTCTGGCCCGCTCTCTGGCGCTCCCACCCTCCGCTCTGGCCCTCTCTCTGGCGCTCCCGCCTTCCGCTCTGGCCCGCTCTCTGGCGCTCCCGCCTTCCGCTCTGGCCCGCTCTCTGGCGCTCCCGCCTTCCGCTCTGGCCCGCTCTCTGGCGCTCCCGGCTTCCTCTCTGGCCCGCTCTCTGGCGCTCCCGCCTTCCGCTCTGGCCCGCTCTCTGGCGCTCCCGCCTTCCTCTCTGGCCCGCTCTCTGGCGCTCCCGCCTTCCGCTCTGGCCCGCTCTCTGGCGCTCCCGCCTTCCGCTCTGGCTCGCTCTCTGGCGCTTCCGCTTTCCGCTCTGGCCCGCTCTCTGGCGCTCCCGCCCTCCGCTCTGGCCCTCTCTCTGGCGCTCCCGCCTTCCGCTCTGGCCCGCTCTCTGGCGCTCCCGCCTTCCGCTCTGGCCCGCTCTCTGGCGCTCCCGCCTTCCGCTCTGGCCCGCTCTCTGGCGCTCCCGCCTTCCGCTCTGGCCCGCTCTCTGGCGCTCCCGCCTTCCGCTCTGGCCCGCTCTCTGGCGCTCCCGCCTTCCGCTCTGACCCGCTCTCTGGCGCTCCCGCCTTCCGCTCTGGCCCGCTCTCTGGCGCTCCCGCCTTCCGCTCTCTGGCGCTCCCGCCTTCCGCTCTCTGGCGCTCTCGCCTTCCGCTCTGGCCCGCTCTCTGGCGCTCCCGCCTTCCGCTCTGGCCCGCTCTCTGCGCTCGCTCCCGCTTTCTGCTCTGGCCCGCTCTCTGGCGCTCCCACCCTCCGCTCTGGCCCTCTCTCTGGCGCTCCCGCCTTCCGCTCTGGCCCGCTCTCTGGCGCTCCCGCCTTCCGCTCTGGCCCGCTCTCTGGCGCTCCCGCCTTCCGCTCTGGCCCGCTCTCTGGCGCTCCCGGCTTCCTCTCTGGCCCGCTCTCTGGCGCTCCCGCCTTCCGCTCTGGCCCGCTCTCTGGCGCTCCCGCCTTCCTCTCTGGCCCGCTCTCTGGCGCTCCCGCCTTCCTCTCTGGCCCGCTCTCTGGCACTCCCGCCTTCCGCTCTGGCCCGCTCTCTGGCGCTCCCGCTTTCCGCTCTGGCCCGCTCTCTGGCGCTCCTGCTTTCCGCTCTGGCCCGCTCTCTGGCGCTCCCGCTTTCCGCTCTGGCCCTCTCTCTGGCGCTCCCGCCTTCCGCTCTGGCCCGCTCTCTGGCGCTCCCGCCTTCCGCTCTGGCCCGCTCTCTGGCGCTCCCGCCTTCCGCTCTGGCCCGCTCTCTGGCGCTCCCGCCTTCCGCTCTGGCCCGCTCTCTGGCGCTCCCGCCTTCCGCTCTGGCCCGCTCTCTGGCGCTCCCGCCTTCCGCTCTGGCCCGCTCTCTGGCGCTCCCGCCTTCCGCTCTGGCCCGCTCTCTGGCGCTCCCGCCTTCCGCTCTGGCCCGCTCTCTGGCGCTCCCGCTTTCCGCTCTGGCCCGCTCTCTGGCGCTTCCGCTTTCCGCTCTGGCCCGCTCTCTGGCGCTCCCACCCTCCGCTCTGGCCCTCTCTCTGGCGCTCCCGCCTTCCGCTCTGGCCCGCTCTCTGGCGCTCCCGCCTTCCGCTCTGGCCCGCTCTCTGGCGCTCCCGCCTTCCGCTCTGGCCCGCTCTCTGGCGCTCCCGCCTTCCGCTCTGGCCCGCTCTCTGGCGCTCCCGCCTTCCGCTCTGACCCGCTCTCTGGCGCTCCCGCCTTCCGCTCTGGCCCGCTCTCTGGCGCTCCCCGCCTTCCGCTCTCTGGCGCTCTCGCCTTCCGCTCTGGCCCGCTCTCTGGCGCTCCCGCCTTCCGCTCTGGCCCGCTCTCTGGCGCTCCCGCCTTCCGCTCTGGCTCGCTCTCTGGCGCTCCCGCCTTCCGCTCTGGCCCGCTCTCTGGCGCTCCCGCTTTCTGCTCTGGCCCGCTCTCTGGCGCTCCCACCCTCCGCTCTGGCCCTCTCTCTGGCGCTCCCGCCTTCCGCTCTGGCCCGCTCTCTGGCGCTCCCGCCTTCCGCTCTGGCCCGCTCTCTGGCGCTCCCGCCTTCCGCTCTGGCCCGCTCTCTGGCGCTCCCGCCTTCCGCTCTGGCCCGCTCTCTGGCGCTCCCGGCTTCCTCTCTGGCCCGCTCTCTGGCGCTCCCGCCTTCCGCTCTGGCCCGCTCTCTGGCGCTCCCGCCTTCCTCTCTGGCCCGCTCTCTGGCGCTCCCGCCTTCCTCTCTGGCCCGCTCTCTGGCACTCCCGCCTTCCGCTCCCGCCTTCCGCTCTGGCCCGCTCTCTGGCGCTCCCGCTTTCCGCTCTGGCCCGCCTCTGGCGCTCCTGCTTTCCGCTCTGGCCCGCTCTCTGGCGCTCCCACCCTCCGCTCTGGCCCGCTCTCTGGCGCTCCCGCCTTCCGCTCTGGCCCGCTCTCTGGCGCTCCCGCCTTCCGCTCTGGCCCGCTCTCTGGCGCTCCCGCCTTCCGCTCTGACCCGCTCTCTGGCGCTCCCGCCTTCCGCTCTGGCCCGCTCTCTGGCGCTCCCGCCTTCCGCTCTCTGGCGCTCTCGCCTTCCGCTCTGGCCCGCTCTCTGGCGCTCCCGCCTTCCGCTCTGGCCCGCTCTCTGGCGCTCCCGCCTTCCGCTCTGGCTCGCTCTCTGGCGCTCCCGCCTTCCGCTCTGGCCCGCTCTCTGGCGCTCCCGCTTTCTGCTCTGGCCCGCTCTCTGGCGCTCCCACCCTCCGCTCTGGCCCTCTCTCTGGCGCTCCCGCCTTCCGCTCTGGCCGCTCTCTGGCGCTCCCGCCTTCCGCTCTGGCCCGCTCTCTGGCGCTCCCACCTTCCGCTCTGGCCCGCTCTCTGGCGCTCCCGGCTTCCTCTCTGGCCCGCTCTCTGGCGCTCCCGCCTTCCGCTCTGGCCCGCTCTCTGGCGCTCCCGCCTTCCTCTCTGGCCCGCTCTCTGGCGCTCCCGCCTTCCTCTCTGGCCCGCTCTCTGGCACTCCCGCCTTCCGCTCCCGCCTTCCGCTCTGGCCCGCTCTCTGGCGCTCCCGCCTTCCGCTCTGGCCCGCTCTCTGGCGCTCCTGCTTTCCGCTCTGGCCCGCTCTCTGGCGCTCCCGCTTTCCGCTCTGGCCCGCTCTCTGGCGCTCCCGCTTTCCGCTCTGGCCCGCTCTCTGGCGCTCCCGCTTTCCGCTCTGGCCCGCTCTCTGGCGCTCCCGCTTTCCGCTCTGGCCCGCTCTCTGGCGCTCCCGCTTTCCGCTCTGGCCCGCTCTCTGGCGCTCCCGTTTTCCGCTCTGGCCCGCTCTCTGGCGCTCCCGTTTTCCGCTCTGGCCCGCTCTCTGGCGCTCCCGCTTTCTGCTCTGGCCCGCTCTCTGGCGCTCCCGCTTTCCGCTCTGGCCCGCTCTCTGGCGCTCCCGCTTTCCGCTCTGGCCCGCTCTCTGGCGCTCCCGCTTTCCGCTCTGGCCCCCTCTCTGGCGCTCCCGCTTTCCGCTCTGGCCCGCTCTCTGGCGCTCCCGCTTTCCGCTCTGGCCCGCTCTCTGGCGCTCCCGCTTTCCGCTCTGGCCCGCTCTCTGGCGCTCCCGCTTTCCGCTCTGGCCCGCTCTCTGGCGCTCCCGCTTTCCGCTCTGGCCCGCTCTCTGGCGCTCCCGCTTTCCGCTCTGGCCCGCTCTCTGGCGCTCCCGCTTTCCGCTCTGGCCCGCTCTCTGGCGCTCCCGCTTTCCGCTCTGTCCCGCTCTCTGGCGCTCCCGCCTTCCGCTCTCTGGCGCTCCCGCCCTCCGCTCTCTGGCGCTCCCGCTCTCTGGCGCTCCTGCTCTCTGGCGCTCCTGCTCTCTGGCGCTCCTGCTCTCTGGCGCTCCTGCTCTCTGGCGCTCCTGCTCTCTGGCGCTCCCGCTCTCTGGCGCTCTCCGCTCTCTGGCGCCCTGCCGGCTCTCTGGCGCTCCCGCCCTTCCGGCTCTCTGGCGCTCCCGCCCTCCGCTCTGGCCCTGTTTCTGCAACTGGCTTCAGCATGAGCCTCCTCCATCTACAAAGAGAATATGATCCCTTTTGCTTTTCACATGTCCATGATTGGAACGGTTCAGACTAACATTAACTTAGTTAATTAATTGTATGTTATCTGCCGGATCATGCAGATACGGTGTTACACACCTCGTCTTACCACTGAACACACTTTTTTTTTTTAAACTCTTTTAGGTTTTTCGTAGACCTGTATGTCACCAGAGACCGCCACTTTCTCACGATAAATAGCAACAGTAAGACATCTTCCGAGGTCTGGCTTATTGACTGTAGCGCCCCTTTTAAGCCCCTTGTTCTGGTGCAGACAAGGCTCCCTGGTGTCATTTATCACGTGGAGCACAGGAACGGCTTTCTCTATATAATCACAACGTATGGAGAACCGGCAGAATATAAGGTAACTTCTATCTCCAAAACGGATCTACAGCATAGCAACATAATTCATACAGGTCAGACTAGAGATAAACTTGGTCACTTATGAAGATTGATACAGTCCTGCCCATCATTATTGGCACCCATGAAGTTTAAAGGGGAACTCTGTAGAGATAAAAAAAAAACAATTTGTACTGTTCCTACATGTCTTACATGATGAAGCGGAACTCTGCTCTACAGTTCTAGGATCTATAGATCGTTTATAATTCAATAAAATCATGTCTGCTCCTCAGCTCTCACCCCCTCCCTTCAGGCATGGAAAAATCCCAGAACTGTAGTGCCCAGCTCTGCTTCATCCCGTAGGAGGGCAGTACAAAAACATTTTTATCTCCCCGGAGATCTCCATTACGTACATAATGTGGAATATCTCCGGGAAAAAAAAATGAATCAAGTGAAACAGCTTTTTTTGTATGGAAACTTGTGTTAAATACAAAAGCGCAAATGATAAAAATCAATTTTAAAACAATGGTAGGGAACAATAGAAAAACTTAAAGCTTTCTGTGCCAATAGTATTGGCCCCTTTACATTAAATTGGTATGGAAACACATTTTGACTCGCCTGTGGTAAATCACAAATGAAAATCAACTGTGATTAAATTTTGGGGCCCACGTGACATGAATTAGCCAATGAATTATTATTATTATAGCGCCATTTATTCCATGGCGCTTAACATGTGAAAAGGGGCATACATACACAAGTGAAATAAATACATAGAATACGAGCAATACAAAGCACACCAAGTACAGGAGGGGAGAGGACCCTGCCTGCGAGGGCTCACAGTCTACAAGGGATTGGTTGAGGATAGACTAGGAGCTGGGTAGAGCTGGTCATGCAGTGGTTCAGTAGACTGAGGCTCACTGCAGGTTTTAGCTTGTCGAAGAGGTGGGTCTTCAAGTTCCTTTTAAGGTTTCCAGGGTGGGTGAGAGTCTGATGTGTTGGGGTAGAGAGTTCCAGAATATGGGGGAAGCACGAGAGAAATCTTGCATGTGGTTGTGGGAAGAAGAGATAAGAGGGGAGTAGAGAAGGAGATCTTGAGAGGATTGAAGGTTGCATACAGTTAAGTACCAGGAGACCATGTCACAAATGTATTGAGGAAACAGGTTGTGGATGGCTTTGTATGTCATAGTTGGGGTTTTGAACTGGAGACTCTGGACAATAGGAAGCCAATGAAGGGATTGGCAGAAAGGAGAGTCTGGGGAATAATGGGGAGACAGGTGGATTAGTTGGGCAGTAGAGTTTAGATAGATTGGAGTGTTACAAGAGTGCTAGAGGGGATGCCAGAGAGTAGGAGGTTGCAGTAGTCGAGGCGGGACATGATTAGGGTGTGCACAAGTGTTTTTGAAGTTTCTTGGTCAAGGAATGTACAGATCTGGGAAATATGTTTGAGTTGGAGTCGGCAGGAGGTGGCAAGGACTTGGATATGTGGCTTGAAAGAGAGGGTAGAGTCGATGATCACTCCAAGGCACCGAGCATGCGGGACTGGGGAATGTGAGCAGCCATTGACTTTGATGGACAGGTCTGGTGGAGGAGTAGAGTGAGATGGGAGAAAGATGATGAATTCTGTTTTGTCCATGTTCAGTTTTAGAAAGTGAGCAGAAAGGAAAGCGGACAGACATTGTGGGATTTTGGTCAATAAGGAGGAGATGTCAGGTCCAGAGAGGTAGATCGGCATTTCATTAGCATAGAGATGATGCTGCAAACCGTGGGATTCTATGAGCTGTCCCAGGCTGAAGGTGTAGACTGAGAAGAGTAGGGGTCCTAGAACTGAGCCTTGAGGAACACGACAGATAGGTGGTGTGGGAGAGGAAGACGCTGAAAGTCTGATGTATTAAATACGACGAGATCCAGGACAGAGCCAAGTCTGTGATGCCAAGAGATGAGAGAATCTGTAACAGGAGGGAATGGTTCACAGTGTCAAAGGCAGAAGACAGGTCTAGGAGGAGGACAGAATAGTGTCGCTTGCTCTTGGTATTTTGTAGGTCATTGGTGACTTTGGTTAGGGCAGTTTCAGTAGAGTGATGCAGTCAGAAGCCAGATTGTAACTGATCAAAGAGGGAGCAGGTGGAGAGGAGGGAGGACAGTTCAAGATGGACATGTTATTCCAGCAGTTTTGAGACATGGAAGAAGTGATATCGGGCGATAGTAAGACACAGAGGATGGGTTGAGGAAGGGCTTTTTGAGGATTGGTGTGATTGTGGCATATTTGAACGATGAGGGGAAGACACCATTTGTAAGTGAAAGGTTGAAAAGATGTGTTAGGGCTGGGATGAAGACTGTGGCAAGGTTGGGGATGAGGTGGGACGGGAGCGGGTCAAGCGTGCAAGTGGTAATATGTGATCTTGACAGAAGGGAGGAGAGCTGATTTTCTTTCATGGTGGAGAAGCTGGGTTTGGAAGAATAGTGCTGAGCAGTTATGACGAGGAACATAGGGGGCTGCGGGCCAATGTTTTCTCTGATGTTATTAATCTTTTGCTTAAAGAAAGAGGCAAAGTCTTCAGCAGAAATGAGAGGAGAGGGAGGAGATGCTGGGGGACGGAGTAGGGAATTGAAAGTTTTGAAAAGCTGTGTAAGGATATGAGAGATGAGGAGTAAGTTTGTTTTGCAGCAGCAAGTGTTGATTTGAAGTTGGCGAGGGACTGCTTGTATGCAACAAAGCGCTCGGCAGAACAGGATCGCTTTCATCTCTGCTCAGCAACCCTGGAAGCTCGTGTCAGTTCTTCGGTCAGGCTGGTCTGCCAGAGTTGCCTGTTGATTGTAGAAGTTTTGCTGTGCGAGAGGGGGGCAGCCGAATCAGGTGTGCTGCTGTTGTGGTGTTTTATTAAAGTGGCATCAGCATCTGTGTCATGTAAGGAAGTCATGTCTGTAAGAGGAAGAAGGGATGAGTGTAAATGAAGGTGTTTGAGGTTTCTGCGAGGATGATTGAGTTTGTGGATGGCTGTTGTGCACAAGGAGAGGAGTGGGAAGGGAAAGTCAGTAGGTTGTGGTCAGACAGGGGGAGAGGTCGAGTTGAGAAGTTAGTAAGGGAACAGAGGTGGGTGAAGATGAAGTCCAGAGTGTGGCCATCTTTGTGAGTACCATTGAGTGAGGCCAAAGGAGGTAGTTAGTGATAAAAGTTTAGAGGCAGCTGAGGTGGAAGTGTCATTGGGGATGTTGAGGTCACCCATGATGATAGTGAGGATGTCGGCAGAAAGGAAATGTAGTAGCCTGATGGTGAAGTGGTTGAAAAAGATGGGGATGGCTAGCTCTGGTGGGCGGTAGATGACAGCCAGATTGGAGGGGGAGTAGATGTGGACAGAGTGCACCTCAAAGAGGGAAGAGTAGCGTAGGGTGGTAGTATAATTAGGGGTAAAAGAGCAGTTATTGGACAGGAGCAAGCCAACTCCTCCACCACGCTTGTTAAAGTGAGGGGTGTGCGAGAGATGAAATCCACCATAAGAAAGTGCAGAAGGAGAGGTTGTGTCAGAGGGGGTGAGTCAGGTTTCAGTGATGCCGAGGAAGGAGAGTTTCTTTGTGATAAAGAGGTCATGGATGAATGACAGTTTGTTGCAGACAGAGCGTGCGTTCCATAGTGCTCCAGGTAGGGAGACTAAAGGTACCGTCACACGCGGCAAAATTGCTTGCAAATTCACTGGCAATTTGCTGGTTGCAGTGAAATCATGGACACAGTGTTCCATTTGTACACGGCAATGTGTCCATGATTTCACTGCAACCAGCAAATTGCCAATGAAATTGCCTAGCAATATTGCCGCGTGTGACGGTACCTTTAGGGAGCAGGGGCTGGCTGAATGGTAATGAGGTTATCAGGGTTGGGAAAACTTGTAGAGGATTGTGGCAGGGTGTTAAAAATGACTATGGGGATGTTTTGGGGATGTGTCGCCAGCAATTAGGAGCAGCAGACAGAGTGATAGAAGGTGGGAGCAGTACAGGGCATAATGTGGCGGTGTATGTCTGGAGAAAAAGGAATGTATGTGCAGGAACAGTTCTGAGGAGGAGGAGAGATGAATAGCTCCTTACTAGGTGGAGGGATTAGTGGAGTTAGTAAGAAATGAATAGTGTGGGGTTGAAAGTGAATAGAAACATGGTAGTGGCTTTCTATCCCATTACCTTCCAGTCCAATTTGAGTCTAAGTCAAAGTGTTGTACTTAGAAGGCTGTACTTGGAAAGATGTAATTGGAAATATGCATGGATCAGACTCATGATTCTGAATATATCTTCAGCTAAGGGCAAACAGGTGAGACTGAGGGTGTGGGTAAGGAAAGACCAGATGCAAAGCAAGAGTGAAACATGGGTCATAAATGAGAGGGAGGGGCTGGAGTGACCAGTCAAAAATATGACCGAATGAAATAACCAAGAGGAATGGAACATATCATGGAAGCAATGGGTAGGACAATAGTCATAACAAAAAGAGATTGTTTGCAGTTCACACAGACAGTCAGAGGCCAGGGAAAGCTGGGCAGATTCAAAGCGTACCTGTGGGAAGAGAAAACAACTTGATTAGTTCATACAGATGATGATGATGATGATAACAATACAGCAGAGATGATGGTAAGGAATGGCCAAATGCATCAGATTTTGAGTCTAATTCAAAGTATTGTACTTAGGCGGCCGTCACACGGAACGATATCTTGCCCGATATCGTTTAAGCGATCTCCTTTTTGATCGCTTAAGCGATATCGGGCAAGATATCGTTGCATGTAATCAAGCGATTTACGATGGTAAATCGCTTGATCGTGACATCGCTGATCTGAGGTTCGGTTCTCAGATCTAGCGATGAACGATGCAACGATCTGCATCATCGTGGTGTATGACACCACGATGATCCATCTCCCAGCGACCGCGCCTATGCTGGGAGATGGTAACTATGGTACACGTCGGGTAACTAAGCGACGCGCGGCGCCTAGTTACCCGATGTGTACCATAGTAACGAGCGAGATCGCTGCTCCACATCGCTGGTGAGTCTGTCTGTGTGACATCTCACCAGCGATGTGAGCGATATTGTAAGCGATCGCGCGTGCACGTGATCGCTTACAATATCGCTAAAGATATCTCACCGTGTGACGGCCGCCTTAGAAAGATGTAATTGGAAAGATGCATGGATCAGACTAGAGTGATGACTTCAGTGTACTAAAAAGCCACATGTTAGGCCCTGTTCCTTTGTCACTATGATGAAGACAAAGGAACTGTTGGAGGACATCAGAACTGCTATTATTATCAAACACAATATTTCCAAAGGTTATAAGGCCATCTCCAAAAACCTTGGTACCCCAGTTTCAGCAGTGCGCAATGTTATTAAGAAGTTTGCCAAGCATAGCACTGTCAAGAACCTCCCTGGACATGAGGAAAATTGACAAGAGATGTCTTTGGATGTTTGACGTGGTGTTTTTCCACCATTAGCACCAAACTTCAAAGACCTGTAGGCTAACCTGGAACAGTCTGGGGTCATGGTTTCAATAAGTACCATATGGCGCTCACTCAACTAAGCAGAGGTTTATGAGCAAAGGCCAAGGAAGAAGCCATTGCTTAAAGAGAAGACATAAAAGGAATGACTGATTTTTGCCAAAGACAAACCACAATCCTTGTGGGAAAATGTTCTGTGGACAGATGAAACTAAAATAAACCTTTTTGGTAATGCAAAGCAACAGTCTGTTTGTAGATGGAGCAATGAAGCTTATAGGGAAAAGAACATCCTACCAACAGTTAAGCATGGTGGAGGATCCATAATTCTGTGAGGTTGCTTTGCTGCATCTGGTACTGGGCCTTGACCTTATCACAGAAATCATGAAATCAGAGAATTATCATGAGATTTTAGAATGAAATGTCTTGCCCAGTGTAAGGAAACTTGATTTGTTAAAGATCATGGGTCCTCCAGGAAGACAATGACCCAAAGCACACATCCAAATGTGCATAGGAATGGTTGAAAAAGAAAAAATGGACTGTTTTAAAATGTCCATTAATTAGTCCTGACCTCAACCCCATTGAAAGTCTTTGGGGTGAGCTGAAATCTGCCATTGGAAAAAGAACCCTACAAGCATTGAAGAGCTTGTACAAACTGCAAAGGAAGAGAAAATACCAGCTGAGAAGTGCAAGAAGCTTTAGATGCTACAAGAAACATTGGAGGTGTCATCAATGCCAAAGGGTAAGCAGCCAACTAGTAACCAGGGGCCTTTATTGCTGCACATGCTGTTTATTCTGTTTCTTCCTTGAAACTGCAACATGTAAGTTGATAAAAGATAGTTTTATTGTTGTATTACTTTTAGGCCACTAATGAAAAAATCCTGAGGATATAACTTTGGTAAATTTCTATTTATTTCTGAAGATATTGTACAGTCTATAACAAAAAAGAGTGTCAATAATGGTGATCAGCACTGTAAATTAGGGTAAGGGCTGAGCATTGAAAAACTACACACGTCACCCCAGTAATGGTGAGATAGCATGGACAGTGTGCACCTGAGCTCAAGATTACCCCTGAAGGGTAAAACTAGAAAATGGCGCACTACACTGCATGCATAGGAAAAATAGTCACAAGTGTATGATAAATGAGCTGGATTACAAAAGATAGAAGAAGCGCTGTGTTGAAGGAAGGCCATTGTATAGATACATGTGACTGCTGCTTTGTTTCCTGGTGTCTGGTTCTGACCTGAGACTTCTCCATTTCTGCTGTAGCTGATGAAGGCGCCATTACACAGTGATGTTCAGCACTGGACGCCACTGTACCAGTTACCTGCAGAATCCCGACTGTTGGACATGGAGATGTTGGAGGATCATTGTGTCACATTCATAAGACAGAACAACGAGCTGCACGTTGCGGTGACCTCCCTCTCCGGAGAGGCGCTTCCTCACTCTGTAAAGGTTAGTTGTGAGTTCTCTACGGACATCGTGGATTGTATTGTTCAGATATTGCTTTAGGGTGGATCTTTATCCAGTAGTCTTCTGCTCGTTTTGGAAGGTGGGATGTATGGTAAACACCCTCTACTCTTTGCATCATAACGTAAAGTGTACCTGTCCCGTCACACAGGGCCAGAATAAGGGCTCCATATTTCTGTAGTCATAAACCAGTTTTGGTGCACATATCAGCATGAACTGTGCAGATCCTCATCCTCTGCAACTTACCATCCACTTCAATCGCCCCCCCTTTGTGATCTTTGTTGGCCTTCTGTCAGCACTATAAGTGCAGTGACTTCTTTTCTCCTCAACTCCAATATAAAAGCTCAGCAGCATGAGCTGGGGCGTGTAATCTGCATGGGCAGAGATGCTCAACTCTGCCAGTAGATTACAGATGCCAATAATGGGCAACCATGTTCTTGTTTTTTTTTTTTTTTTTTTTTTTTATATCTTTAAACTTTGCCCACATACAATGTCTTCTGTTTTTAATGTATCAGTTTAGGACATGCTGAGTCTTACAAATTGGCCACCAGTCTGTTTGTAAAAAAACAAATGTATGGATCAATAAAATGCTTTGGTCCATGTGCTGTGCAAGGTAAAAGCATAGATGTGTACATTGCATGTATGAATGAAATCTAGGTACAGATTCACACGTGTTCTGCAGTGCACAAACTGGATGTGAACTCTGGTCTAAACTTAACAGCTGTCATAGCTGCATGTGAGATTGTTGCGCATGCATCGCATATATTATTATTCATCAACTTGCTTTCCTTAAACTGAATGCCTCTCTATTACATCTTCAATTTAACAGACAGGAGAGGGGGAGCGGATACAGATCCTTGCCCCCTACCTGTGATGTCTAGATGTCTCTGCTGCTAGACGATTGCACTTTACAACAGGCAGTGGAAGTTAAACAGAAGGGAGTCACCTAGTGGCCAGCACTTTATAATGTCATTTTTGTTTTTAGATGCAAGAAGGCAAAATCTCATGCCTGCATATTCTTCCTTCCCTCTCTCTTATGCACTGTGAAGGAGCAGTGACTCTTGGCACCTGCGCACATCAAAATTGAAGACTGTGCCCACAGAAAAGTAAAACATTGCAGGCAGATGACCCACATTCTGATAACCAGCCAAGATAATGCAGACAGCTGGGGCCTTGGGAGGCCCATGGGTATTGGGGGCCCCCAGGTTAAAAATAGCAGGCCACAGCCACCCCATAGTTGGAGCAACCATTAGATTCACCTAATCCTGGCACTTCACCTGGCTCATGCGGATTTGCACTGGTGCGGTGGCAATTGGGATAAATTTAAGGGGTTAATGGCAGCTGTGATTTATCAAAAATCAACAACTGCCATCAAGCCCTAGGTTAGTAATGGTGGGAAGTCTCATAGACCCCTACCCATCACTGACCTGTAAGTCAAAATAAACTTAAAAAATGAAAAACCCTTTATGTGAAATAAAAAAAACACCCACATATCCTTTATTTTCACCCCTTTATTAGCCCCCAAAACACCCTCGCAGGCCTGACATAATCCAGCATTCGACATCCCATGACAAATATGGCTCTGATATATCCAGAAGCCGCAGTGATGGAAAACTCGACCACTCTCTGCAGATTCTGGGACACACTGCCGCAGTGTAGCCCTCAGCTGTCAGAAGGAGTGATGTCACTGAGTTCACCAGAGTTCATAGTGAGCTCAGTGGAACCCAATGCCTGATTAATGGATTGCAGGAAATGGCGACACGGCAATCCGGCAGCAGGTTCGACTGAATTCACACCGTGGGAACCAGTAGCTGTGAACTCAGTTAAAGCCAGTGGCGCAGCAGTCCGGTAATCCAGCAGTGGGCTCAACTGATTTCAGAGGGCAGCGGAGGAGCTCCCAGTATGAGATCCGGTGACCTGACTGCCGGATAGTCGGACTGTCGTGGCACTGTGTCCCACAATCTGACACTCTGGCAGACAGGTCACCAGAGTTCACACTTGGGGCCTCCCCTGCTGCCCTCAATGAATTAATTTGATTTTGGGACACTTCAGCACAGCTGTCCCCATGGGACTTAAGGACATGTGCGGCACTTGCAGGGACAAGACGACAAGAGTGTGCTAAGAGTAGATGCCCCAGAATTGTTGTTTTTATGGGGTATACAAGTATTTATGAAGACCGACATAACCAGAGAGGGAAAAGTTATGTGCACATGGCTTCTCTTAATTTTTAGCTGAAGGAATACCCTGTAGAGAAATGCCAGTGGTGTGCTCTGACATCTTTACTGCCAGAAGAATGATCAGCTCACTTCTTTTAGCTGCTTGAATTGTTTAAAAGAAATGACTAAATAACATGCGATTTACTTACATGCGAGTCTGTCGGACGAGACTCGGAAGAGGGTGGAGCAGTGACCCTGAACGGGCCTCTCCCTGTCTGGACAGGAATGACAGCTGCTCTGCTCCCGACCAGAGATGCACCTAAATAAAATGGGAATGGTTGGTGATCTCAAATCCTTATTTGTGGCAAATTAGTATATGGGAGGGGGAAAACTTTTCCAGATGGGTGGTGACCATGGCGGCCATTTTGAAGATGGCCATTTTAGATACAACTTTATTTTTTTTAATGGGAAGAAGGTCATGTGACACATCGAACTTATTGAGAATTTCATTAGAAAAACAATGTGTGTGCTTGGTTTTAACATAACTTTATCCTCCTTTTATGAGTTTTTTACAAGTTTATGACCACTTATAAATTGTGTTTAAAGTTATGTTAAAACCAAGCACACCATTTTTTTTCTAGATGTTTTAGATTAGACGTTCGTGTCTAATAAAGGCCTGACCTTTGGAAGAAAGGTTCTCCAAGCCATCGTCCCTCCCTGACATTTTTCGTTGGTATTCCTCCTGTGGCGCTGTCGTGGAAGGTGAATTGAGAAAAAAGAATTAGATTTACCTGTAATTAGTATTCTAGGAGCCCTCCACGATAGCATTGGTAATCCCACCCACATTTTTGTTTCATTAGATTAGATTAGTTATGTTCTTTATTACTAACTAAATGGTTGACTTGATCTTGACAGTGTGGTTCTTTAAAAAAAAAATAATAATAATAATAATACTTTGATGGGAGGGTGGATATTTAAAGGGGTTGTCCGAGCTTTTGCTATAATTCATATGTGCATCTAGGCTGCAAGATGTTGACAGTTTGTAATATACATGCTGTCAACATTGTGCATAGTTACCTACATATGACATGGAACGTCCAGGGGGCGTGTTTGTATTGGAGCCTGCGTGGAAATGGGAAACTAGTCGTTTCCTCCCAGTCTCCTACAAACACGCCCCTCCCCCACTCTACACTATGGCCAGCCAGCCCCCAGGGCTCCTACAGGCCCGCCCCCTCCCCATTCTCAGTATGGACGGCTACCCCAGAGCTCCTACAGCCCGCCCCAGCCTCTGTCACCACCCACCCCCATTGTACACAGTGGTCTCCACTGCACTGACACTGTGCCGAATCCGCTGCTGTGAAGGAGATTCGGCACAGTGTGTCAATGCAGGAGGGGTCCGCTGCATGTGTGTGCGCTCACCTTGTGTTCTCTGTGCAGGGAGTCTAGGTCCGTACTCCGCAGCCCACGTCTCTGCTGTGGAGCCCGATGCTTCTCTCTTCATACCTCCAGTACCATAGAGCACAGAGACAGTAGTGCGGACCTCGGCTTCCCTGCACAGAGAACACCGGGTGAGCGCACAAACATGCAGTGGGACCGACGTGTACAATGGGGGTGGGTGGTGACATTAGGGGCTGGGGCGGGCTGTAGGAGCCCTGGGGGTGGCCATCCATACTGAGACTGGGAAGGGGGTGGGCCTGTAGGAGCCCTGGGGGTGGCTGTCCATACTGAGACTGGAAGGGGGTGGGCCTGTAGGAGCCCTGGGGGTGGCTGTCCATACTGAGACTGGGGAAGGGCAGACCTGTAGGAGCCCTGGGGGTGGCTGTCCATACTGAGACTGGGGAGGGGTGGCCTGTAGGAGCCCTGGGGTGGCTGGCCATTGTGTAGAGTGGGGGAGGGGCGTGTTTGTAGGAGATTGGGAGGAAATGACCAGTTTCCCATTTCCATGCAGGCTCCAATACAAACACGCCCCCCGGACGTTCCCTGGCTGCCGCAAATATGTGATATCTAGGTAAATATACAAAATATTGACAGCATGTATATTACAAACTGTCAACATTTTGCAGCCTAGGTACACATATGAATTATAGAAAAAGCCCGGACAATCCCTTTAACCTCTGTCTCCTGAAAACAAAATACCGTTAAATCTATTTCTATTATCTAGTGTGAGCGAAACTTCTGAATTCTGACCAACAAATCTTAATGCGATTTCCATGAAGACTGTGCATAAAACATTTGTGGTTGCTATAATGGATGATTGATTCATTGTATTTACTCATTTTCTACGATCCATTTTTTCCCCCCCTTGCCTCCTCCAGTCGGCCTCCCTAGGTGAAATCGCCACAGCGCCGTCTTCACCCCGTACGTTCTCTCCTTTCATCTTTTCCATATTTTTTTCCTGCGTCTCCTTCTAAAAAATGTTATATATAATTGAAAAAAAAAAATCAAATATGCCATGGTGCAGTCAAAGTTTTTATACATATATATTTAGTAATCTGCTCTGTTGGCGAATTGTTGTATCTTGAAGAATGGACGTTTTGGATTTCAGCGGCTTGCAGAGAATGAATGCTGATTTTTCTATTTTTTTTTTTTTTTCTACCCCCCCCACCCCCCGCCCCTTTCTTTTCTTGAGAATCTTACACATAATAGCTACAAACCTCCAAGTGTACATGTGCCAAGAAAAAGGGGTTATTGTGTTACTCAATGGTTTTTCTTCGGCTCTCCGATCCAAGGCACCAATTTCAAGCGACTAAATGCTAAAGAGCCAACCTGTAGCACGAGATCGCTAGCTGGAATCAAACTGGCTAGATTACAAGAGCGAGCCGGCCCGGGCGTATAATCAGAGATGGAGAGGGGGAGAAATAATAGGACTGAATAGAATTACTCACTGAATATAATGTTATTTAACTGGAATAGAATATTTTCAGAAGCCACGTTTTTACCCCCTAAAAGCATTACTTTACTCAAAAATCATAGTCGTTGACCGTAGATTAGAGCTCTGAGAATTTCTCATTTTTAAAGATAGAGAATAAGCCTGGTCCTCCTGAAACAAATGGTATCTGTTCTTCTGTTGCTACACAATTAGGAGACAAAAAAAATAAAGGGCAGCTACTGTATGCTTGTATAGTAATACGGTGCTCCGATCTTGGATTTGCCATTTTTTTTTTTTTTCTTTTCTTTTTCTTTCTTTTTTTGTGTAGTATGATTTAAAAATAAAGTCTTTGAACACTTTAACATACTTTAACCCTTTAACTCGGTCACCCCCAAGTCTTGACCCTACTGACCAGACCACTTTTTACAATTCTGATGAGTTTCTCTTTGAGGTTATATCTCTCGAAAGCTTCAACGGATCCCAGTGATTCCAAGACTTCACAGTAGTGGTAAATGTAGGTCGCTTTTTTTTTTTTTTTTTTTTTTTCTCCTTCTTCTTTTCCTTTCCTTTTTTTAGCAAACATTTGTATTGTTCAAACTTTAAATTTTTATACCATTAAACCAGTGAGCTATGTCACACAAAATAGTTAATACATAACATTTCCCACATGTCTACTTTACATCAGCACAATTTTGGAAACCTTTTTTTTTTAATTTTGTTAGGAACTTAGGGGCTTTTCACATCAGCGGTAGTCGCTGATCGCGGCAGTTGCGGTGAAAAAAACGCATCTGCCGCAGTTACCGCATAACTACCGCACTTGCGGTTCACTTGCGGCAAGCCCCATGCAATGTCTGTGGGGCTTGCGGTAAGTGTGCGGCAGGTGCAGCAAGTGCGGTTTCGGCACTTGTGGCAGATGCGGCCGCGAAAAAAACGCAGCCACACCTGCCGCAAGTGCCGAAACCGCAACTATACCGCACTTGCCGCAAGCCCCATAGACATTGCATGGGGCTTGCCACAAGTGAACTGCAAGTGCGCCGTTATGCGGTAACTGCGGCAGATGCGTTTTTTTCACCGCAACTGCCGCGATCAGCCCTTACCGCTGATATGAAAGGGGCCTTAGAAAGATCATCAGCAATTTCTAATTTTTCCAACAAACGTTACAAAACCATTTTTTGTAGGGACCACATCACATTTGAAGTGACCTTGAGAGGCCTATGTGACCAAAAATGCCCGAAAGTGACATTATTCAAAAAACTGCCCCCCCCTTAAGCTACTCAAAACAACATTCAAGAAGTTTATTAACCCTCCAGGCACTCCATAGGGACTAAAGCAACGTCAAAGGAAAAATTGAACATTTTACTTTTTTTTCAACAAAAATGTTACTTTAGCTTCAAATATTGCATTTTCTCAAGGGTGGCAGGAGAAAATTGACCCTAAACTTTGTCGTGCAATTTCTCCCAAGTACACAGATACCCCATATGTGGTCAAAAATCACTGCTTGGGCGCATGATACAGCTCTGAAGGAAAGGAGCATCATTTTATTTTTGAATGAAAAATTGCTGGAATCACTAGCTGACACCATGTCGAGTTTGGAGAGCCCTTGATGTGCCTAAACAGTGGAAACCTCCACAAGTGACCCCATTTTGGATACTGGACCCCCTCCCCGGGAAATTTATCTAAATGTACGGTGAGCACTCTGGACCCCCAGGTGCTTAGCAGAATTTTATAATGTTGAGCTGTGAAAATGAAAACGCAGTGCGTTCACACACCGTATGTTTTTTTACGGCCGCATTTTTCCCCCAAAAGTGCAGGAGGAAATTATGTCACACGGGGGAGGAACAATCCTGTGTTCCTCCAGTGTGACATGTCAGGGCTGTAGTTTCTTTTTCACAGTGTATCTACATACATAAAAAAATAAAACTTAACAAAAGTTTTTAAAAATAAAAAAATAAAAAACCTCTCCATCGGCTATCCCCGGACCCAAGGGGAAGATGTCTGATCGCTGAGAAAACCTGAATCATCTGATTGGCCAGTAGCGATTGGTTGTCATGTGACATCAGGTTTTGGCGGGCGGTTTAAACTCCCAGCAGATGATGTCACGTGACACATCAGCTGAGCGGTTCACCTGGAGTTCATCGTAGTTCACGCTTGACTCAGCTGTGGCGTGAACTCCGATAAACTTTCCCACGGCTGGGTGCGCAGCCTGTGCCTGTTACATCTCTACCAGAAGATGTGTGTATCAGCTGGTAGAGATATAGCAGAGCTGAAGAAGAAAATCTCCTCTGGACTACGTCAGATTTTTTTTTCTTCAATAAAGATGGAGTCATTAATTGTGTTGTGTTTTAGTTGTAATAAAAATGTTTTTCTCCGTGTTGTTGTTTTTTATATGATTACTAGAAATTCTAATTCTGATATTGGTGTTACCCCATGAATTTCGGGCTTAGGGCCAGCTCATAATACAAAGCTGGCCCTAACCCCATTATTACCTAATGAGACACTGCACCAGGGCCCTGGATGAGCCAGATACAGCGCCAGAAGACGGCACTTCTATGAACGCGCCATTTTCCGGGGCGGCTGCGGACTTCAATTTGCAGTGGAGGGGGGGGGGGGGGGGTTGGGCTAAAAAGCTTGGGCCACCCTGCTCTGCGGATTCCTGCCCCTAGCTGTACCTGGCTGGACACAAAAATAGGATGAGTCCCACATTTTTTAACAGCCATTTTATGTGTTTGGGGGTCTTATTTATATAATTTTTTTTTTTTTTTCAAATTGACGTGGGCTTTGCCCTATTTTTGTGTTAAGCTAGGTGCAGCAGGCAGATACGGGCTGCCCCAACCCCCAGTTGCTTAGTTGTACCTGGTTGAGAACCACAAATATAGGGAAGTCCTTTTTTTTAATCATTTCATGAAATAATTATTTAAAAAAAAAACGACATGGCCCTATTTTTCTGTCCAGCCAGGTACGACTAGGCAGCTGGGGGCTGGAATCCACAGCGTAGGGTGGCCCAAGATTTCTGCCCCCCCCCCCTCCCCCTGCACTGTGAATTTCAGTTGGCAGCCACCCAGAAAATGGCATGTTACTAAGAATTGTTGCCAATTTATCTTGGTATGCGATGTATACTGGCTCACCCCCAGGCCCTGAGTGGGGACCCATCTGGCGTAATGATGGATATTAAAGTGCTAATTTGGTTATTCGCTGGCCCTGAGCCGAAAGTTCCATGCGTCACACCAATATTGGGACATGCGACCCACCACGACATTTTGTAATCAAGTAAAAAAAAACCACACAAAGTACAGGTTTTAGTAGAAATGCAAACAGGAAACACAAAGTGACCCACCTTTTTAAGAAAAAACCCCCCACTCATCTAGTGGTGGTGAGTTTCATCTCGAGTCCAATCCGGATCCAATATCATCTGATCGGTTTGCCGGCCGGCAAACCGATCAGATGATCAATATCAGGTTTCAAGCACCTAAATGAGATGGCAGATCAGCTGATTGTTTCCAGGTAAATAATCAGCTAATGTGTCATGAAAAAAAAAAAAAAAACATACTCTGCAGACACGCCGATCAGTGCAGCACCTCCCGGTACTCAGCTGATGCTGTCTCCTCACAGCATCAGCTAATCGTTAACTCCGGAGGTAAAAACCAGTTTTATCCCGCAGGCCGGTTTAAACGATAATCTGATGCTGTGAGTAGACAGCGTGAGCTGATTACCCTGGAGGTGCTGCAACTGATCGGACGTGTCTGCGGAGGGGTGAGCATAAGGATTTTTTTAAAATTTTATTCTGCTCTTTACTTTTTATTTGCTTAGCAGCGAATGTACAGACAGCCAGAAGCTGCCGCACATACGCTGCCAAACAAAAGTAACATGTCACACAGGGGGGAAGGAACACAGGATTCTTCCTCCCTCCATGTGACATCACATCCTGCTTCTCTCCTGCGCCCGACATTATACGCGCTGGAATTGCGCATTGTCTGAATAGCTATGCGTAATTCCAGCAGGTATAATGGGGCTTATGGGGGAGAGCCGCGCTTTAAAAGCGCCAACAATTGACATGGTCATTCTTTTACACCTGCGCTTTCTCCCTAAAAGTGCGGCATTGTATTTACGCAGCTCCTTTTACACGGGAAAAGTTAAAGGCCATTCACTTTGCCAGCAGATGCGTTGCGCTTTTGTGGAAAAGTGCAGCATACAAAAACGCTATGTGTGAACTACCCCACACACACATTCTGTCTCACTACACATTCTCTCTCTCCACACACTACATTCTCCACACACTACTTCTCCACACACTCAAATTTCTCCACACACAAACACACTCTCCACACATTTCTCTCACACATTCACTCTACACATATCACACACTCTCATTACACACTCACCTGCTCACCACACACCAATGCACACACCTCTCCCCACACTACATTTCTATCAACACATACACTCACACACTTAAATTCTCATACACTCACACACACTCACAAACACACTCACACTATCTCACACATTTTTCTAACCTTTAACAACCAGTGCCCGTACAGTGCAGGAGGGAGCCCACTCCCTGCTGTGCTATATTTTCGGCCGTGCACTGACAAGTCTCTGCCGCTCAGTAACATCAATGCAATCCACCGGCCAATGGAGGCCGCATGTGTCGAAGTATGACGTCACCTGCGGCCTCTCATTGGCTGGCAGCTTTCATTGATGTTACTGAGCGCAGAGGCTTGTCAGTGCGCGGCCGAAAAATATAGCACAGCGGGAGTGTGGCTCCCTCCTGCACTGTACGCTGGCACATCTATCCAGTGAGTTCCAGGGGCCGTATGTGGCCCACGGGCCGCTGTTTGAGACCCCTGGTTTAGGCACACGGCAGGACTTTAGAGAGAATGAGCACCATTTTTTTTTAAGCACATATTTTCCTATAATAGTTTGCAGGACTCCATTTGCAGAGACCTTAAATGCCAGAATGGCTGAAACCCTCTCAAGTGACCACATTTTGGGAAATTACACACCTCTGAAAGTTCATCTATGACTGTGGTGATGACCCCATGGGTGTTTTCCATAGATAAAGTCAAGTGCTGTGAATTTTACGTTATTAAAAATTGCAAATAAGCCTTGTAGTGCCCAGATTTTGTTGTAGTGCTCGTACATTGTGTCCAGTAGTGCCTCTGAGAAACACACCCCGTGAATCAAGTGGGTGTCCTCTTGCCAAATATGTGGGCATTAAGGGTATGTGCCCACTGGACGGTTCTGCATCTTTGCAGACCGTCAGAAAACCGGTTGAGAATTGCAGAAACTGAGTTTTCTGACCTCAGCAGTGTCCATCGTTTTTTGAGCGGTTTTATAGCGTTTGTACAGCGTTTTATCGGCGGTTTTCTGGCGGTTTTTCTTAGCATTTTAAAGACTGTTTTTTGAGCACTTGTAAGCTGGAACCGCTGGAAAAACGCTCAAAAGAAGTCACTTGCTCTATCTTTGAAAAGCCGGTGAAGAAAGTGGAAAGAAGACAAAAAAAAAAACGTTCTAATGTACACAGCGTTTTCTAAAAGCCATTGACTAGCATGTTAATCCAACCGCTGGTTAGGATTAACATAAATTAACATAAAACTCAGCGGAAAACGCCGACGGAAAACGCTAAAAAACAGCCCATAAAACGTCCAGTGGGCACATACCCTAACTGTAGTTTAGAATTTGTGGGGCTCAGAAGTCAGGGGAGCATTTGGATTTAAAAACCTTTCCAATGTGTCAATACTGCCCTCAATCTAAATAGGGTAAAGAGTATCCTTGCCAGTGTGAACATTCTTTCAATCCAGATGTAAACTAATATTTGCTTCAGCTCCGTTTTTTGTTTTCAGTCTCCTGTTTTTAGTGCAACGATAGGGAGTGAGATCTCCACCTCCTTCACTGGGCTGAGCAGTTAAATTGCCACTCATTGCTGTGTGTCTTTCTTGGGACCCAGGTTACTCATTACCCTGCTCATATTGAGGTCAGTAAGACTCATGGGATGGCTTCTTACCTTTTTGCAAAAATGTATTTACTAAGTACCCTGCTATTTATTAGCACTTAGTTTTTACTTTTTTATATATGACGGGGTAATGTTGTGTACAGTTTTTTTTCTTAGGTTTTGTCTGTTTAGTGGCAGGTGTGAACATTACTTTCATTCTGCATGTATATTAATGTTTACTTCAGCTCAGTTTTTTGGGTGTTTTACATAAAGAGCCTGCAGTAAAGGAACAAAGACATCCTCTCCTTGCAGCCTCTGCGATCACACGGAGTTCCGCGGGGAGTGGTGACATCAATCACTGAGTCACTCGGGGCTTCCTGCGGCAGTGAACTCAGAGCCCCAGGGTTACCCGAGTTTACTACTGCGGGGAGCCGCAAACGACTCAGTCACATCACTGCTCCCCGCGACGTTTAGTGTGATCGCGGGAGACGTAGGGGAGCCCGACCAGAGCAGCCCCAGCCATAGCCATTGCCTGATCAGTACAATTGCTGTGATTGGCTGTTACGAATTGAACAGCCAATTGCAGCTGCAAGGTGGTGAATTCACCCCCAGCCCTCCCCCTTCCTTCCCTTCCCAGGAGGTCAAGCTCTGGTCCCTTGTATGTAGAATCAAAGGGTACCAGAGCATGATTGCCGTTACTGCGGCCATGGTGCCCCTGTTCTGCCATGTTTAACCGGTAAGTACCACCGACCTATGACGAACCAGTACGACAAAGGTAGCGAAGGGGTTAAAAGGGGTATTCCCATCTCTAAGATCTTATCCCATTATGTTTTAGGTGTAATGGTAATAATCTCTCCAATTAGAAATGTATTACAATTCTCCTGATTAGCTGTCACTTGCCTCATGTGCAGGACATTACAGTTTAGGTATCCATGGTTGCAACCACTTATATATAGAGATGGTTAGTCACTTGTGGTCAATACCTAGGCTGTAATGTCCTGCAGATGAGGTAAGAGATGCAGCTAATCAGGAGAAGAGGCATTTGCTAATATAATTACACTTACTACATATTGGGTTAGGATCCTGGAAATGGGAATACCTCTTGTTAGACAAGGGGACAACTCGGCGACTGCTTTGCTTAGAGCAGGGGTCTCAAACATGCGGCCCGAGGGCTGCATGCGGCCCCTGGGGCTTCACTATGCGGCCCGCGGCACCTTGGACAACTTAATGATGCATCACCCCAGTGCAGTGGAACACTGCAATCCCTGCTGTGTGATGACTTCCGTTTGCGGCACTAACAAGCTCTGCCACTCAGTAAGATCAATGCAAGCTGCCAGCCAATGAGAGGCCCGCAGCTGACAGCAGAATATGACGTCACCTGCGGGCCTCTGGCTGGCAGATTGCATTTATCTTGCAGAGCAACAGAGCTTGCCTGAGCGGCGGCTGGAGGAAGTCATAGCACAGCGGAGGCCAGAAGTCAGCACAGCGAGGACTGCGGCGGCCCCCTGCACTGCAGCGATGCATCATTAAAGTGAGAAAAGTGTGAGTGTGTGTGAGGGTGTGTGTGTGAGTGTATGTGAGTAAGGATGTGTGTATGTGTGTGTGTGAGAATGTGTATGAGAATGTGTTAGTGTGTGTGTGTGTGAGAGTATGTGTGTGTGTGTGGGTTTGTGTGTGAGAGTGTGAATGAGTGTGTATGTGAGTGTGCAAAAAGAAGGTAAAACAGGATGGGGGGGCATCACTATAAAAGTAGATCAGGATGGGGGACATACCTAGAAAAGGGGATCAGGATGGGGGGACATCACTACAAAAGGGGATCAGGATGGGGGACATCACTATAAAAGGGGACCAGGATGAGGGACATCACTACTAAAGGGGATCAGGATGGGGGGCATCACTAGAAAAGGGGATCAGGATGGGGACATCACTAGAAAAGGGGATCAGGATGGGGGACATCACTGCAAAAGGAGCTCAGGATGGGAGACATCACTGCAAAAGGAGATCAGGATGGGGGACATCACTAGAAAAGGGGATCAGAATGGAGAGCATCAGTAGAAAATGGGATCAGGATGGGGGGCATCACTAGAAAAAGGGATCAGGATGGGGGTCATCACTAGAAAAGGGGATCAGGATGGGGTACATCACTAGAAAAGGGGATCAGGACGAGGGACATCAGTAGAAAAAGACATTACTACAGGATGGGGACATTACTACAAGAAGGGGATCAGGATTTGTACTTTACTACATTGAGCAAAAAATTCTGATATTACTAAAAAGATCACTTAATCCTACGAGGGATGTGGCCCCCCGCTATAAATGTTGTTCTATGTGTGGTTTGAGACCCCTGGCTTAGAGACTCCTTTCTTTTAGTTACCTTTTTAAGCTGTTTTATAAAACTTGCGTCCTTTAATTAAACTCACTGCACATTTTAATAGTAAAAGGCATAAATGATATTTTCAGCAGCAAAATGGAAACAAATAAAAAACTGGGATGTAAGCCATTGTTTAATACTGCAGATTTTTAGGAAGAGAGATCTTTTTTTTTTTTTTACCCATTTCCCCAACATAAGTTCTAAATCGACAAAAGTGTACAGATACATTCCCACAGTTGAGTCCATATTAATCATCCCCGCAGGTTCTTTATTGTGTTTGTCAGACATCTGTTTCCATTCTGGAGCCTTCAAATAATTTTCTTCCTAGACGCTTGGCCATGAAGGGTTTAGACATTTTGACTTACAACCATGCACTTCGACCAAAAGTCATCAGCTATTACTTGCATAATTACATAGGTGGAAAAAAGACCTGGGTCCATCAAATTCAACCTTCCATGGGTTGCACAAGCTGCCACACCGGAGCCACCCATCTGCTGCTTTCCACTGTCTGTCTTCGGTTTCGGCAGGACTGCCGTGGTGATGCCTCGTATACAAAATATCTGCTGAAGCCTTTCCCTAGAATCAGTGAAGATGGCACTGGCCATAGTGATCTGCTGCAACGGTCATGTGTTGTGGACTGTACCGATTTGTGCACATGTATCTGTCCACCAGGACCGAAAAAACATTCTTTTTTTTAATGCATATATGGAGTTAGGGAGGGATGTATCAACAGAAACGACAGCTGGAAGTAAGCTGGGTGTGACCAGCTTATGTGGTAGGTGTGGTTTAGCATTGGTGTATGTGGTCTGACATTTTCTGAAGGCTTAAAAGTTATTTTTTAAGTCCACATGGTCATGGAGTTGTTAATAATAGAAGCGGGTATCTGAGGGTAAGGCCCTCCACCTTCCCCAGGAGGGGGAGTGCCGCACGCCAACTAAGCTGGTCACGCCCACTTGTTTGCTTTAACTATGCACCCCGCTTCAATTACAAACCACTCAATGACCACGTGGACCTAACTATTGTCTTTTCCTTCTGCAAGAGAAAACGTCGGGCCACACCCACCAGCACCGTACCACGCCTATCATCTAAGCTGGTCACACCCACTAGTTTCTGGACATCGTTTGTACATGTATGACCTAGAAATTACCTTTTATTTTGGTGACCTCCCAACTAAAGGCCGTCTGGATGATGATAATGATAATGTAGCTTTGTCCTGTTCAGTTTCAGACTTAACCCCCAAACGAGTGGTACTGTTTCATATGGATTGAGGTCAACGACTCAAGTGGGAAGTTTTTGCTTTTCTTTTATTCTCATTGTTTTCTCAAATATGAAGGTTTTTATATTGCTTTTAATTTTTGTTTTAAATCCCATAAATGGCTTCAGAAACATGGGCCTTTTTATTTGATGGCATTTTCCTTTTATAATGCCGTCAAAGGGCTGTGGCTTAAAGCGTAATCGGGCAGAGCAGTAAAAAGACACGCCCCCGAGGATCCTGTGGGCCACAGATTTAGTTCTCAATATGTAGGACCTTATTTCTGGAGCCATATGGCAGATTCATTTTAAAAAGAAAAGCTGACGAAATAGGAGTCATTTTGCCACCTGGTGAAAGCCTCTCTTAAGGCCAGCAGGAAAGAATGACAGGCCTGGTAACAAATGATTTGCTGCCTGACCTCACTGTATATCGGCGACCTATTCGCTTTAAGCAGGTAGAAAAGTCAACATTTTCCCATTTATTTATTTTTATTTTTTTTTTTGCAAATGAAATGTGACTTTAAATATCACTTCACAGAGCAAATTTAATTTGACAAGAAAATCATGAATTGTTTCATAGTTTTTCTTTTTAATTGAAATAGTGATTGAATTTCATTATAGTGTTTAAATAAAAAGGTTATTAACAAGTTGAGTGCAGTGAACCATTTAAGCTCTGCCTCTGTCAGCCGGCGTTTTGTTCTGTGAGCGGAAGCCTTTCTTTTGCTCTGATATCCGTATATATAATTATCATATGAATTGAGGTGAAACCGCTTTCCAGATTAAATCTATCGTACGTAGACAGACAGGGATCTTTTTTCGTTTTATATATTTTTTTTTTTCATAAAGGGCAAAAACAATGACTTTTCCTTAATTGTTGTTTTTTTTCTTTCTTTTGGTGTTCCCGTACTTTAGCTTCCATCTTGGGCCTGTGCCCTACAACCGGATATGCACCCGGCGGAGAGGACAGACTCTGTCTGCTTTTACCTGGAGTCTCCCGTTCATCACCCGGTCATGTTTGCTTATTCTGTACCAGAAAACAGCTTGTCGGTAGAAGCCAACTACAGCGGAGAAAAAAGCCAACCGCGCGTCGTGCGCCTGACAGCCAAGAGCAAGGTCGGTGCTCGTTCCTCTACGGAGGGTCAAAATAAAATGCCAAAGCTTTCAAAAGTGAAAAACGGGATGAAGTCACGGTGTTCAGATTTCCTCTCCTCCTATAGTTGGTTTCATGTGTGTCTTGGTCTTTGATAACTGGCGGATGACCTCCCCTTACAACATTTGGAGTCTTTGAATCTTTTCTGATTACGAATTGGTGCAATATCTTTCTGGATGCTTTTATCTGTACATGATATCAGCTATCTGGATACTCTATTGTACTATTTTTGTCTTTTTGTCAAAAAATATACAAATCCAACTCTTAAAGGGAATCTGTCAGGTCAAGTATCCACATGTAACTGATATCATTTTCTAATTAATCACTCTAATGCTTTCTTTATTCATGTATTTCTTTTATTTATGCTCACCTCCTATCCTCTTTTAAACTGCAAACAAGATTCATTCCACCTGTCAATCACAGTGAGTGATTACTTACTTAATGAATATTCATAGGGTGAAGTCACTGCCAACTCTGATCTGCAAGCACAAACCAAAGGGCTCTGTATCCTGCTCTCTGTGCTCTTTTGTATGGAAAATGAAAGTGAAAACCTTTAGTGATTCACAGAGCACTGGGGGGAGGGAAGGAAGAGCTGCATAATAAAAGAAGTCTTACACTGCAGGACTAATGATTGGTCCAGTCTATTACTTTTACAGTTGCCTGCTGGGTGTAAAGATGCTTATAGCAAGCAAATTACATAGAATACAGTAATGATTTTTACTTATTCTGAAAGGACTATCCAAGCATTATCCAAGGGTGGTAGTAGTATCAGACTGAAAATTACCTGACAGAGTCCCTTTAAAATATACATTTTTGATCTAAAACGTTTGTGTTTAAATATTTTTATTAATTAGATAACAGGGAAAAAGAAATAACTGATTATCGTATAGTTGAATACAAGAAACAACAAATTCAAACATTTGAAAAGAATGTAGACTTTTTTTTAACTAATTGTGGTGTATTAGAATAGGGTAAGCTATAGGGGAGGGGAAAGGTGTAGAGGGAAAACACAATACTAAACTAATATAATAATAAAGTAAGCAAACGAATGAGAAGAATTTATCCTACAGATAGCAGTCTGATTTCGAATGATGACCACTAATGACAAAGCACTACAGGTTTATAAATTAGATGAATAGAATTGAAAGCGAGTAATATGCATCAAAGGAACAGAGTCCCAGAGACAATGTCTATAAAGACCTAGGGTGGGAATTTCAAAAGATATCGTTCCAAGGATCCCATCTCCTATGGTAGGATTGTAAATAATGATTAGTGATAGCATGACACCTTTCATACCAATTGTTTAAAGAACCTTTCCTCCACTATCTCCTATTAGTAGGTTTAGATGCACTTTTCCAGTTCACCGCAAGGAAATTTTTAGTAGTCAAAAAAAATGAGGATAATCACCTGTTTACAACTTGGGTTAATATATTCAAGGTGTCAGCACAGTGTTTTTTTATGGACTTGGTTTATTAGAGAGTTTGCATTACACCAAAGGTTAATGTCTTTAGGGCAGGACCAGAAAGTATGGAGAAGATCACCTCCCCTCCCTGGCCACCTACTTTTGCCATGCCTCCCTCACCGTCCCCCCAAGAAAAAAAAAAAGAAAAGCCTTTTACTTTCCATTGACAATAACCCTACTGGTGTGTATATTTGCATGTGCGCATATTTGTTTGTCTTGTTTTGGGGAGTTTTGGAATGGTTCTGGGGTTTTGTCACTACTTTCTGGCACCCATGACTTTTTATGTTTTACAGCTATGGAGCTGGTAGGGGGCCCTTATTCTTCCTTCTCCTTCTTCTCCTCTCTTCTCCTCATCTTCTCCTTCTCCTCCTCTTGTCTTTCTCCTCCTCTTGTCCTTTCCTCTACTCCTTTTTTTTCCCTTTGTTCGCCTCCTTTTTCCCTTTCTTTCTTTTCTCCTCCTTCTTTTCCTTTTCTCCTTTTTCTTTTTTTTTCCTTTCTTTCCCTTTCTTTCTTCTTTTTTTTCCCCCTTTCTTTTTCTTTTTTTCCCCTTTCTTCTCTTTTTCTCTTTCCCTTTCTTTCTTTCCTCTCCTTTTTTTTTTACCTTTCTTTCTCTCCTCCTTCTTTTTCCTTTCTTCTTCTCCTCCTTCTCTTCCTTTCTTCTTTCCCTTCTTCTTTTTTTCCCCCTTTCTTTCTTCTCCTTTTTCTCTTTCCTTTCTTTCTTTCCTCTCCTTTTTTTTTACCTTTCTTTCTCCTCTCCTTCTTTTTCCTTTCTTCTCCTCCTTCTTCTTCTCTTTCTTTCTTCTCCTTTTTCTTTTTTCTATTCTCCTCCTGAGCTGACTCTTTTAATTATTACCATTTGGGGGACCAGAAAACATTTTGTTCACTTATTTATTCATTCATTTATTTATTTATTATATATTGGCTGATGTATCTTTTGAAGAAAAAAAATCAATTCTGACAGTTTTTATATTTTTTTCAGTCACTGTGCCGGTTAATATTATATTTTGATCAGGCTTTTATGGATTTGGCAAAATCGAATATAGTTTGTATTGGGGGTGGGAGGAAGTGAATGGACTTTATTTTTTTTTATCTGAATTTTTTTCATTTTTGACACGGTCCTAGGGGGACATGAACCTGTGATCATTTGCTTGCTTTTGTTATATATTTCAATACCATAGTGATTTCTGCTGTTTAGTCATTTGAAGGCTACAATCCATCTCTGTGTCCCCCGCCGGCTCCTGGCATAAACAATGTCACTTATTGGTGTAGATCATCTGCGGCCTTTACATTCTGCCAGAAAAGGACTTTCCTGTTTGGATGGACGGGACACTAGGAGATTACTTTTTTTTTTTTTCCCCTACCCTGAGCCCATACAGGAATATGTTTAGAAGAGTTTGTCCACTTCTTGGACACTAATGACCTGTTCTTAGGATAGGTCATCAATGTTTGATTGACCAGGGTCCAACACCTGGCACCACCACTGATCAGCTGTTCACAGTCTCGGCAATGTCCTCTTGTGGCTGGAAATGCTGAATTCTAGAGCTGCCACAGCATGTTCACCTCGTCTTGATGTGAATAGGAGGAAGATGTGCAGTACCTGCAGCCATTATAAGAAGATGGAGCACCTCAGAAACTAAGCATTTCCGACCATAAGCTGCTGCCACAAGCACAGAACAGCTGATCTGTGGGGGTACCGGGTGTCGGACCCCACCAATCAGACATTGGTGACCTATCCTAAGGATGGGTCATCAATGTCTAAGTAGTGGACAACCTCTTTAAAGTTAAATTATTGTAAAAAAAGTAAGGAAATTTTCCTAACATGCTTAAAGAGGACCTGTCACCCCCCTTGGTGCTATGCTAACTGAATTCAGCACTGAATGCAGCATGTCTGCTGCATTCAGGAAAGGGTCTCCCATGTCTCTAGCCCCACTGTAAGCTATTAAAAATACTTTATAAAGTGCATAGATAAGGAGTCCAGAGGGACTTAGTAATGAGTCATCGCTGTTGTATGGTGTCCTCCCCACCTCCAGCCCTCTCTGTGCCACCTCTTGTTCAGCCTCCTTTATGTGTTTACCCTCCTCCCCGCCTTTGTGTACCACCTCCAGCCTCTCTTGTTCAGCCTCCTGTATGTGTCATTGCTGAGGGCTGGAGGTGGGGAGGACACCAACAACAGCAACGACTCATTACTGAGTAAGTCCCTCCGGACTCCTTATCTGTACACTTTTTCAAAGTGTTTTTAACAGCTGACAGGGGGGCAAGAACATGGGGGACCCCTTCCCTGAATGCAGCAGACACGCTGCATTCAGTGCTGCATTCAGTTAGCATAGCACCAGGGGGGTGACAGGTCCTCTTTAATAGGGTTTTTTTTTTGTTTATATTCTTTTCGCCTTTCTTCGAGCAGGATGGACTTTGGTGCCAGTGACTGTTTTCTATAAATCAGAGGTTGGCCTTGGTGAGCGGCCCCTTCTAGTCCACGTCTATGGAGCTTATGGCGTAGATTTGAACATGAGCTTTAAACCTGAGAAGAGGATGCTAGTTGACGATGGCTGGATTTTGGCCTACTGCCATGTAAGGTGAGGCTCAATAATGTTGTTGGATATGTAATGGGAAGAAACTGACAGCAACTTCAAACATAAAGTGAGCCTGTCAGCTGTTTTTCCCCTCTAAGATGCAGCCACCACCAGTAAGCCTTTTTGTATAGATTCTAGAATATTTTATATGAGTTCGCTAGGCCAGTCTGTATAAAAATATTTTTTTTTTATTATACTCCCCTATGGGTGGTCCAGTCTGATGGGCGTTGCTGGTATTGAACCGGTGCCTACGTCAACCCCACAGTCTTCTCCATCGTGCTCCTGCTCACTTCTCTCTGCCCTGCAGAGGGTAGAGTAATGTCTCCGTCTCACACAACGATATCGCTAATGAAATTGTTACAACGTCACTGTTTTTCTGACGTTGCAGCAATGTCGAAACACTTGTTGTGTGTGACACTATTCAACAATCAACGATAGATACGTCGTTGATCGCAGATTTATGAACTGGTTCATAAATCTGTCGTTGGTCGCCCGCTGGACGCGCAGCATCGCTGTGTGTGACAGCGGGTGAGCAACGATCAGCGAGCTCCCAGCGCCTCACAGCAAGCGCTGGGAGCTGGTATCCAAGTTAAACAGCGGGTAACTAAGCAGAGTGCGGTGCTTAGTTACCTGCTGTTTACCTTGGATACCAGCGCGCTCCTGGTCCTGATCGCTGATGAGTCTGTCTGTGTGACAGCTCACCAGCGATCAGTCCACGATGTGGCAGCGATCCCCATCACTGGTTGGATCGCTGCCACATTGAAACGTGGAACGGGGCATTTAGTATTGCATGTGTATGTGTTGGGAGAGGTCAAAGAGAAGTGCACAGAAGCGCAATGGATTAAAGTGTGGGTGACGTAGGATGCGTCATCCAACAAAGCAGGGAACGACGTACGGCGATTGCAAGCAGAAAGAAGTCACTGGATCAAGATCGGCAACGCCCATCAGATCAAACCGCAGTTTAGTATTATAAATTATCTTTATGTCATACAGATCGGTCTGGGGACTTACGTATATATGATTCTAAAATACTGCATGTATACAAGGCTTTCCTGGTGGTGGTCGCATCTTATAGAGGAAAACCTGCTGACGATTCACTTTATAATGGTGAATTGGAAAAAATTTGGAGAATTACCTGTTCTTAAATCAGATTTTAATAATTAAAAATCCATATCCGATTCTGCATTAAAAATAGAAATCTTGTCATTTTCACACTGGGGCATTTTATTTTATATTATGATGTTTTGTTATTACAGGAAATTCGCATGTACATTAGCCACATTGAACTGACTCTGACCCTATCTTCTTTCTTAAAGCATCTAATGAGCATGTGCAAGGGTCATTGTGAAGGGAGGGAGTGCTGTGACCTCACCTATTGGGAATGGTGGGTGTTATCAGCAGTGTGCAAAGGTGTTGTCAGTCACTGTGATTATGCCTCTGATGATAATGAGCCTGCTGAAAACACTTCCTGAGAGTATAAAATGGCCCCAATGTAAAAATGTACAAGATTAGAATGTCTTTAATAAAGATCATATGAAAAAAAAATTGCCAGAAATAAAAAATGGAAGACGTTTGCAAGTGTACAATGTTCACATTTCAGTGGCTATGGTTTTATATGGTTTTGTTTATTTGGATACAAAATGTCAGATGTATGTGAATTATTTAGCGATCAAAATAATGTGTGCACTTTTGGGATTTATTCCCACTGCTTCCCCAGCTCTCCGGTTATGTAGTGTTTGCTCTGTCTTCACAGAGGTGGTGGAGAGCTGGGCTGTAACTGGCACAAGCAGGGGAATCTGGAAAAGAAGCAGAACGGCCTGGATGACCTGGAGGCCTGCATTGTGCATCTCCACGATGAGGGATTTTCTCACCCGCGTCGGACATCTCTGGAAGCTGCCAGTGCCGGAGGAGTCCTGGCCGGAGCGCTCTACAATTCCAGGCCGTGGCTTTTCCAAGCGCTGGTCTTGGAGGTACCGCATTGTTATATTTATCGCTAATGGTTTCTAGATTTTTGCGATGAATGTCCAGTTCTAAGGACGGTGGGGCTGGATTACACAAGGTGTAATGGTGCCTAGACAAACGATGGAACGAGTGCTGTGGTCCCTTTGGACAAACGTTCAATATTTAATGGTTTATCCTTCATCCTTCACTGATCTATCAATGGTTATAATGTATCCACATTATATCTGGAGAATTTATACTTTTTATACCACATAAGGTCACTATTCTGTAATAATAATGGGAAGGAGGTGCAGTACTAGGAAAGGTCAGATCTGTGTGGATGGGAAATCCAGTGACGAGCGCAGCACCCTCCTCCTGGCTAATGATCACCGATGTGACGAGTGTTGGACACCACTGATCATACAATATATTGATGACCTATTCCAATAATAGCCATGAGTGCAATAGTACATCATGGGGCGGGCATATGTGGGAAGCTCAGGAGGTGAGCCTTGTTCATACTGGGTTGGCTCTAGTTGTTGATGTTGTTATTATTATTATTTTTATCTAGTACCTACCCAGTATATAGCATTTTTTTATATATAAAAAAAGCATTGCAATATATAATTTATAATATATATATATATATATATATATATATATATAATATATATGCAGCTAACCTTTGTTTGTTTGTGTTCAGTGGTTTACTGAGTTTTTCTGCAAAGAAAAAGAAAAAAAAAATCCATTACAAAGCATTCAATGTTACCTAAATTGGTACCAATAAAATCTACAGCTCTCCATGCACAAAAAAATAAAAAATCAGTCAAAACTCCAGCACTGCTCCGTCAATAGAGAAATTAGAAATTGAGATTTGGAATATGGCAACCAGATTTTTTCTTTTTTTTATCTTTTTAAGGCATGAAGCTAATAATAACAATATTAAGAGGATCAGTATCCTCATATTCATACTGATCTGGAGAAATGCATTTCAGGTCATTTTTATTGTACAATAATCACTATAATATATAGTGATATCGTTACCTGTAACGGGGCCTTTACTCCAAGAGGAACACCCCCCACCACACCCAATCCCCAGTACCATGGTCATAAATTGGGGTGCCGGTACATATCGGTACGGCGTACCGGAATATTTAAAGAGCACTGACCTGTGTCACAGGCTGTGTGTAGTACTAGTAGCACTGCAGTAAGTGAGTTTCCCTCAGGACCTGCGATGATGTCACATACATGTGACTCGGGTGGGCGGAGTTTTGCCCAGAGGGAAAGAAGCTGGAGAAGATGGAGGAGGATGACTAATGCTGTGCAGGCTGCAGTGCAGGGTATGTGACAGCACTGACCGTGACTGTGATGAGTGCAGAGGGCGGCAGGCTGTGCAGGGGTAGAGGATGCAGGGGGGATAGAGATCAGGACAGGCAGGGTATGGTGAAATTGAGACAAGGAGGATGGAGAGATCAGGGGGATCGAGGATGGAAGGAGCAGGGGGATGGAGGATGAACTGATAGCAGCCCTCCCCCACTCCTTAAACTCGGCCGGCGCCTGACAGCAACAAAAAATCCCCCCCACTCTCGGCTCAGGAATGTGTACCAGCAAAAATATTTTTACAAAAAAAGCACTGATTATAATATATATATATATATATATATATATATATATATATATATATATATATATATATATATATATATATATATAGTGTGTGTATATATATATAATATATACTTTTTCTTTTTCTTTCTTCACCCCAATTTAGAATTTTTTGTAAATTTTTTTTTTTTTTATTTTACTAAGAAAAGGTATTTGATGACCATGGTGCTGGGGATTGGGTGTGGTGGGGGTGTTCCTCTTGGAATAAAGGCCCCGTTACATGTAACAATATCGTTAACTATATCACCGCAACGTCACAGGTTTTGTGACGTTGCGGTGACCTCACCAGTCATATCGCTGCATGTGACACGTAGCAGCGAGTGGCCCCCTGCTGTGAGATCGCTGATCGTTACGGAATGGGCTGGACCATTTTTTTATCGTCAGTCTGCCGCTGGCTATGATGGATCGGTGCGTGTGACGGGCAACGACCAACGATCTCCATGATACGCCCGCGACAGCGACAGATCCCAACAACTGTCGGGGGTCGCCGCATCGGTGAGTAGATCTGCCTGTGTGGCATCTCACCATCAACCACTTAGCTGGTTCAAAAAACACCGGACTTTGAGGAATAGCGGTTCCTTAAGAGGCACAATAACTTCTTCCAAAAGTTCTTTAATTCATATAAAAGTCAATAGTTCCATATATTGCAGTACAGTACAACGCGTTTCGACTTACATTCAGGTACATGTGATATCGACCACTTAGCAACATTCCAGCGATCCCTGCCAGGTCGTATTTTTGTCGGGATCGCTGGAATGTCGCTAGGTGTAGTGAGCCTTAAGAAAATAAAATAAAATAGTCTACTTCCTTATGGGTTGCACATGGGGGCTCTGCACCACGATGATAATGAAGTGCAGTAGCTGTTGACCATGCCGCCGTCTTTTCCAGGCACCTTTCCTAAATGTGTTGGCGACAATGATGGACCCGTCCTTACCACTGACCATAGAGGAGCAAGAAGAATGGGGCGATCCTCAGACGAACGCACAGCACTGCCGAGCTATACGGGAGTATTGCCCTTTTGAGAACATCACTCCACAGGTAGGAGACACAAGAACACCTGATTTCTTAACATTCAGCCAAAAAAAGAAAACAGACATTAGAGCGTTGTGCAGACCTTATCAACTGTCATGACGGAGCGCTATCCTTGTATGCCTGATCTGTCAATAAAGGGGTTTTTTTTCGTTAACAAAGTTGATTTTTAATCATAGATCTTGGAATAATAATAATTTCCACAATTAGATGTTTAAATTTTTTTTCCTGTGCAGACATAATCTTATATATGTGACCCTGCTATGTACTGTGTAATGGAGGTGTCTGACCGTGCAGGGACATGTCTGATCATACCACATCTCCTGTGCTGAGATAATCTTATATATGTGTCCCTGCTATGTACTGTGTAATGGAGGTGTCTGACCATACAGGGACATGGTCTGATCATACTACATCTCCTGTGCTGAGATAATCTTATATATGTGTCCCTGCTATGTACTATGTAATGGATGTGTCTGACCATACAGGGACATAGTCTGATCATATCACATCTCCTAGGCAGGGAGGAAGTAAAAGAGTATACAGGCATTACAGCACAGGAAAGCGTATACAGACATTACAGTACAGCAAAGAGTATACAGGCTGTACGGTAGCGGTTAGGAATGGCACGACAGAAGGCAGTGACTCAGGTACTTGTTCACACAGCACACGATTTATTTACAAGTTCTTATCAGCACAGACCCTTTGTAGCTCTAGGTCAAAGCTGGTGTAAAGGGTTTCACTCACACTGGTACGGCTGTCAGGCTCTCTCTCTTAGCCATGGCCCCTGGGAAGGCCAAGTCCACACTGCCACGCTGTGTTAACTGCACACAGCCAAAGCTCCCAGGCTGTGTTAAAACTCCACACAGCCTGTGCACACACAGATCTCCGCACCGCTCTTGCTGCTCTGACACTTCTCCCTCTGCCCAGCCCTGGGCAGCTCATATCCTTCCTAGCCATCCCACACCTGCAAAGCAGTGTGAACAATCAGCACTTCACTCAGACAGCGCTGCTGTTAACTCTGTGAGTGCTGCCACAGAGCAAAAGACACAATCACGCATGTGCTGTATACCGGTCATAGGGCACATGCCAGTCACATCACCACATACCTGCCCCCTCTGTTCAAGCCTGTGGGGTTGAACACAGGCCCATGATCCGGGGCCCCGAGACAGGGCCTCCTCACCATCGGGGCCCATCAGTCAGGGGATTGTCCGAGTCGACTAGGGGCGTCCGAGTCCGACACGTGGTCCCATACAGTCATCAACCCTTTCCTTGTGTACCAAGACCAATCGGACCCAGTCACCTTATGTCTCAGAGGCATATCTGTGGGAGGCCGCCTCCTCCCCCACGGCCAGTGCGGTAGCACAGTCCGCCTATCCCCTTGACTATGAGGAATCCTGACGCTATGTCATCAGCTACACGATTGGGCTTGTTGTCTGAGTCCCGTAGCCCTAATTCCACAGTGAAGTCACCGTCCGTACCTTTAGTATGCCTATGGGTCTTGGACGTCTCCAGTAAGGTCTCCGTTGACATTTGTCTCTATCACCCAGGGTACAGGAGATATCCCTCGTCCACCCAGCTGGCGGAGTGATCCCTCAAGTCTCGGTCCCTCCCACCTGGACAATGAGGACAGGTCGACCTTGGACACTCCTCCTGCAATGGCTTGCCAACAAGCCTCCGACACGGCTTCTTGCGTACCTGTACATGAGGTTGTGACGCTCTGCCTGTGACCCTCCTGTTACCTCTAGCGCCTCGAGCCGCCTGCAGTTGGGCTGCCCCACAATTATGCAGAGGTGCCATCGACTCCGAAGTGGCTTGACAATTTTGAGCTCTCCTGCCTGTACCTCTAGAGGAAACCTATCGGAACTACTCTGTTCCTATATTGGTGACCCCTACGGCAGGTATCCTAGAGTCGGGATCTTCGGGCTCAGGGCCCGGACTGTCCATTACCTGAGGATTAGGTTGCCTCTCATACAAAGTACAGAACAGAGGAAAATGCCTCCCCAAACTCACATCATAGGGAAGAGTTTTCAACACCCCCACTTTGTGTCAGACCTGACCGCACGGGTATTGATGGTGACCACCTCTGTAGGATACTCACGGAGGTTCCCATGAATACTGAGCACCCCTACTGTACGGCCTGTGGGTTTTGTCCCAGAGACCAGGGATGCATGTACAAGGGTCACGTTACTACCTACCAGAGTCCAATAGGGCATTTGCCTTATGTCCATTAATTAGCACCTGGCTCAAATGTAGCCCCTTACCCACAGTCACATAGTTCGCTACACCGGCAGTTTGGGCGTACATAGACATCCGGCGGGTATACCCAAAGTCCATGGGCTCTGTGTTGATGGGACACTGCGCCATTGCGTGTCGTGGCTCTTGGCATCGCCAACACTTTATCGTAGGGAAAAAATTATTTACAGTGCCCCGCTTGGGAGACCTAGGTTTCCGGCTCACTTCCAGGTGGCGTACATTCTCTGACTGTGGTGGGGTAGAGCCCAGCGCAGGACCGGGTTGGAGGTCCCTAACTTCTAGTTTGGCGGATGCGGACTGCCGGGCTGCATGGAGTGTCCCAGAGTCCCGAATCAAGTCCTGTGTAGCCACATGCCGCTTCACCACACTCGCTAACTGTTCAAGGGTACCCAGGTCACCTTGTCCCACCCACCATTGAATGGAGACAGGCAGAGTGCGCACAAACTGGTCAACTACCACCCTCTCTATCATTTGCGTGGGGCTCAGCTCTCGGGCTGCAGCCACTTCTTTACCAGGTGCAACAAATCATAGGCCTGAGACCGAATGGGTTTACCTTCCTCAAAGGACCACTGGCTTACCTGTTGAGCCCTTACATACGTATTAACCCCCATTTGGGACAGGATCTCACCTTTCAGAGTCCCGTAGTCCATGGCGTCTTCTGTGCAGAGGACCAGGTAGGCTTTTTGGGGCTCTCCTGTTAAGTAAGGTGCCAACATCTCCACCTACTGCTCTGGCAGCAGTTTCTCTCGCTCTGCGACCCTCTCGAAAACCGCCAGGAAAGCTTCCATATCATCTCCCAGGCTCAGTCAGTCAGAAGATCCATCCTGTTGTTTCTGCATTTGCTGGATCAAGGGCTGATTTGCCTCCTGTTGCGCGACCTGCTGTTGCTGCTGTGCCTGCACCAGGCCAGGTGCTTAATCAGGTCCTCCATGCTGGCTGCCGGTTTGTACTGTAGTGTAGCAGGTTTACCACTGACATGTGTGAACTGAGTATGCCTATTTGACTTTCACCGAGTCGTTGGTAAAGAGAGATGCATAAAGTGCATGTACACTAATGCCAGAAGCCTCACCAACAAAATGGAGGAATTAGAATTGATTTTGTTGGAAAATAATTATGACATGGTGGGGATTTCAGAGACTTGGCTGGATGAGAGCCATGACTGGGCTGTTAATTTAAAGGGCTATTGTCTGTTCAGAAATGACCGTACAAATAGGCGAGGAGGAGGTGTATGTTTATACGTAAAATCATCCTTAAACCCATCCTGCGTGATAATATAGGTGAATCTAATGGAAATGTAGAGTCCCTGTGGGTGGAGATAAGGGGAAGGGGAAAAAATAATAAATTACTGATAGGGGTTTGTTATAAGTCCCCAACAATAATGGAAGTGGAGGAGAATATCCTCATAAAGCAAATAGATGAAGCAGCGACTCAGGGAGAAGTCATTATTATGGGGGACTTCAACTACCCTGAAATACATTGGGGATCAGAAACCTGCAGTTCCAGCAAGGGTAATAAGTTTTTGAAAACTATGAGAGACAATTACCTTTCACAACTGGTTCAGGACCCAACAAGAAGGGGGGCACTGCTGGACCTAATATTAACCAACAGGCCGGACCGCATATATCAAATATACGGGTTGGAGGTCACTTGGGTAATAGTGATCATAACTTAATAAGCTTTCAAGTATCCATTACTAAGACGTGTAGGAGAGGGGCTACAAGGACACTAAACTTCAGGAAGGCAAATTTCCAACGGTTGAGAGGTGATCTTAGTGCAATAAACTGGGACGATGTCCTGAGACATAAAAGTACACAACACAAATGGGAGATGTTTATTAGCATCCTGAATAGGACCTGTGCACAATATATACCCTATGGGAATAAGCATGCCAGAAATAGGAGGAAACCACTATGGCTAAATAAAGCGGTAAGAAGTGCAATAGGTGACAAAAAGAAAGCATTTAGGGAATTAAAGCAAGTAGGTAGTGATGAGGCATTAAATAAATACAGAAAATTAAATAACATTTGTAAAAAGCAAATCAAGGTAGCAAAAATTGAGACAGAGAGACTCATTGCCAGAGAAAGTAAAAAGAATCCCAAAATATTTTTTAACTGCATAAATAGTAAGAAACTAAAAATTGATGGTGTTGGCCCCTTTAAAAATAGTCTGGGTGAAATGGTGGATGAGGATGAGGAAAAAGCCAATATGCTAAATTACTTTTTTTCAACAGTATTTACACAAGAAAATCCCATGACAGACAATATGATCAGTGATAACAAAAATTCTCAATTAAATGTCACCTGCTTAACCCAAGAGGAAGTACAGCATCGTCTAAAAATCACTAAAATTGACAAATCCCCGGATGGGATACACCCCAGAGTGCTGCAGGAATTAAGTACTGTCATAGATAGACCATTATTTTTATATTTAAAGATTCCATAATAACAGGGTCTGTACCACAGGACTGGCGTATAGCAAATGTGGTGCCAATATTCAAAAAGGGGACAAAAACGGAACTTGGAAATTATAGGCCAGTAAGCTTAACCTCTACTGTGGGTAAAATCCTAGAGGGTTTTCTAAGAGATGCTATACTGGAGTATCTGAAGAAAAATAACCTCATGACCCATTATCAACATGGTTTTACGAGGGACCGTTCCTGTCAAACTAATCTAATAAGCTTCTATGAAGAAGTAAGTTCTGGACTGGACCAAGGAAATGCAGTGGATGTGGTGTATATGGACTTTTCAAAAGCTTTTGATACGGTGCCACAGAAAAGGTTGATACATAAAATGAGGGCAATGGGGATAGGGGAAAATATGTGTATATGTGTATATGTGGGTTAAGAACTGGCTTAGTGATAGGAAACAAAGCGTGGTTATTAATGGATCACACTCAGAATGGGTCACAGTTAACAGTGGGGTACCACAGGGGTCAGTGTTGGGCCCGCTTCTATTTAATATATTTATTAATGACCTTGTAGGGGGCATACAGAGTAGAATCTCAATATTTGCGGATGACACTAAACTCTGCAGGGTAATCAATACAGAGGAGGACAATTTTATATTACAGGAGGATTTATGTAAACTAGAAGCTTGGGCTGCTAAATGGCAAATGAGCTTTAATGGGGATAAATGTAAAGTCATGCACTTGGGCAGAGGAAACAAAAGGTATAATTATGTGCTTAATTGTAAAACACTGGGCAAAACTGTCACTGAAAAAGACCTGGGTGTATGGGTAGATGACAAACTCACATTTAGTGGCCAGTGTCAGGCAGCTGCTGCAAAGGCAAATAAAATAATGGGATGCATTAAAAGAGGCATAGATGCTCATGAGGAGAACATAATTTTACCTCTATACAAGTCACTAGTGCGACCACACTTATACACCGGAGACCAGAATTGTACACAGTATTCTAAGAAAGATATAGCTGAACTAGAGCGGGTCCAGAGAAGAGCGACAAAAGTCATTAGAGGACTAAGGGGTCTGCAATACCAAGACAGGTTATTAAACTTGGGTTTATTTAGCTTGGAAAAACGAAGGCTTAGGGGTGATCTTATAATAATGTATAAATATATGAGGGGACAGTACAGAGACCTTTCTAATGATCTTTTTACTCTTAGGCCTGAGATGGGGACAAGGGGGCATCCTCTACGACTGGAGGAAAGAAGGTTTAATCATAATCACAGACGTGGATTCTTTACTGTAAGAGCAGTGAGACTATTGAACTCTCTGCCACATGATGTTGTAATGAGTGATTTACGACTAACATTTAAGAAGGGCCTGGATGCCTTTCTTGAAAACTATAATATTACCAGTTATATATACTAGATTCTTTGATAGGGCGTTGATCCAGGGAATTAGTCTGATTGCCGTATCTGGAGTCAGGAAGGAATTTTTTCCCCCAATGTGGAGCTTAGTGTTGCCACATGGGTTTTTTTTGCCTTCCTCTGGATCAGCATGTTAGGCTATGGGTTGAGCTAGATGGCCTTAGTCTTCCTTCAACCTTAAAAACCATGTTACTATGTTGCTGTTAGCAACTAGGTTGCTATGCCCTCATTCTCCACCACATGTAAGGTAGCGGTTAGGATCGGCACGACAGAAGGCAGTGACTCAGGTACTTGGTCTCACCTCACGTGATTTATTTACAAGTTCATATCAGCACAGACCATTTGTATCTCTGGGTCACAGCCAGTGTAAAGGGTTTCACTCAGATCGGTAAGGCTGTCAGGCTCTTCTCTTAGCCGGGGCACCTGGGAAGGCCAAGTCCACGCTGCCACACTGTGTTAACTGCACACAGCCAATGCTCCCATGCTATGTCAAAACTCAACACAGCCACACACAGACAGACCTCCGCACCGCTCCTGCTGCTCTGACACTTCTCCCTCTGCCCAGCCCTGGGCAGCTCATATCCTTCCTAGCCACCCCACACCTGCAAAGCAGTGTGAACAATCAGCACTTCACTCAGACAGAGCTGTCGTTAACCCTGTGAGTACTGCCACAGAACAAAAGACACAATCACCCATGTGCTGTATACCAGTCATGGAGCACATGCCGGTCACATCGCCACAAGGCATTATAGCACAGGAAAGTGTAAACAGACATTACAGCACGGGAAAGAGTATACACTTTCTCGTGCTGCAATGTCTGTATACTTTTTCCCTTGCTATAATGTCTGTATACTCTTTCCTCCCTCCCTGGTCCAGGAGATGTGGTATGATCAGACCATGTCCCTGTACGGTCAGACACATCCATTACACAGTACATAGCAGGGACACATATATAAGATTATCTCAGCACAGGAGTTGTGGTATGATCAGACCATGTCCCTGTACGGTCAGACACATCTATTACACAATGCATAGCAGAGACACATATATAAGATTATCTCAGCACAGGAGTTGTGGTATGATCAGACCATGTCCCTGTATGGTCAGACACATCCATTACACAGTACATAGCAAGGACACATATATAAGATTATCTCAGCACAGGAACATTATTATTAATCACATCAAATTGTGGAAATTATTATTATTCCAAGATGTAATGATTAAAACCAACTTTGTTTCTGGGGAAAACCCCTTTAAATACATCAGAAGGGCTGATATGTGCAGTCATCAGAGATAGATTATCAAACATTCTGGATTATTGAATGGTACATAGAGAAGTGGGTAACAATTTCTGATACTATTACGCTGTGATACCAGTGTCTGTTTCTTTGTCCTCTTGTAGAATTATCCTTCAATTCTGATTACGGCTTATGAGAATGATCAGCGCATTGTGTTAAGTGGATTACTGCAGTACATAAAAAGGCTCAGAACAGCCGCCCTCCGCCATTTTCAGACCTCAGCTTTACCCGGTGAGTAAGAGCCAGTGTACAGCCGGTTAGTGAGCGATGCACCTGTCCAAATCTCACTGTTGCTGGCTGTATTAATCCTAGAAAACCTGTCACCCATCACCCCCAGTGCTGGGGCTCTTTACCTTAGGGCTCTGTATTGAGCTGTTCCTCTGTTATTCCTAGGGAATTAGGAATTCATTGACAACTGTTTCCATTTCTCTTGCCCGTCACAATTGTCCGTGCTTCTTCTAAGGGCACATTCACTTTAATTTATTTTCAAGTCAATGTGCAAAATTCAGGTTGTCCTGTGGTCCGTGTGCAGTAGCATACATACCAAATGTAATGTGGGAAAAAATATTGCAACATGGCACTAGTTTGGTGCATCCGGCGCACCATGCTAATGCATGTAAATAGTTGGCAGCATCCTGCAGACAAGCACCCAGATCTTGGTACATCTGCAATTAGCAGATGTGACTGGTCTGACAAGTTCATCACTCTTCTTACCATCTTTGGGTGCGCCACACTGTCCAGGAGGCTGAATTTTTGGCTGCGCTGCTGACGCGCCTTGTGGGAGCTGTGGGGTACTCTGAGTCGGGCCTCTCGATGTTCTCAAGTGTCTGGGGGCTGTCACAGTGGCATGACCCGGTCCGTGGCCACCCGGATGGGCGGTCAATAAAAAAGGGAGATTTGTTTTAGGGAATAGGGGATTTTGGGGGGTGGTTGTCATGACGCCACTTGTGGTATGCGTCTATTGGTGGCCGCAGCTGCAGACCGGGACCTCTGTGGATGATGGGATGGCAGCTATGATGGTGTCACTCCCCACCGGTGGAGCGGGTACCCAGGTCATCTGGAGTAGGGGGATATTAGGGCGTTGGAGGGCCAGCAGGGCTAGGCTGACTGCAGGGAAAGTTCAGGACATCTCCCTAGCAGGCTCCTGCTGCCTGCATGGCGTTTCAGTTCCCGCTCCTCTGGCGGGAAATGAACAGTCTCTCACAGTTCTGAGTTTCAAACCCGGTTTACTTCAGTTTTCTCTGCACGTACTACAGGTCACAGTTCAAGTACAATGGCAGTCCCGGTAGTCCTTAGCAACCTGTATGGCTTGTGCTGTACACGCCTTTCATGTTCCTTTTCTCTCAGGCCTTCCTTCCTCAGCGCTGCCTAGTCTCCTCCTTCCTGTATTCGCCTCCGTGCACAGAGCCCCAATCCAACAGGCACGAGCCTTGTCAGGCGACCGGCTGCGTCCCCTGACCATGGTTGCCTTCTCGGTGGATATGCCGGGAGTTGGCCACAGCTGCTCTAGATCTCGTAGCACCGGTTACGTGGTTGGAGATTGGAGTCTCCTTGCCACCTTCAGGGTGGGGTCCCTGGTGCTCGCCCTGCCCCTCCGCTTCACTGCAGACTCGGGTGCATGGGTGGATCGCTCAATACCCGCGCCCCTAGGGATCCCTCCGTCTCATTGCGGTCTCTGGCCTCGGGACCCAGGACGAGCCTCATCTCCACTCAAGTCCTCCAGGTCCTTCCTCTCTGTCCTCTCTTGCTGCTCTCTCCCAACTGACCACCCACTTCCCTTGATGTTTTCTTGGTGTTTTCCCTCTGTACCTTTCCTTTCCCTGACCCCTTCCTGCTCACTTCCCACCCAATACCCATCTCCTTCCCCGCCGTCCCACTGCCTGGGTTCACCCGTTATCCCTGTGACCGGGTGTGTTGGGTGTATTTGTGGGAGACTGGCCTTACCAACCCGGTTACCGCAGACTGGAGTACCACACCCCTGGAGTGGGTGCAGCACCCCTACGTGGCGACCAGACCGCTGGGGTGCCACACTGCCACCGCACATTCATTGTACTATTAGTCTGACAACATTAGCACTGAAAATTGGCAAGTAGTAGGATACAGTGTTGAGGAAAACTCTGTGTTAAGGCAAAAAATCAATACCCACTTGTCTTTGTGTATTCACAAATTTGTAAATTTGGCTCATCTCAGCCTGTTTTTAGGAGAAAATTAAAATGTGCTTCCCCGCCCAAGGTACCAGCCTTCCTAAATATCATGCCATGACACCATTGTTGCAAATTTTCTGCAAAATGACTAAAAGATGTTTGATTTTTGGTTCGGTTTACACCAAATATAGGCACAAATTGACTGATAACTTTTCCCCAGAGTGCTTTAGGTTGTTAAAGGCAATCTGTCAGCAGGTTTTTTTCTTCCTTATCTGAGAGCAACATACTGTAGGCAAAGAAACCCTGAACCCAGGGATGTATCACTTAGATTACTGAGCGCAGCCGTTCTGACAATATCAGAATTTTTAGTTTTGGTCATGTAGCAGAGCTACACCAGGTTGTCTATAGACCTTGTATGGTGACAGTGAGATGTCAATCACTGCGGGGGGGCGTGACAAAGTAGTCCAGCCATGGTAATCAGCAGGTGATAAAGCTTTTAGTTTATGTAAATAGCACAGACCCTGATAAGAGGAGCACAGTTGCTTTTTGTTTTTAACCCTTACAGCATGCTGTCCTCAGCTTGTATAGCAAAAACCTGCTGACAGATTCCCTTTAAACAGTTTTAGAAAAAAACCTTTTTGATCCTAATGACCAATTAGTTTTTTTTTTTTGTTTGTTTTTTTTTACTTGTTGTGTTTTCTCATTTTGGTATTCCAAAGCAAAGTGTTGGTAATAAATTAATACTACGGTGTGTGTGTATATATATATTGAAAGTCTGATGGTATTTCAGAGTGGAGGATGCCAAATATACTGCTGGATGTCCATCCTGGAGGAAGTCACTGTGATTCATTGTCTTGGGAAGATTCCTTAAAGAAGGTAATATAGACTGAACTCACAACATGTGTTGCCATATTTTGAGAGTCAGAATCTTTATTTTTTTAATTAATTTTTGTTTTTTGAAGGGGGGGTGCAATATACACATAAGGGCTGACTTATTATGGACAAGCTGTAATTTTAGTTGATATACCTATTGGGGCATTTTTGCTTTTCAATAGTAAAGGTCTTGGAAAAAATATGACAAAGTGGAAAAGGCCTAATTTAAAATATTTTTTCATTTTGCTAAAAACCATGGATGCAGGACGACAGCCGTTTCACGCAATATTGCACTTCAACGGGTTCTATGCCAAATGGCAAACAAACGTTTTATAGGTAGATGAGTGCCACCATTTTCTACTACAGCTCCAAAAACACAAGTGATATTGTCAGCGCTAAGGTAACAGTAACCAGGACTCGGCTCAATCAAATATTACCTCTCGGCTTTAATGGTTCAGTATAAGGATCCCTTTAGCCACAACGTGTTTCAGCGCCAATTGCGCCTTTCTCAAACGCAATTGGCGCTGAAACGCGTTGTGGCAAAGGGATCCTTATACTGAACCATTAAAGCCGAGAGGTAATATTTTATTGAGCCGAGTCCTGGTTACTGTTACCTTAGCGCTGACAATATCACTTGTGTTTTTGGAGCTGCAATTTTTTCTTCCCTGCCGGGAAGCGTGATACATAGCAGCTTTGGATTCTAGGACCTGGCATACGTCATACCACCACTCCCCCTGAGCTGTCACGTGCACCGAGATCCACTGGGATTACGTGCTTCTTTCCACCTTGTCGCTCGGAGCCCATGAGGAGAGCCCAGCTGGGATAAATCTAAACCCACAATCCAGTTGTGCGGTCAGGCACAACAGGAGAAGGTGAGCAAAGGGGATCTTTGACCGACCCCACACTTTATTTAAGCAGTTTGGCGCAAATCTATTTGTTTTTTGTACCATTCTCTACTACACTTGGCTCTACATACCAGAATAATTGAGGAACTGAGGTTTGACACCCTTTAAATCTATAATCTGATACAAACAGGCACAGAATGAGGAGTAAATGGGGTTATAATATGAGGGTTCCTGTGTAACATGCTGCATACTTCATGAGGGATTGCCTGTCTGTAGTGGTCCCAGTAACCTTTGCCTGGTGTTTCTGTTATTTTTTTTTTTTTTTTACCTATTGAGCTTTATGCAAAACTAAAACAGGGAATCCTTTATGGATGTCCTAGAACGTTTCCATCAGATGAATGGACTCTCCACTCACTGACTTTATACACCAACTTGCTGAGACCATCATGTCTGTCATTAGGACTTATCCTTTTTTTTCTGCAGGTGGCCTCTCATCTTGCTTTTCTACATAAGGAATTGAAACTATAGGAGAAAAGACATTTATAGAGAGATACCTGGAAAGTGCCATAATGAAGAGTGAAGAACCTGATGGCTGCACCGCTCCGTCTGCTTTGGATTTTACTCACACTCAGCTGATCGATTGCAGAAGTTTCCATACATCAAAACGGTGAATGTATCTGCAGAATGTCCATGAATTTCTACTGGATGAATGGGACCATCGTAGAAAATGGACCTGTGGACGGGAGTGGTGCTGTCCTTGGGACGGTGGGGACGGGAGTGGTGCTGTCCTTGGGACGGTGGGGACGGGAGTGGTGCTGTTCTTGGGACGGGAGTGGTGCTGTTCTTGGGACGGGAGTGGTGCTGTTCTTGGGACGGGAGTGGTGCTGTTCTTGGGACGGTGGGGATGGGAGTGGTGCTGTTCTTGGGACGGTGGGGACGGGAGTGGTGCTGTTCTTGGGACGGGAGTGGTGCTGTTCTTGGGACGGGAGTGGTGCTGTTCTTGGGACGGCGGGGACGGGAGTGGTGCTGTTCTTGGGACGGTGGGGACGGGAGTGATGCTGTTCTTGGGACGGTGGTCGTGGTCTGTAATCTTGAATCGTCCCCTTTTTGGGGACAATATTTGAATAAAAAAAATCTGAATGTTCTTTAGATCCAGCCGGTCGCATTTTGACTTGTAGTGTATGGCTGTGTGCGCCTGATAAGTGTGCAGAGGACAAGGAGCTTTATCCTATTAGAAGGCGTTCTCTAGGTGCAGCGCTGTATCTTGTTCTAATACATTACCTCGGTGAAAAGTGGATTCTGACAATCATTATTCATGGGATTTTCCTGTATGATTTTACTGATTCAGATTTTAGGTTTCTTCAGGCAGGAATAAAGTTATTTTTCACTTAGTGTTGAAAAAGTAAAGTGATGTGACCTAGGTGCTCCGCTACGTATTCTATAACTTTTCCCCGCATGTACCTCCACATATAAATCCTGGCTTAAGATTTGGACAAAAACATATATTTATTTTATTCTATTACTTTAGGGTTAATAACAAAACTCTTAAAGAGGCCTGTTCTATGCCTAACCCACCCACGGTAGTTTATTGGATTATATTTTTACATTTTCTCCGTTTACAAGTCAATGTGCAGCATTTTGCATTTCCCTTTGTGGTTGTGCACGAAGACCACACAGTTTTAGGTTCCATTTATATTGCAAGATTACCGTGATTATTCTTCCTAGAAAGAGTGATTTTTACAATAATTTTGACCATAAACTGGATGCCAATCATCCAACTAACGGGCAAAACTTATATTTGTTGGGTGCAATATATATCATTTGTGCCACACATAAGATCATCATTCTGTGCAGAGAGGACTCGTGCAAATGGCACCGAGCGATCTGACATTGCTTAGTGCTCTTCTGAGAAGCCGTCTGTCTTTTACACAGACTATGAAACCGCTGATCGGTGAATATTTAATGATTTGGGGTCATTTCATACTTCAAGATCGGGTGGTGTAAATGCACCCCCACAGTATGAGCTTTAGATGACATTTTCCGGAGGATATTTGCCTTGGTAAATCTCCAGAAAAAGTGTTAAACATTAAAAAAATAAAATGTTAAACCTATGGACTGCAATGTGAAAACTACTTGTGAAAATGATCTTTCATTTTTGCTTCTTTTAACTGCTCTATTTAAGTTACCTGACCAATCAGAAGAAATGGCACTCACCCGAGATGAAGCTTGTCATCAGCTTTTTACTTCTGGTATTTCATATTCAAAGGTGCAGATGCATGGACGGGGGGAGGACGGACAACGGTCCACCGTTTTGTACCGGATAGGTACTTCTGCGGGTTCTGAAGGACTGGTACAAAACAGTGGACCGTTGTCAGTCCTCCTGGGTGAGTGCCATTTCTTCTGATCGGATTTATATTCAATATGTTTACATGAAACAGTGCAACACCCATGTTGGCAATTCCCCCTACTCCACTAATTCGGACAAGCTTTGCCGACGTCCGGTCTGGATGTGTAGTGCCCGGTTTTCTTCTAATTAGACTAGTCAATATTTTTACATACAAGTACAAAAAGAAAAATTGCAAAAGAGTCTTCTGCTTGTGAAACTTAGTGGGTGCACTGGAAGCTGAAATTTGTGCTGTGCACATACAGCTGCATCTCAATGAATTAGAATATCACCCAAAAAGTTAATTTTTTTTTCTATGCAAATGGAGTCCGTGGAGGCTCAATTAAGAGTCTCAAACACAGGACTAGCCAGATATCCCTCCAGGGAAGGATCTAGCCATGGGGTGGAATCCTTGCGGAGAACACCATAACCACCATATTAAGTGGCCCTTTTAGTCAATATCCCACTCAGTTACAAGTTAAGGATATGACCTCCATGGACTCCATTTGCATATTCAAATTTCCAGGGGGCAATGCATCATGGATTTCACTGGGTTTGAGCGCTTTAGCCAGCTGCCCGCAGTGTTTTCCTTGACTGGTCTCCCTGAGATCAGTGAGTGCTATGTGATGTTGGTCTACCAGGCCTTGCTCCCACCTAGCCAGAATCCTACTCCACACTGATGAGGGGCAACACCCCGAAACAGCTGTCTGTGGATGGATACCTGGCTCTGTTAATTCCCTTGTCATATCCTTAACTCTTAACTGAGTGGGATATTGACTAAAAGGGCCACTTAATATGGTGGTTATGGTGGTCTCCGCAACGATTCCACCCCAGGGCTTGATCCTTCCCTGGAGGGATATCTGGCTAGTCCCGTGTTTGAGACTCTTAATTGAGCCTCCATGGACTCCATTTGCATATTCAAATTTCCAGGGGGCAATGCATCATGGATTTCACTGTGTTTGAGCGCTTTAGCCGGCTGCCGTAGTGGTTTCCTTGACTGGTCTCCCTGAGATCAGTGAGTGCTTTGTGAAATTTTTTTTTTCTGTCATTCAATACATAAAGTGAAATGCATATATTATATAGAGTCATTACACACAGAGGGGTCTATTTAAAGTGTTTTTATTTCTGTAAATGTTGATGATTATGGCTTACAGCCAATGAAAACCCAAAGGTCATTATCTCATAAAATGACTGTAGGGAGGGTTAAAAACCACGCTGCCGTATTCCACAAGACATCAAAGGGTGACTATTATATTGATTAGTCAACACCTTACAGGGCTCCCTGGCAACTTCCTCAGGACAAATCAATATATTGCCATGTTTCAGGGTGTTTCTGGGAGACCTGAAACGTGTTGACTAATCAATATTATTTTCACTCTTCGATGTCTCGTGGAATATGGCAGTGCGGTTTTAACCTTTCATTCTCCCTACTCTATATGCACCACAATGGGGAGTGCAGCAGCTGTGATATGCTTTTATAGTGGTTGTGACTCTCACAACCACACAAGGTGAAGCCTCTGATATCTACTGTGGGTACGGAATGTATTAGACCCTTTACATTTTTCACTTTTTCTTTCATTGCATCCATTTGGTAAATTCAAAAAAGTTCATTTTTTTTCTCATTAATGGATACTCTGCACCCCAGCTTGACTGAAAAAAAACAAATGTAGATATTTGTGACAATTTATTAAAAAAGGAAAACTGAAATGATTGAAAAACATGTAATCTCAGAGAGAAAAAAGCTCCAGAAATGTTACCATAAAAAGCAGATTCTCCAGTGAAGCTTGATCTCAACATTTGTTACCTAATAGTAGCTGTCACGACAGAGCGGAGAGACGCCCGGCAGAAAAGATGGGAAAACCAGGGACAAGCCAAAGTGGAGCTCTATTGATAAGGGAGACTAGGAAGGGTTAACCCATAACACTCACCTGAACCCTGCGCTCTCTAACATCCCTAGATAGGTCCTTTTTTTTCCTTGTGTGATCACGTGCCTAGGCTCTGGCTGACTCTAAGCTAGCCCTAGCTAGTAAGTTAGTCAGCAATATGCTAATATTACTACTACTAGAGACAAGCAAGCGGGTATAAAACAACAAAAGCAATTTCATGGCTATGATAGGAGCAACTTCTCCAGGAGGTCAGCATAGAAGAACTATAAGAGGCACACGGAAGAAGAAGGAGCGAGTTGCAATATGGAGCCATAGCTGAGAGCCAAATAGATCTCAGCACTACTAAAAAAAAACAAAATCTGCTCATTGCTGAGTGGACTCCGAGGCCATGTGATCTGCTAATGGCTGTGACCATCTGATCCCAGATACCACAAAGGTCCTAGCTGGACAAGACACATACGTGACAATAGTGCAATACATTTCCTATCATGTTCCAAGCTGGCACCTTTCAGCTGGAAAAAAAATCTAAACTTTTTGCACTCCCATTTCTGGTAGGGCTTGGTGCACATGTGCTATTTTTTTCCCTTTTTTGCAAAACTGATGTAATTAGTTATACTTTTTCAATCCCACTCCTATATTAGATACTAGAGATAAAATGAACATAAACTTTCTCACGTACCAAAACAAATCTTTTTATGTTTTTTATTCTTTGTATTGTATATGTGCACAAGGATGTCTTTATCTGGCGCTGAGGCTATGTTCACGCTACTTTTGAGCTTTATGCCACAAATATACATATATTTGTTTTTTGGAAGATGGAAAATGAAACCTTTACACAAGAATTAAAGGGTTCTGAATCGTGTTAAAAAGAATATCCATGAGTAAAACTGGCAAAAAAAAGAGGCTAACCATACCCAATTTTTGCACACCTCTACACATGTCTGATGGGGAACAAACGCACGGAGTGCATAGAGCCGTCTCGCCTTCGGGCAACATTAACAATTCTTGTACAGTAGATCAAAGGCGCTGGAATAGCAGGCTTTCTCTGAAATGAAGCACTGGTTCTTGAAGGCGGCGTTGCTGTGCAGTGGTTTGCTGGTTTTATACTCCAGAATCAGCCCCTCTCCTTTCTCTGTATTAATACTATTCATATTGACTGATTTTCCATTATTGGCGGATATTGTACTTAATCTGATTGTTGCCTGCGCCGGGAGGTCTTCGATTTGACCTTTAATATTTGTAGTCGTCGTTGCACCAAAATTGAGCACCATCATGAATACTTGGTTCAGCCCGTCTATTTCTCGCACGTAGGCGAAAACGTTGTCGTCATTCAAGGCGTAACACAGCCAACCCCTGTGCAGGGGCAGCTCTTGCTTCCGTAGCTGGATTAGATCCCGATACAAATTGAGTGTTGAGTCTGACTTCGTCTTTTGAACCTATGAGCAGAATTATTAATTTGATTATTTCAATATTGTAAGAGATCCAACAATATAGTTTTGGCTAGCTATGGCACAAAATGGCACGTGAAGATATTCATCACTTCTGCCTGTAAGGTTACTATCACTTTTTATTAATCTATTAAAAACATAGATTGGAAAAACAAATTAAACTGACGCGTTTCCTATGTAAAACACTCACTTAATCATACCATGCAATGATTGAGTGTACCTTACTCCCGAAATGCATCAGTTTTAATCTGTTTTCGCAATCGGTGTGATTAATATAAAGTGATTTTTAACCCTAGGGGTGGGAGTGCTTGATATCTTCACTTGCCATTTTGATGAGACACAGCAACACCAGCTGATTCTATCGCCCACCAAACTGGAATTTTCCCTGGCTGCTGCAACCCTCAGGCGGGTGAGCTCTACAAAACACCTTCTATGGCCAGAGACACATGCAAGGTACTCACGTGACTCACCCGGCATAGCCAAGAGCTCTGTGGACTAGAGCGCATCAGCTGCTTGTGTTTCTATGCGGCTGACGTGCTCCTGTCCAAAGAGCCGGCAGCTGTGCTGGATGGGTCATGCAAGACTTGTATGAGTATCTCACATGCATCTCGCTCAGTGTATCGCTGGCCTTTGTTTAACTATTGCACAGATGAGCTCCGTAACTAATTTTCCATGGCTTGACCCCGTTCACGCTCTATTTGGAGCCTATGTCAGCTCTTCCATTAAATATGATAGCAAGAAGAAAACTATGAAACTGGAAACTCCAACATTCCTCATTTTAAGGTGCTTTGCTCCACCAGGTGATGTTGAGATCAGTGATGTGTGATGTATTGAGCATACATCCCAACTTTCCAAGAAGCAAAAAAGGGACAGATTATGCGGTGCAGACTTTTAGGCCATACCCTTTTTTTAAATCAGAATTTTTTTTTTATTCATTTGAAGAGAAAAATTATGAAATACAGCTTTAGTACAATAATTTTTCATTTTCTTATTAGCATGAAAAACCCCTCCCTTAATCCCCCTTTATGGACAACAACAATCCTTTATCGCTATATAAGATATGGGCCAAAGTCACACACAACATCTTATAACCATTTCCATGCCCTTCGTAGTGTATTCACCGGAATCTCCCCTCCAGTAGCATTGATCACACCTTCCATGGTGCCAATAGGTTGTCGCAGAGTTTGGCATTTTTCCTTTTAACCCCTTCATGACCTTGCCATTTTTTGCAATTCTGACCAGTGTCCCTTTATGAGGTTATAACTCGGGAACGCTTCAACGGATCCTAGCGGTTCTGAGATTGTTTTTTCGTGACATATTGGGCTTCATGTTAGTATTAAATTTAGGTCGATAATTTTTGCGTTTATTTGTGAAAAAATCCAAAATATGGCAAAAATTTTTAAAATTTTGCAATTTTCAAATTTTGAATTTTTTTTCTGGTAAACCAGAGAGTTATGTGACACAAAATAGTTATGAAATAATATTTCCCACATTTCTACTTTACATCAGCACAATTTTGGAAAAAAAAAAAATTTTGTTAGGAAGTTATAAGGGTTCAAAGTTCATGAGCAATTTTTCATTTTTCCACCAAAATTTACAAAACCATTTTTTTTAGTGACCACATCCCATTTGAAGTCCCTTTGAGGGGTTTACATGACAGAAAACACCCAAAAGTGACACCATTCCAAAAACTGCACCCCTCAAGCTACTCAAAACTACATTCAAGAAGATTATTAACCCTTCAGGTGCTTCACAGGAACTAAGCAAATTGGAAACAAAAAAATGGATATTTTAATTTTTCTAACAAAAATGTTCTTTTATCCTCAATTTTTTCATTTTCACATGGGCAACAAGATAAAATGGATCCTAAAATTTGTTGGGCAATTTCTCCTGAGTATATCGATACCACATATGTGATCATAAACCACGGTTTGGGCGCACGGCAGGGCTCTGAAGGGAAAGAGCGCAATTTGACTTTTGGAGCTAATTTTCCATTCAAAAAGTGAAATGGCGCTCCTTCACTTCTGAGCCCTGCCGCGCGCCAAAACAGTGGTTTATGACCACATATGAGGTATGGGTGTACTCAGGAGAAATTGCCCAACAAATTTTAGGATGAATTTTATCCTGTTACCCATGTGAAAATAAAAGAATTGAGGCTAAAAGAACATTTTTGTGAAAAAAAAGTACTTTTTCTATATTCACAGATCAATTTGTAAAGCATGTGGGGGTTCAATATGCTCACCACTCATCTAGATAAGTTCCCTGGGGGGTCTAGTTTCCAAAACGGGGTCACTTGTGGGGGAGCTCCAAAGTTTAGGCACACAGGGGCTCTCCAAACGCGACATGGTGTCCGCTAACAATTTGAATGGAAAATCACCTCAAATTGTTAGCGGACACCATATCGCATTTGGAGAGCCCCTGTGTGCCTAAACATTGGGGCTCCACCACAAGTGACCCCATTTTGTAAACTAGACCCCCCAGGGAACATATCTAGATGCATTGTGAGCACTTTGAACCCGCAGGTGCTTCACAAATTGATCCGTAAAAATTAAAAAGTACTTTTTTTTTCCACAAAATGTTTTTTTTTTCATTTTCATGAATTAATTTGTGAAGAGCCTGGGGGTTCAATATGCTCACCACCCATCTAGATATGTTCCCTGGGGGGTCTAGTTTCCAAAATGGGGTCACTTGTGGGGGAGCTCCAAAGTTTAGGCACACAGGGGCTCACCAAACGCGACATGGTGTCCGCTAACAATTTGAATGGAAAATCAGCTCAAATTGTTAGCGAACACCATGTCACATTTGGAGAGCTCCTGTGTGCCTAAACATTTGAGCTCCCCCACAAGTGACCCCATTTTGGAAACTAGACACCCCAGGGAACATATCTAGATGCATAGTGAGCACTTTGAACCCCCAGGTGCTTCACAAATTGATCCGTACAAATTAAAAAAGAAAATTTGTGTGAAAAAAAAGTATTTTTACCTTATTACGGATCAGTTTGTGAAGCAACTGGGGATTCAATGTGCTCACTATGCATCTAGATAGGTTCCTTGGGGGGTCTAGTTTCCAAAATGGGGTCACTTGTGGGGGAGCTCCAATGTTTAGGCACACAGGGGCTCTCCATACGCAACCTGGTGTTTGCCAACAATTGGAATGGTTAGCGGACACCAGGTCGCGTATGGAGAGCCCCTGTGTGCCTAAACATTTGAGCTCCCCCACAAGTGACCCCATTTTGGAAACTAGACCCCCCAGGGAACATATCTAGATGCACAGTGAGCACTTTGAACCCCAATGTGCTTCACAAATTGAGACGTATAAATGAATAAAGAAACTTTTTGTGAAAAAACATACTAGTCTAGTATTTAAAATTCGCAGCATAGGGGACCCAATACATTTGGGTCTCTCCATGCTGAGGATTCCAGCCCCCTAGCTGCCATGTTGTATCTGGCTGGCAACCAAAAATACGGCAAAGCTCCATGTCATTTTATTTGTAGAATTTTAAAAAAAAAATGACATGGGGCTCTGCCATATTTTTGGTCCAGCCAGGTACAACTTGGCAGCTACGGACTGCCACCAGCCCCCAGCTGCCTCATTGTACCTGGCTGGAACCAAAAATACAGCGAAGCCTATTTTTTTTTTTATTTCTAGAATTATTTCTAGAAAAAAAATGACATAGGGCTCCGCCATATTTTTGGTCCAGCCAGGTACAACTTGGCAGCTACGGACTGCCACCAGCCACCAGCTGCCTCGTCATACCTAGCTGGAACCAAAAATACAGCCAGGTACAACTAGGCAGCTGGGGGCTGGAATCCTCAGCATAGAGAGGCCCAAGCGTTCTGGGCCCCCCATGCTGCGAATTGCAGCCCGCAGCCGCCCCAGAAAATGGCGCATTCATTGAAGCACCATTTTCTGGCGCTGCACCCACGCTCTTCCAGTTGCCCTGGTACCGGTGGCTAACTGGGTAATAAAGGGGTTAATGCCAGCTTTTTATTGGCAGCTGGCACTAAGCCCGAGATTCATAATATAGGGCCAATGTTAGACCCGCCATTAGGAATCTCTAGTACGGTAAATAGTCAATAAATACACACAGAGAAAAATCTTTTTATTTGAAAAAAAAACACAGACACAATTCGAACTCCATCTTTATTATAAAAAGATCCGACGTAGTCCACAACAAAGATCCCACGACGCCCGATCGCTCCGACGTAGTCCACAACGAAGGTCCCACGCCGCTCGATCGCCTTTGCTTTCAGATCGCTACTCTGGAGCCCAACCCGCCAGCATGGTGATCGAGCTGCAGAAAGTGATCTGACACCCCGAGCGCAGTGACCCACTATGTGCATCACTGCACCTGGGCTGCCAGATCGCTTTCTGCAGCTCGATCCCCATGCATGGGGATCGAGCTGCGGAAAGCGATCTGGCAGCACAGGCGCATTGACCCACTATGTGCATCACTGCGTCCGGGCTGTCAGATCGCTTTCTGCAACTCGATGCCCATGCAGGGAGATAGGGATCCTCAGGATCTAGCTGTAGAAAGTGATCTGGCAGCTCCAGCACAGAGCTGTCAGATCCGGAGGCGGTGAAGAGGAGGAGGAGGAGCGGGACGCAGTGGAGACAGAGCGGCCGCCGGAGGGGTGAGTGGGAGAGGCGATCGCCACTCCGGTGATCGGGGGGGCAGGAAGGGGGAAGAGGGGGGGTGACAGGAGAAGTAGGGGGGCACTTAGGAGGAAGCGGGGGCAGGCAGGAGGAAGCGGGGGCAGGCAGGAGGAAGTGGGGGCAGGCAGGAGGAGGCAGGCGGCAGGAAGAGGAAGCGGGCGGCAGGGACAGGAAGCAGGCGGCAGGAAAAGGAAGCGGGGGGGGGTAAGAAAGATGAAGAGGGGGCAGGAAAGAGGTGGGGGGCAGGGGGGCAGTTAGAGGATGACAGGGGAGAAGATTGGAGGGTAGGGATAGCAGCGTCAGGCAGGGAAGCATTACAGGCGCGGTGATTTTCGCTTTCACTTTTGAGTGCCAATCACCGCGCCTGTAGCGGGGGGGGGTGGGGGTGGGGGCAAATCGACCCCCCCTGGGGTGTTGTACAACTCCCCATGTACCTGCAGGCCGACTGACAGGTCAGTGACACCCTCACTTGACCTGCAGGAGCCCGATCATTCCATGGCCCAGGGGGTGGGCCAAGGGTCTGGAAGGGGTTAAAATACATTTTCTCCTCCATTCGTACCACATAATCCACCTGCCTTATGTACTCCTGTCTAGAGGGAGGTTCCACTCGCACCCAATACCTAGCTATTACCTTTCTAGCTGCGTATAAGAGTCTGGCAATCGCCAGTTTTGCAACATCATTTCCCACAAGTTCCTCTACATAACCCAACAAGCAGACTACAGGATCTCTAGGAATTATACAATGATAACGCCCCTCAATTAGGACAGCTACTTCAGACCAATAGCCTACACGTTTTGTGCACCGCCACACAACATGTAGTATACCGGCAGCTTCTGATCCACATCTCGTGCACTCCGAAGTTTCCTGCACCTCTCTCTTGTACAAAAAATCGGGCGATCTATATGCTCTCTGAACAAGAAGTAGTTGGGGCATTCTAGCAGGTTCACTTAGGGATAATTTGGGGATGTATGCTAATATGGATTGCCATTTATCAATTTCAATGTTACCGACATCTGCCTCCTACTTTCCCTTCGCCAAAATAGGATATTTCAGTAGAAAGGTGTGAAGCAGATCAGCATATACTTCAGATATAACACCTTTTGTACGTCCCCCCATACAGATGTAGTCAAGGACAATATCCCTCTGAACAAATAGGTTCCTCTTTTTCCCTTGTTTAATGAGTGCATGTTTAACCTGTGTATACTGATAGCTGTGCCTGTCCAACAAGTGAAATTGCTTTCAGCACCTCTAGGGTTTTGATGCGTTGATTATCCATCAGTTGGTAGATGTATTGTATCCCCTTTGCCACCCAGTCTCTCATCTCACTCATTTTGTAAAATTCACATAGGTTTTCATTATCCGAGATAGGAGTATACATCGTCCGCTCCACCAAACCTCTAATCTTCTTCACCCTCATCCACAATTTATGGACCAGATCACAAGTCGGGAATGACCTGCCCATCTTTCCAAAAAGTCCCGTCTCTAGGCCCATTACCAAGGGGCTCTTTTTAAGATGAAGTTCTAGAACCGCCTACATGGTCCCCTTCGCTGCCCTCTGCGCCCACCCTCTAATACACTGGGACTGTGCCGCCAGGAAATATACCCATGGGTTTGGTAGGGCGAGACCCTCCCTTCTCTTTCGGTCTCTGGAGTATCTCCAGTTTGATCCTAGGTTGCCCTCCACCCCAAACCAGGTCTCTAAATATTGCATTTATACGCTGGAACATCGGCCGAGGAGTCCACACAGGAGAGTTATGCAGAACATACAACAATTTTGGCATTAACACCATTTTGAGTAGATTGGTACAGCCCACCACCGAGAGGTGCATTTTACTCCATGTAGACGCTTTATCATTTAATTTTCCCAATATCGGATATACGTTCAATTTCAGGTATTCCTTTACTGGTAATGTTATTTTAATTCCAAGATATTTAAATTCTCACACCAATTTGAGTTGTGTACTCTCCACCTGTTCAATATCTGAACTATCCAGGGTATCTATTTCCATAATATGAGATTTATCCCAGTTAATTTGTAACCCAGATAACATGCCAAATCTTTTAATAATAGCTATTGCACCATGTAATGATACCTGACGGTCTTGTAAGAATAATAGAACATCATCAGCGTACAACGCAATCTTTTCTTCCACCACACCATACCGGAATCCCTTCACCACCTCTGACCATCTCAGTGCAGCAGCCAATGGCTCTATGGCCAGGACAAACAGCAGCGGGGAGAGGGGGCAGCTCTGTCTGGTTCCTCTTTTCATATCAAATTTATCTGACCGTTCCCCGTTTACCCTCAATCTGGCCACCAGGTGTGTATATAATAGTTTCAGCCATGCCATAAAGACCGGACCAATTCCCATCAATTGGATAACATGCCAGAGATGGCTCCACTCCGCACTATCAAAGGCCTTCCGTGTGTCCAATGAGACCACTACTTTGTGTCCAGCATTATCAGCGATCATTTGCATATTAAGGAACAGTCGTCTCAAGTTAATGGCCGTCGATCTGTCAGGCATAAATCCTGACTGATCCGGGTGTATAACGCCAGACACCACCCGGCTCAGACGGTTAGACAATAATTTGGCTAGAATTTTAATATAAGCCGGTAGTAGGTAAATAGGTCTATATGAATCTGGCTGTGTAGTCCATACCCTTAACCACACCACTAGGCACACACTTAACCATTTCATCAGAATTGCACTGTTTGTGTCTAAGCCCAATTGGATTTTTTAGTTGTTGGGGCTGTTCAGGCTTGGCACAAAAGTCTGCAGGCAGCCTGTGTGACTGCATACTGCTGGATTGTGACGGAGTGCAGTCTAATAGGCACTGGTCCACAAGTAGGCAAATCGAAAATATGCAGTCATGTGAGTACCTGCTCACACCAGTAATACCAGGGACTCGACAGCGTAGGCACTGTACATTGTCACCGTGTGGTAGTCTTCAGAATAGCAGAACTGTATGTAAACATGTATCCACAGAAACTTCTATCCTTAACAATATAGCCTCTGGCTCTCGGCAAAGGATGCTGCCTACCATGCTAGAGGCTGTGAATTTGAATCCTGGAAAATGCTGGGCTCTCCCCTAAAGAGAACTGAACAATCATTGCAGGGTGCATGGCCTGGAGAGCAGGAGACATTGCTGAACAGCACAGACTGCCCCAACTTCAGAACTTCAGCTGAAGTCCGGACATAGCCATGACCTCCCGGGACAGCAGGACCTCTCCCCCAATCATGGATGGTCGGGAGGTATGGATCAAGCATTGCACTTAGACTTCTACTATCTGTAAACACCTTTATACTTACTTCAACATTTACTTCTTCATAGTTCTGGTTGACAGGCAGCCATGTTTTGTTGGCACCACTAAAGCCAGCATTTGAGCTTGTATCCCACTGCATAGGTGTCTTCTCTGCGTATTCCGTCTACAAATTGAGCAGATAAAAGTTTTTTTAGGATCAAAATGATGTAAGTAGGATTTATTTACCATATGTATGAAATATGATCTCTGGCGTCATGAGTGTTTCCACACTGCTTCAGGAAATGTATAACTTTTTCTCCTTCTGGAAGAGTTTTCATTTCAGAAAGGGTTTTCTTGATCGGCTAGCTTTGAGTGGATTCTATCAGGAGTTGATTCAATGAGACATCACTGTTTTTTTTTTTCACCTCTTATTGGAAAAAAAAACCATCAAGAGCTCCTCATATAACCAGCAAAGTGAGTTTTCTAAAGCATTATTTAGAGGATTTGGGATCCACTCTATAAGGGTAAAAAAAAGCTCCTTACGAACTGTATAGTCTAGTTTTATGATTTATATAGCCATATAATCTGAAGTCTATTTAAAAGGAACCTGTCACCCCAAATTTTCATAATGAAGAGGTTGTCCCTCTATTTGAACTTCCATTCTTAGATGTTGTAAAATTTAAATAACCGATATTTACCTCCAGTGCTGTTCTAGCTTGTCGGGGCTGGGTCTCCCAGGGCTCACATGACCTTGAAATGCCAAATTAATGTTGTAGTCAATCAGCAACCGCTAATGAGCTGCTTTGCTCACACTTCCCTATTCTCTCTGAGGGAAGAGTGAGCAAAGCAGCTTGTAAGTGGTTGCTGATTGGCTGCAGCGCTCATTTGGCATTACAATGTTATGTGAACCCCAGGAGACACTGAGTAGTATGAAGGAGAGAACATCGATAGACACAAAGCATCTTATGAGAATCACAATGTCTGGATATTGTGATATAGTCCCATTCAACTAAATGGTTCAGTTTTGATGTTTTTAATATTTTCTAACAAGTGTCCCTGGATAGAAATAGCACGGAAATGTAAATCACATTAGTTAATGAGACCTTTGTGGCCTATTCTGCCTGTATCTGTCCATGGCAGTGAATGGGCAGAGCCGAACAACACGACAACCTCTCCACCCTCTGGATTGTACTGTGCCACAGAATATGCTAGCACTATATCAAGATTAATTATTATACCACATTTTGTAATGAAACGTTTCATGCATGAACCATTCCCCCACTTTCCCCCATTGTGTCCTTTATTTTATGCATCCAGTACACAGAACCCCATGATGGAGGAACATGCGATGTAAACCTACTGTGAATCTAAAAGATTTATGATAACGAGATGTTACTCACTGGATTGTGTTCACCAGATACACTTTCATCGCCATTTAGTGTCACGTTGTCCGTCATTCCTAATTCTTCACCATAATAAGTAGTCGGGGTGCCCGGGAGGGTCAGCAGGAGCATATTAAAAACATTCACATATTCTGTTCCCACCCGAGAGGCAACTCGAGAATTGCTGGGGCTTCCAACCTGAAAGAATTATTAAGAAAGGCAATGAACTCCCAGCTGTATAGATGACCGTGGAGATGGGCAAACTACCAGACAATCAGTCTATGCAGGAAAGCTGAAATGTTTAAATCTTTTTAGATTCCCACCTTTGGATCCAGACTAGTGGTAGGCAGTAGTCAAATATATTTGACATAAGCCTTTGAAATATAGGCTCATTGTTAAAAGGGTATTTCCATTTCCAAGATCCTATCCTAATATGTAGTAGGTATAATAATAATATTAGCAAATTCCTCGATTAATTAGAAATCTAGTATAGTTCTCCTGATTAGCTATGTCTCTTACCTCATGCGCAGGACATTGAAGCTTAGGTATCCATAATTACAACCACACATATGGTGACAGTTACTTTGTAAGCCAAAACCAGAAGTGGGTAAAAAATACCCCTGACGAAGCCATAAGTGCGAAACACGCGTTGGGTGATCTTCAGTTCTAGTTGGTGAGTTTACACATGGCACTGTGCATTATACCACCTGGTCTAAAGACTTTGCAACTTTTTTTCCTATGAGATGTTTATATATGGTTGTGATACTGGTTTTATTTAAAGATATTTACTGCTATTTATTTCTTTATGCCCTTCTGCATTAATCTGTATTACCTTCTATGACAATGTTTGCATTGATCAGTTTTCGTACTGTTATTTTTCACATGATTTCTTTCTATGTATACCTCACCTAACTAGTATTTATTCTGTGTTATTTTTTACTGTGTTATTTAATCACCCCCTTTATAACGTTCCCCCTAATAAAATTGGTGTATTTTCATTATCAGTTGTTGACCTGCACATGTTTTTTGTAGGGTGTTGTTTAGTGTATTGTGAGGTTGGGCTTACACATTTGCTCCTGCTATACAAACACAAGCTTCTTAAAGAATCCAGAAGTGGTGACGTGTTTCTATTATACTTTTCCTCTGATTGCATCACTCCTGGTTTTGGCTACAAATACTGAGGGAAAAAACTCACCAAATACTCAATGTGTGCACATGGGTTTAGGATTGTAGACAAAATTTTTAAAAATTAAAATAAATGTAACTAATTTTTTTAAGACCTCTAACTTTTGAAGCGTCTTGACCTGTCCTGTCCTGCATTACACAGACAAGCATTGGGCAAAAAGATATGCAGGACCCTGGTCCAGTGATGATATTGTTAGTGCACTGTGAACTTCCTACTAGTGTTGCCTACCCCGGCACCCTTTTTCTAGTAGGGGTACTAATAAAGAAAAAGTGCTGAGGACGCTAAAAGTATAAGGTGGTTTGCGTTGCTCTGGTTTGGCAACCACAGAGTACCGATGTAGCTACTGCACCAGGGTCTTGCTGATCTTTTTGTTCAACTCTACCTTCAATCCACAGAGCCGAATAGGCACTGTGCAATGATGAGCGAGCACTACCATGCTTGGGTGTTCGGTACTTGTAACGAGCAGTTGGATGCTCATGACATGAGTACCGAGTATATTTGGACGTCAATCGGGAACTTGAGCATTGTTACGGGAACTCCTTCAGAAAAATGCTTGAGTTCCATTATACTGTGTATTCAAGTCATGAGCATCCGAGCATCCAACTGGTCATTGTGAGTACCGATCACCCAAGCATGGTAGTGCTCACTCATCACTAGTGCTGTGTAATGCTTATCTTTGTGGCACTGCAGAGAATTTGAATTCTGGGGGGGGGCCATTTAAAAAGAAAAAAAGGGACTATCCAAATTTGACATCTTTTAATGCAGTCAGTAAAATGCCGCCATCCTATGACCACATATGCCAGGTACTACTATATTGGTTCACCGTTTTTAACACATGATCTATATTGTATCGTACCATCCAGTGGGGCCATTTCCCTTTAGGCATTGATTTCATCCACAGATCCACAGCCTCAAATACAGATTTTCCTTTGAGATCTTTATTCAAATTAAACAGGTAGAAATTGAGTGGAAAGTCGGCTTCCTGGATGAAGTTGTTACCGTAATACATCATTGTTTTTGCCACTGTACTCTGATCGTTGGACTCGGTGCCCATGAACCTGCAGAAATCGTCCCGTTTAAGTGAAGTGCATAAAATCTATTTCAAGACAAAATGCAAGAGTGACATAATTTGGGTTGAGTTACCTGTAACGTCCGGGTTCTCTGCTGTATGTATTCATGGTCTGTCGGAAATCTCGCAGGATGTCGTGCATCCCGATCTGGGTGGTTGTGTAGTCATGATACAATTCTCCGTAGGATAAAACTGTGGCCTAAAAAGATATCACACTGACATTCAGTTGTGAATTTGAGATAGCTACAATATCTCCTAGCTAGTTCTCTTACATGTTTTCTTTCAGCAACAGTGCCACACCTTCCGCAGGCTCAGTGTGGTACTGAAGTTTAGCCGCATTCACGTCCCACCAGCTGCGTTGCAATACAAGACAACCTGTGGTCGTATACGGGTCTGTTTCTGAAAGAAGGTTGTTTAGGAAACATGTCTATTGGAGACTCCATTGGTGGGATCACTTGAGACTTCCACCCAACCTGGTATATCAATGGATGTAGAAAATAATTATTGGATGAGTAAAGATGTTGTGAAATAGCATGTTAGGCCACATAAGAACATAAACAACGCACTAAAAAAGCAACGAGTTTCGGCTATGCCTTAATCATGGTTATGGTTAGAACAGCCAAAACGCTGCATTTTTTGGATGTTCTGTGATTAAGTTTTTAATTGCAATAATTTAAAGAGTAGTTTTACGTCCATCTTGTGGACTGACTTCCCATTACATTGCTGGATGTTTTTCCCTTCCTAATTTACCGAATAGGTTAAACAGCTGGGACTGGAGTTCCTTCTGATTACGGTCGGTCGTTGGTGCAGAAAGGCGGCTGGTTTTCCTATGCAATCCCTCAGGACTGGCGTTTTTTTAGGAATCGCCTGCAGTTTCTGAACTACATGTATGTAATTTGGGGCTAAAAGGTTTAAATAGTCAAAATCCAAAGCCATGTTTCTATGGCTGGTTTCACACTTGCTGTTTTTTCAAATCCGGCATGGTGGGCATTTCAGGAAAAAACCTGATCCTTTCAGGATCCAGTTTTTTGCCCATTCACTTTAATGAGATCAGGTAGAATCCTGTCGCTTCAAGTGGCTACCTGATACCATTAACATGAATAGGCAAAAAACTGGATTCTGAAAAGATCTTGCCGGATTTGAAATAAACAGCAAGTGTGAAACCAGCCTAGGCTGCTTTCACATCTGCGTTTTTGCCACTTCCAGCAGATCAGGCAAACTTGAACCTTTAAACTTCAGGTTTGCCTGATGTGCCGTTTTGCAAAACAGGCAGAATTGTGCCTTTTTTGAAAAAATGGATCTGGGACACTTGCGGCCAGGAGCATTTTTTTTACTTGGTGGAAGTGCCGGATCCAGCAAAACCGCAAGTGCCGCACATGTCCAAGTCTCATAGAGAATGAATTGGGCCAAAAGCAGTCTTGCCGCAAGTGAGCCGTTATGCGGCAAAACTGCTGGATCTGTCGCAAATGGCGAAAATCGCTGATGTGAAAGTAGCCTAACAAGTCCATCTTGTACAGTATAGACCATAAGTTTGGACACACCTTCTCATTCAAAGAGCTTTCTGTATTTTCATGACAATGAAAATTGTAGATTCACAAAGAAAGCATCAAAACTATGATGACTACCTCTTGAAGCTCATCAAGAGAATGCCAAGAGTGTGCAAAGCAGTAATCAAAGCAAAAGGTGGCTACTTTAAAGAAACCTAGAATATAAAACCTATTTCAGTAGTTTCACACTCTTTTTTGTTAAGTATATAATTCCACATGTGTTAATTCATAGTTTTGATGCCTTCAGTGTGAATCTACAATTTTCATAGTCATGAAAATACAGAAAACTCTTTGAATGAGAAGGTGTGTCCAAACTTTTGATCTGTACTGTATGTCTCCAGTTGCTAGTAGGAGAACATATACAGAATCTAGAAGTAAGACCTCTGCTTGATATCTGTAGGGGTTTTTTTTGGAGACCACATGGCTCCATAGACCCAGGGTTGCCAATTTAACTTTTTAGTTTTCTGGACAACTTAGCCTGGTTTCACATTGTGTGATTTTTGGGGATCCGTCGCTGTCAGTTGTAAAACAGACAGAAACGGATCCAATTTAGCTCCATGTATCCCTATGGGCAACTAATCTGTACGGATTTGTCCTTAATGGCATCCCATTTATGGCAGATCGGATTCTGTCCAATTTTTTTTGCTGTACCCAAAATTCGGAGACTGCTTTGATTTTGGGCACAGTGGACCAAATCGGACACAATTGAATCCAACACGATCCGCGGCCATTAACATAGGGGCCTATGGAGCACGGGTCCGAGAAAACACAGGATTGTTTCCCGGACCTGATTTTAGTGTACTGAGCATACTCTGTACACTAAAACTGGTATGTTCCTGTGTTATTTCACATCCGCAATGTCTAATATACATTGCGGAAGTGAAGCCAGAGTTAAAAAAAAAAAAAAAGATCCTCGCCTCTCTAGCGTGTGTCCGCACGATGTGCGGCATCTACTGTAGCTCAAAGACCTGGGAATCAGCTGACTGGGAAAGGGTGGAGCAGCCCGGTCAGCTGATAAATCACATTACCGCATCAGTGTGGTTTAAATCTCCCGCCCGACTATTGGTTTTGGCGGGCACGCAATTTAAGCCGATCAGCTGATGTGGTCAGCTGATTCCAAGGTCCTGAGCTACGGTAGAACGCGACATCGCGGGACACACACCAGAGAGGCAAGGATCTTTATTTTTTATTTTTAACTCTGGCTTCAATCCGCAATGTATATTATACATGTGAAAATGAAACGTGTCTTCTGTGTCCGGATCCTGAAAGTCACTGGACCCGGACACAGAATTGGCATCCGTGGGCACACATCTGATGCTGTCCTTCCTGTCCGTGGGTCCTGCAAAAAACAGGATCCATGGACAGAAAAAATTTGCGATGTGAAAGACAGCCTTTCAAAAAATCAGACAATGTTTTTTACGGAGACATTGTAAAACATAATAAATCATTATGATAAGTGATCTTGTCTACAGCCATAATTCTGATATGAGACATCGGCTACATTCACTGTAAATTGTAAAATGATGTTAATTACAGTCAGATAATCTGTAGAAGTTTCTCACTTCAAAAAAAAAAATCATGGATGCCTCAATATTTTTTTTTTTTTTTTTACAGACGTGCCTCATTTCATATCCTGTTCTGGAATTTCTGGACAGTCTGCAACTAACATAGTCCTGAACACTGGCGGCACAGATCGTAAGGGCCTCTGTGCAAAAACAATATATGGGCCATTTTCAGTCCAATAGTCACCATAACACACATCCTCATGGTTTGGAGTAAAAATAGGCCCCCTTACTTCTTGAGCCCTGTACGGCTGAACAGATTGCAGCAATTATATGTCCAACCTTTGCTAGCCCTAAACACTATAGTCCTGTTATACGGCCGACATTTGTGAACGATATATAGGACAAGTCTGGCTCAACGCAAGCGTAGGTGCCAGGAAGGAGGAATAACTATATACAGAGCTTAACCTGGCACTCTACTTAAAAAAGCAGAGAGGATTGACGTGTCTGGCTGAGCCCTGCCACCAGCCCTCCAGCATGACTGCATGATGCACAAAACTTCAACACAAGGACAGGAGCCATAAACTACCTTTCAGCTAACCATGTGATGGACCTTGATGTATGGACCCCCATTCGCTCAGCCAGACCACGTCTGTGTATCCACTAATTTGGATCTCGGACTGCATTCCCTATCAAACAGAGGCCTCCAAGGGCAGCATACACCTATCTAACTGAGCTAAAAAGTGGAGTAATACTCCCACTATTGCATATAAGAATCACTTGATGAAGGCTCTTGCATGAGCCGAAACGTTTGATAATTGATGAACTTTAACAAACTCCACAAATAAAAAACACCAAAAGGATCAATCCTCTCTTGCTTTTTTAAGTAGAGTGCCAGGTTAAGCTCTGTATATAGACATCGTGAAGATGTTGCTGATAGTTTGAAGGCGTACCAGCGACATCGTTATGTTGTCAGCCCGTGTAACACCGCGATTCAACAACGATAAGTTGGTAGATCATTCACCACAGGTTTGAGAACATGTTTTCAAACCAGACGATCAACGATCCACCAACCTGGTAGATTGTTGTGTGTGACACCGTATTATCGATGTCACGGACAACTTTGCCCATTGGCACCAATGAGCAGGGATCGTTCGTTTGTGACCGATCCCTGCTCACAACATCGTTGGTGAGTTGTCCATGATATCTAGACGTGTGACAGCTCCCAGCGATGTCAAACGATGTCTGCAACGACAGCACCCACGAGATCGTTGCAGACATTGTTCCAATGTCGTACCGAGAAACGGTACCTTATGTCAGATGCAATATATATATATATATATAGAGAGAGAGATACATAGCAACGTATATTGGCAGTGCAATTATATTTAGTAACCAGATGGTTGTCCTCGCAACTGAACAACCAGGCATGAACTTGTATCTTTGCCCCTAATGTCAGACTTTGCTGTATATAGAAGGAACGCATTAAAGAAGCCCTCATTGTTGCTGCCATGCACATAGCCTGAACTTAGCCAGGTCCCAGTTCACTCAGGGGTGGACAAAACCATCTTTGTGGCCTCAATTATAAATGACTTATTGGTTAAATCAGGTTTATGTGTTACCAGCAATTTAATAGATAAGTTGGCTTTTTTTCACATCATAATCTTTACAAAAATAAATAAAATTAGTAGTAATCATGCAATTTTCACACTGGACATTAAGATTTTTTTAGACTCATACTTGCCTATCAGGAAGAGTTTCAGCAGGTTCCCCATCATCAGAGACAGAATTCCAATGACAGGTAGCACCTCCACACACAGCTGATAAAAAGTATCCTCCAATCATAATAGGTAATGTCTCCTCCCTCCATTCACAATGACCTTTGCACACGCTCATTAGATGCTTCAATACAAAGATAGTGTCAGAGACAGTTCATTGTGGCTAATGTACATGTGCTGTTTCCTGAAAAACACTGGTCATTGAGAATATTGCAAGATTTCTATTATTATTTTATTTATTTTTAATTCAGATTGTGTTATGGAAGCAATAATATTCCCTAAAAATATATATAAATATACATTTAACATAAAAAATTATTTAAACAAGAGGTCATTTTCGGATGATCATTTCCTTTTAATTCCTCTCTCCTAATGATCTGCCTGCAGTCATAGTATTCAGGAGCCAGGCAGAACCATAGTATGGATACTTTCCAGCTAGTCACATTTTCCTTTTCTGAACCAGGAAAGAATTGCAATATCTAAATCTTTGGGGTCCCTGGTAATATCTATTCAATTCCTGGTTCTGACTCGTGTAATGATTGAGCTTCTTATGTAGCAGCTGCAGCGACACTTACCGGATCTTGCAGTTTGTCGACCTGAGGTTCATCTCGGAGGTGTTCTGCTTCCAGGAGGAACTTAGCAGCATCGACTGTAAAACCATCAACACCTTTCTCCAGCCAGAATTTTATAACATCCTGAGATAACAAACAGATTTCTATAATTGCCTGGGGGAACGGTATTGATGGAGACATAATCCATCTACTTTCCATCTGCTTAAACACTGCAATCACGCCATCAATCATCAACTATCAAGATATCAAACTAAGATGGCGTTATCTAAAACATGTCATTAGTAATTACAGCTGTCGTGTTGCTCCATGGCACAATGCACCATAAAACAATATGGATATAATGCGGCCATATTTGGAGGTTTTTTTTGCAGCGATTTTCAGTCTTTACAATTTTCTAAAAATTATGAAAATCCTACCAAAAACTGAGGCACGATGTGTGCTTATTGTAAGGACAGTGCCTCTCATTTCCATGACTCTGTCTGGTATTGCAGCTTATCTCTATTTATTTACAGGGGTATCCCCATCTTAGCCTGTTTGCTCTACATGACATGCAGAGGGCTGCTGTGTACTATTTCTGCAACTCCCATAAAACTAAATGGATCTGATTTATCTGATTTGTTGCCCCCAAGTCCCTGAAGAAGGCAGTTCTGGCGAAACATGTCCATGTCAGTGGGACATTGATGGCAAGATACACACTGAAAGTAATCTCCCTAGATGCCATGGAGCTTTAGCTTCACAACTAACTAATCTTATTGACCCTGTCTAGAGTTATATATAAAAAGAGTATAATATGTACACCTAAAGCTTCATTCAGACGTCCTTGATAGACAGTCCAATGTAGGTACTGTAATGTAAGGACCTGAATACAACAACCTCATATATGCCTATGGGGTGTTCAGTTGAGATCAAGACACCTACGGCTAGTCTGTACAGTATAGAGTCTACTCTGACTGTGTTTCAAGGACGTGTGAATGAGTCTTTAGCTATATACATCTTTTAACTGTATCCTACTGATGGTTAAAGATCTGCAGATTTTTACACATGAAAGGTGTTTTTTTGGTTGAGTAGACACTTTTTCTCCAGTAAAGTTGTACCTTTTTTGTAGAGATCCCATGAGCTAGTTATAAAAAAAAATCTAGAGAAGAATCCAAATACATATCAGAGTGTAAGTGCATTGGGGCATGGCAGTGCACTTGGAAGAATTAGTCCAAGTGCATTGATATGATACAAACCTTTTAATTCTAGCTTCTTGTATTATTTTGACGTGGACTGATCACTTGTCAGTAATCGTTCAATTTTCCAACAGCCCCACCACAGGTGAAGTGAAGCATTACATAATGTGTAAAGGTAAAGGTGGGAGGAGTCTTCCTTAAAATCCTATTTATTTTATTATATTAAATCATAAAATATGAAAGCACCCATGATAGCGGAGATGCAATCTTTCTCTAGATTACATAATGACCATTCAAATCAATGGGTAGTCTGTGCGATATGTTCAGGACTTGTCCCCCACAGTAGGAGGCTCGCTTCATAATTGTTCTTCACCTTGGCCAAGATTTGAGGGACCTGAACAGAAGAATCTTTGATTAACTCAAAAATTCCCTTACTGGTAAATGAAGATAGCAGGGGCGTAACTACAACAGGTGCAGGGCTTGCGTTCGCACCCGGGCCCCGGAAATTAGGGGGCCGCAAAAGACCCTTTGGCCTATAGAAAAATACTATTGCTGTTAAAGATTTGTAATAATTGGGGGCCCCGTTGGAGCTTTCGCGTCAGGGCCCATGAGCTTCAAGTTACGTTACTGGAAGATAGGTTTTCTGAACCAGACATTCCTTTTAAGACATAGTCCTCATGCACATGTTGAGTATTTGGAGAGGTTTTTTTTTACCACAGCATTTGTAACCAGTAGAGGAACAATCAGAGGAAAAGTACAATAGAGACACGTCTCCACTTATGTATTTATCACCCACTCCTGGTTTTGGCTACAAATTCTGAGGTAAAAAACTCACCAAATACTCAGTGTGTGCACACAGGGCTGCCACTAGGAATTTCGGGGCCCCTTACTGAAAAAAATTTTGGGGCCCCCTGAGACTCCGCCCAGCCTCCACCCATGCTCCGCCTCCACCCATGCTCCGCCTTCACCCAAACATACATTATATTTATAGTGAAAAATTGGAACAGCACCAAAAATTACCTCAATTTATGTGCAAAGCTTTCCCAACCAGCAATTCAGATGGTTCCTTACAACAGGGTAAAAAATGGAAAAACCGAACAAAAAAAATAGAAAAAAATGGATTTTAATGCACAAGGCGCATGACCATGCCATTGGGCAATACAGTCCACTTTTTCTATATTTTTGTGCTGTTTTTCCTTTTTTTTTTTTTTACACTATCTCTCTCTATTATATATTACACACACACCCTTGAGACTGCTGTGGGCTGAATACACAATAGCTGAGCCTGTATATACAATAGAGAATACACAATAGAGACAGCTGCTAGCTGTATACACAATAGAGATGACTGCAGGCCGTATACACCATAGAGACAGCTGCTGCCTATACACACAATAGAGAACACACAATAGAGACTGCTGCTCACCGTTCATAATAGAGAATACACAATAAAGACTGTTGCTGTCTGTATAGATAATGGAGACGGCTGTGGGCCCAGCGGTATAGACAATGGAGATGGCTGCTGGCTATACACACAGTAGAGAATACACAATAAGACGGCTGCTGGCTACCACCATAGAGAATACACATAGAGACTGCAGCTGGCTGTATACACAATGGAGATGGCTGTGGTGACAAATGCACAATGGAGACGGACTGCCTGAGAGTGCAAATGCACAATGGAGACTGCTACGGGACAAATGCACAATGGAGACGGCTGCGGGACAAATAGACAATGTAGATGGCTGTGGGACAAATGCACAATGGAGACGGCTGTGGGACGCATGCACATTAGAGACTGCTGCTCCATCTCCCACACTCAGCTCTGCTCCATCTCCCACACTCTGCTCTGCTGCTCCATCTCTACACTCAGCTCTGTTCCATCTCCCACTCTCAGCTTTGCTCTATCTCCCACACTCAGCTCTGCTCCATCTTTTACACTCAGCTCTTCTCCATCTCCACACTCAGCTCTGCTCCTTCTCTTACACTCGGCTCTCCTCAATCTCCCACATCAGCTCCGCTCCTTCTCTTACACTCGGCTCTCCTCAATCTCCCACACTCGGCTCTTCTCCATCTCCCACACTCAGCTCTGCTCCTTCTCTTACACTCGGCTCTCCTCAATCTCCCACACTCAGCTCCGCTCCTTCTCTTACACTCGGCTCTTCTCTATCTCCCACACTCAGCTCTGCTCCTTCTCTTACACTCGGCTCTCCTCAGTCTCCCACACTCGGCTCTTCTCCATCTCCCACACTCAGCTCTGCTCCTCTTACACTCGGCTCTCAATCTCCCACACTCAGCTCCGCTCCTTCTCTTACACTCGGCTCTTCTCCATCTCCCACACTCAGCTCTTCTCCATCTCCCACACTCAGCTCTTCTCCATCTCCCACACTCAGCTCTTCTCCATCTCCCACACTCAGCTCTGCTCCTTCTCTGACACTCGGCTCTCCTCAATCTCCCACACTCGGCTCTCCTCAATCTCCCACACTCGGCTCTCCTCAATCTCCCACACTCGGCTCTTCTCCATCTCCCACACTCGGCTCTTCTCCATCTCCCACACTCGGCTCTTCTCCATCTCCCACACTCGGCTCTTCTCCATCTCCCACACTCGGCTCTTCTCCATCTCCCACACTCGGCTCTTCTCCATCTCCCACACTCGGCTCTTCTCCATCTCCCACACTCGGCTCTTCTCCATCTCCCACACTCGGCTCTTCTCCATCTCCCACACTCGGCTCTTCTCCATCTCCCACACTCGGCTCTTCTCCATCTCCCACACTCAGCTCCGCTCCTTCTCTTACACTCAGCTCTGCTCCTTCTCTTACACTTGGCTCTCCTCAATCTCCCACACTCAGCTCTGCTCCTTCTCTTACACTCGGCTCTCCTCAATCTCCCACACTCCAGGTCCGCTCCTTCTCTTACACTCGGCTCTTCTCCATCTCCCACACTCAGCTCCGCTCATTCTCTTACACTCAGCTCTGCGCCTTCTCTTACACTCGGCTCTCCTCAATCTCCCACACTCAGCTCTGCTCCTTCTCTTACACTCGGCTCTCCTCAATCTCCCACACTCAGCTCTGCTCCTTCTCTTACACTCGGCTCTTCTCAATCTCCCACACTCAGCTCTGCTCCTTCTCTTACACTCAGCTCTGCTCCTTCTCTTACACTCGGCTCTTCTCCATCTCCCACACTCGGCTCTTCTCCATCTCCCACACTCAGCTCTGCTCCTTCTCTTACACTCGGCTCTCCTCAATCTCCCACACTCAGCTCCGCTCCTTCTCTTACACTCGGCTCTTCTCCATCTCCCACACTCAGCTCTTCTCCATCTCCCACACTCAGCTCTTCTCCATCTCCCACACTCGGCTCTTCTCCATCTCCCACACTCGGCTCTTCTCCATCTCCCACACTCGGCTCTTCTCCATCTCCCACACTCGGCTCTTCTCCATCTCCCACACTCGGCTCTTCTCCATCTCCCACACTCGGCTCTTCTCCATCTCCCACACTCGGCTCTTCTCCATCTCCCACACTCGGCTCTGCTCCATCTCCCACACTCGGCTCTTCTCCATCTCCCACACTCGGCTCTGCTCCATCTCATACACTCGGCTCTGCTCCATCTCTTACACTCGGCTCTGCTCCATCTCTTACACTCGGCTCTGCTCCATCTCACACACTTGGCTCTGCTCCATCTCTTACACTCGGCTCTTCTCCATCTCCCACACTCGGCTCTTCTCCATCTCCCACACTCGGCTCTTCTCCATCTCCCACACTCGGCTCTTCTCCATCTCCCACACTCGGCTCTTCTCCATCTCCCACACTCGGCTCTTCTCCATCTCCCACACTCGGCTCTGCTCCTTCTCTTACACTCGGCTCTCCTCAATCTCCCACACTCGGCTCCGCTCCATCTCTTACACTCGGCTCCGCTCCATCTCTTACACTCGGCTCTGCTCCATCTCTTACACTCGGCTCTGCTCCATCTCACACACTCGGCTCTTCTCCATCTCTTACACTCGGCTCTTCTCCATCTCCCACACTCGGCTCTTCTCCATCTCCCACACTCGGCTCTTCTCCATCTCCCACACTCGGCTCTTCTCCATCTCCCACACTCGGCTCTTCTCCATCTCCCACACTCGGCTCTTCTCCATCTCCCACACTCGGCTCTTCTCCATCTCCCACACTCGGCTCTTCTCCATCTCCCACACTCGGCTCTTCTCCATCTCCCACACTCGGCTCTTCTCCATCTCCCACACTCGGCTCTTCTCCATCTCCCACACTCGGCTCTTCTCCATCTCCCACACTCGGCTCTTCTCCATCTCCCACACTCGGCTCTTCTCCATCTCCCACACTCGGCTCTTCTCCATCTCCCACACTCGGCTCTTCTCCATCTCCCACACTCGGCTCTTCTCCATCTCCCACACTCGGCTCTTCTCCATCTCCCACACTCGGCTCTTCTCCATCTCCCACACTCGGCTCTTCTCCATCTCCCACACTCGGCTCTTCTCCATCTCCCACACTCGGCTCTTCTCCTTCTCCCACACTCGGCTCTGCTCCTTCTCTTACACTCGGCTCTCCTCAATCTCCCACACTCGGCTCCGCTCCTTCTCTTACACTCGGCTCTTCTCCATCTCCCACACTCGGCTCTTCTCCATCTCCCACACTCGGCTCTGCTCCATCTCCCACACTCGGCTCTGCTCCATCTCTTACACTCGGCTCTGCTCCATCTCTTACACTCGGCTCTTCTCCATCTCCCACACTCGGCTCTGCTCCATGATCTCACACACTCAGCTCTGCTCCATCTCTACATTCAGCTCTGCTGCATCTGTGTAAACTTTGTGCAGCCCCAGCAGGACGCCAGGGTGAGATGATGGGCAGTGACCCTACCTGAGAAGATGGAGGAGCCTGGAGCTCGACAGGCTGGAGTTGCTGGATGCTATGCTGGACAGTTCTGGTAGACAGAGTCTCCTCAGCCCATGTCTCTGAGGCTGCAGCCTCCCACCACTTCCTGCTCAGTCAGATGACGTCCTGCTCATCCAGGTGTCGGTGTGAGGCTGAACTATCACCGAGAACCCACAGCCTCTGCAGGGATGAGCAAAGCCAGCAGCCCGTGCACTGGAACCTCCACCCGGCGGGTGCTGCACCGGCAGGAGATGTTAGCGTGCTGGGGATGGACCTGCCCTCTGTGCTGCTAGGCAAGAGGCAGACCTCGGCTGCCGATGCTGGTGCCCGCATTACTTTCTGTTTGCGGGCCGCACCGGCAGCTGCCCTGCCTCTGTGATGGACAGAAGGTGAGAGATCAGGGGGCGGGGCCCAGGCCAAGCGATGATTCTTCACAGGAGAGGGGGGCCTTCAACAAGACATGAGGGGGCGGGACTCGCTCCAAACGGCCACGCCCCCCGCCGGCACGGCCGGGCCCCCCTGCCCCTGTTCTAATGGCCACGCCCCCTCCACTGATGAGCAGGCCCCTTACAGCAGTATGGCCCGTCATGCCCTAATGGCGGCCCTGTGTGCACATGGCCTTATTCTTAGGTCAATTGTGTCTTAAGCCACGTGCACACATTGAGTACTTGGTGAGTTTTTTTACATCAATATTTGAAGCCAAAACCAGGAGTGGGTGATAAATACAGACAGAGGCAGAATGGCCCAGGTGGCAGGGGGACAAGTGCCTCCTGGGCTGGTGGTATAGCCCACATCCAGGGTGGCCCCCCCCGAAGAAGACTTTCTTGAAACACGTGTCAGGGTAGCCCCTGAACACGTGTCATAACCCCCTTGCATGGGTGAGTTTTGGGCTTTGTGACAGGCTAGTAATGTGGTTTTTACTGTATTAAATCTTATTTATTTGTACCATGTTATATGCCAGATTGATGTCTATGTAACTGCCTGCTAACTGTATCCTGCAATGGGGGTCCCCAGTATTTTATACTGATTCACTAATATTACAATAAATTTGTGCACTAGCAAATTGGTGGATCTTTTTGATTTTTATGCTGGGTTTTGTAGCTATAGAGCTCCATTCTCTGGTCTTTTTTCCCCCACAGGAATGGGCCGACCGCCACGGCGGTGAAGCACGGCGCCGGAGATGGTAAGTGAGCTGCGGGCTGCGGTCCTAACATCCTGATAGCACCCACCACACCCCCCCCCCCCAGTCATCAAAAATTTCCGATAGCACCCCCAACCCCCCCGGTCCTCAAATCAGGGCTGGCAGATAGAAACTGCCACCCGGGGACAGGGGCACCAGCCAGCTCTTGAATACAGAAGTGGTGATGTGACTCTATTACACTTTTCCTCTGATTTTTCCACTCCTGGTTTTGGCTACAAATACTGAGGTAAAAAACTCACCAAATACTGAACAAGTGCTCATGGCTTTGGGGTTCGTGCACACTGATTTCCTTTTTTTTTTTTTTTTGAAGCAATAAAAAATGATGAGATTTCCAGTGGACACCACTTCACAAAATGTTCCTTCTATGGGAAGTTTTTAGAGGAGTTTTTCTGGTCCTGGAGATTTTTTTTGAAGAGTATCTTGCTGAAAGAGTAATGCCAAACTGAGATTTTTCCGATTAAAAACAACAACTTTATTGTACAAAATATATAAAAGCTTCCGAACAGACAGTGACATGATAGAATCCCACAAAACAATTTATCATGAGTTTACAGCATCCTATGGGCCTAATTAGCCCTATGGCGAACCCTGCCTGTCAATGGAGGTAGATCACCGTAGACAATAGGGTGCCCCCATTCCACGGTGGCTGGCCCTATTACCACCCTGGTATAAACCAAAGGCAAAATCAGGAGGGTAACAATTGAGATCAACTTAACTCAAGGTACAGGTGCTGTAGTTCATTGGTAGAGTGAGATTCAATTAAATTAAAATTCTCTTCACGAACTTGACGCGTTTCACCCCTTGTGATGGGAGGGGCTCATCAAAAGTATAGGGAGAAGTCTTTTTTGCCTCATGGATTGGTTATATATTCTTGTGAATGACCCTGCTAACAGTTTTCAGAGTCAGACACAGTATTTTTAGGGCAAAATAGACTAGTGCATAAAGATAACACCAGGATAAACGAACACCTCTACCTGGAGGCCTGTCTGGATAGGTCCATAGATACAAATATAATACTGGCAGTGATGTCCACTTAATAGTAGGACAAAGACAAAAGTATCCAATGGGGAAACCTAGGTGACTGCCATATCAAATGGACTTTCCAGGGATAAGCAGCCAGGAGAAGGGAGTATTGTAGGATTCTTTCATGTCACTGTTCGGATCCTTTATATTTTGACAATAAAGTTGTTATTTATCGAAATTATCGTATTGGTATGGCTTTCAATCAGCGTTTTTTTTAAATGCGCAGATGCGGTGAAAACGCATCTGCGTTTGCTCGCTGCATTGCGGCGCGGTGCGGTTTTGACAAAGTATAGGACTTGCGAGGTGCGAAGTGGTTTGCCTTGCGCAGGTGCGGCGCGAAAAATCGCGTGACGCGTTACTTTGCATGGCAAAACGCACGCGCCGCAAGTGGTCGGTATATTAGCCGATATATCGTCGGCAAAATGAGGTTTTTTCACGATCTGCCGATTGAAAAGCTGATGGAAAGGCCTTTCTTCAGCAACTTATTTTTACCATTATTCTTTACTTGAAAACCTAAGGTATTGCCTAAGTTTTTTTTGAGATTATTCACATGTTTATTATTCCTTAACCATGGACAATCTTAATCACAAGCTGTCAGTAAGTTGTATTTTTTTTAACATGTCACATATTAAGGTACATTAGTTGCCTACAGATCGGCGAGACACCCACTGATTGCTCAAAGGTGAACTGAGGTGCACAGTTCGGAAGATAGGAGGCCAAACATGGCGGAGTACAGATTCAATAGAAAGTCATAGAGCTCAATTCATCAGACTGGCATTGTTCACACCGGTCGATGAGGGGGTAGTGCTGGAGTAGATGATCCTGATTTATGGAGAGGTGCACAACTCTTTGTGTGTGTAACGCATGCGCCTCTGTGCACTATGCCAGAAATACCACTCCCGTCAGGTACTAGAGTCTGCATATTTCTGGAGTATGGAGCCCACAGCTCATCATGAATTAGACAAACTGTGGAGTCACACACCAGTTGTACCCTATCCACCGATTTAGTTAAAGTTGGGAGAGAGGTGTGAAAATTTGTCACCTTTTTAAAGCATTTATGCCAGATTTCTGTAATGAAGGCTTTGATAAATTTGGTCATGAACTTCTTATTGAATGTGCACTATGCTCCATGCGTGTGCTCAGGATGAAGCCGTGCACCCCTGCTTCCCAAGATGCGCACTTCACAGCTGTCTTTTGGGAGATCAGTGAGTTGTCTCAGAACACAGGCCGGCACCAACTTCAGGCAATTAAAGTACATTAAAAAAATGCTCAATGTTTGGTTACTTTTTGAACACTTTCTTTTGCTAACAGAGATTCACTTAATTGCCAGTTTGTGTCGCTCATATAATAGTTAATAATTATAAATCAGCCAATCTTCTCTTATTGTTTTACAGATTCCTTGGACGATTTGTCAGCAGTTTGAAGAATGTGTAGAGTGACTATTTTATAATTATGGTTTAATGAGAAAACCAGCCAGTGTAAAGTTCATCACATTTTCGAGTTATTGACGCACCTATTAACTGATTGAGGTGTAAACTTATTAACCTTTTTCATTTTCCAGCTAATCTCCAGTCTGTGATGGAAAGGATATCAGGAAAGGAAGGCTGAACGCGCTGCTATCTTTAATGGTGACACTTCAGACGCCTTCAATAGTGATTTTTTTTTCTACGCGTTTCGGAGATTCACTCCTTCCTCAGGATTTAATCACTTTTCCTGTGATTGATTTGACATAGTAAAGTATTTTATTATATATATGTTTTTTTTTCATATTTTTCAAACATTGTTTGTCATTATTTACTGTATTTGTTAGACCCCTTTGGGGACTTAAACCTGCAATCATCTGATCACTTGTGCTATACATGCCTAATGCATCAGCACTGCTGTGTATAGCAAAAATCACGTCTCCTATGAACGCCAGATAACGCTGGTGTTCACAGGAGACTCATCATCACAAGCGTACAGATGTTCACACGCTCCCTGCTGTCATGGTGTTGCGCCCAGGCTTTGGGGTATTCGGGTGTCATGTCTGAGGGGTTTAATGGTGTCACGGGGAGTGGTGGCCGCCTGATCCCGTGTCCTGGGTATATCTTCAAAAAGGGGGTTATATTTACAGAGTATTTTATATACAGTTTGTCGTGACGCCACCTGTAGTTTCTGGTGAGATGTCACCAGTGCCGCTACAGTCCGCCGGAGGTAGATGGTACTGCGGCAAGTTGGTGAAGTCCTCTACAGGTAGGACTGGACCTCCGGGGCAGTGTTCCTGCTAGGAAACAAGTTCATGCAAAAGAAGATGCAGCAGACATAGTCACTTTTCTCCGGGTACTTTACTGTCATTTGCATTGGTCGCATACAAAATTACAGTTTAGCACTCCTGATGGTATGAGGACAGGTAGCTTAACGGGTAGCTACAGGTGGATCCCAGGTGGTACGTGGAACCCTTGGTGTGACTGCTTGCTCTATCCCCGTCTGTTTCTTCTTGCTTTCCAGTTGTGGTGTTAAGCCTGGTGACTTGAAGTCAGCCGGACCTCCTTTCTTCTCTCACCTTCACGGTCGTCTGGTAACCCTCTACTGGCTGGCCGCTCGTTCCCTTGGCGTGCCTGGTACCCTCTTTTGGTCTGTTCTGGTGCCCGGGAGAATTAAAGACTTCACGGGACTCCGGATTCTCTGTGGTCCTAAAGTATCTCATAGGTGCGGGCTCCAGTGCCCGGTAAGCTGTATGGGATACACTTCCTCAAGTTTCTCACTCCCTTAGGCTGTCTGCTCCTGGGAAGCTTTCTTTCCTTAAGCCCTTTCTTCTTCCTCCATCTCTCCTCCTGGTCCCTCAGCCGAGAGACCCTAAGCCTAGGAACAAAGACCTCCTTGTTCCCCCTAGAGGTGGTTTTATTCCCTCCCAGGTAACCTCCCACCGTGTAAACTAGTGTGGAAGTGCTGGTTATGGGTCCCACCCACCATCCTAAGGTCCACTTGCAGCTGGAGCAACTGTACCTCTTTTACGGGTGCGGTACCCCTCTGTGACGCCTGCTTGGCGAGGCGCCACAATGGCAGCCCATCAGCGTCACGCGATCACATTACGGGCACTCTGATGGTGCACCCCCCTGCTGGTGTGAGTTAATTGCTGCTGTCAGAGATTAACAGTGGCATTTAACATGTTAACATCCATGAGTTACATTCCGCCTCCCCCCACAGCTGCTATAGGCAGATGATGGCTGAATAATAAAGCCATCATCTGCCAAGAAAGATGCAGACTCTGAATGCAAGCCCGCTTGTAAGGCAGGGACACAACATATGATGTAACTGTACGTCATATGTCGTTAAGGGGTTAATGGAGACTGCTGCCAATGTATCAAAGGAAATCAACTCTACAGTGCACCAGAGCAGAGTTGGCAGTCAGTCAGTGCTGGGGCGTCCTTACAGTGCTGCCATCGGTGACTGTAATTGCTCCGTGCACACTTATATGACTGAAAGCCGGTGGCTCCTGGGAGGAATAAGGCTCATTTTCGTCCAGCTGGCACACTTTGAATACCATGGATAAGCACCTTCATAATACTATAAACAGAATGACTGTTAAAATCAAGCACAGATGCCCGTGCATCATGGCGCAGTCAAATAATTCAGTTCATCTTCCTACCTGCTTGTTTTCCCTCTATTTTAACCCTACTCTCTGGCTTCATAGTGCCAGAGAAGGGTAGAGATGGATGGAAAATAAGCAGGTGGGAAGGTGAACTGAATTGTTTGACCCCACCATTGTGCCTGAGCGCCTGTGCTAGGTTTGAACAGTCATTCTGTGCTGACATAGTCCCTGTAAAGGGAACCTGTCATGTCCGATAATGCTATTAAATTAGACATAGGGTTAATCTGCAGGTTAAGCATTATGAAGGTCCCTTTAATTACTATCTAACTGTGACCAGCAATTGCTCATTCTCATAGCACCTCGAATAGTCATGTGTCGCTAGTGCCTAATAGAAAATATGATCGTGGTGGATGCAGAGTGGGTGTGGGCAAGTTTTTAATACTAAGAGTGCTTGCCTCTGCTGTAGTTAAAGCACCACTATAACAATTTTTTTTATTGCACTGCTTTCACTGCTTTAGTGACGCTATAAATCTAAGTCCTCTGTCTTATACTCACCTATTGCCTCCTTCATCCTCTTCCAGTGTCGCTCCAGTCGGTTCCCGGTGATTTGTGACCTGCCGGCAGCATCTCTGTTTCATGGAGCATGGAGAAGGTCATTTTTCAATACATCTCTATGACAGCATTATTCTGGCTCTCTTAGAGATGCATTGAGCTTTTCTGACGTAGTTTCTTCTTCAAATAATTTTTATTGGGTTTTAAGTAAACAGAATAGAAATGACAAAAATAGATTGTTGTACAATTAAGACCAAAGTAACATATAAAGCAGATATTATGAGTTGTCAGAACATGAGCATATGCATTGTAGTAGGATCTAAGTTAGTTTGATAATTATATCTGTAGATGTCATTGCCTATGTGTAACTATGGTGTTATTTGTAGTCTTTTCAGAATTATGAACAATTATTTGTCATCAATAAATACTGTTTGAGAAAACGTAACTCCAGCATGGGTATGGGAAGGGGAGAAGGGAAAGTAACAATGGAAAACAAACTTAAACCTTTACATAAGACCTTATGATTGTATACAAGATGAGTTTTGTATAAGTTAATTCTTATTGACCACCTCTCCAAAATGTTAATATTAAGCTTTTGACCTTTGAGTATGAACCTAATCTATCTTACTCAATATGCTTGGAGAATGTGTGTACTTAGGATGTAAATAAATGGTGATGAGAGTTTAGTGTCCTAAAGTTGTGTCTAAGGCTGGCTTCACATTAGCGTTTGTGTCTGCATGCTGATCGCATGCAGACACAAACGCAGTGTAAAGCAGGGCCATTTTGATGTGTCCGCAGCGAAGAATGTCCGCCTGCGGACACATCACTGTGCAGCCCGGCAGCCAATCAGCGGTGTCCGGGGGTGGAGATCAGCGCCGGAGATCAGCGCCGGAGATCTCCGCCTCCCGGCCACCGGTAAGCTCCGGGACATGTCGGCGGGGAGAAACAGCCGAGAGGAGATGTCGGCGCGGGAAGATTCAAACAGCTGTCAGATCAGCTGTTTCTCCCCGCCGATATCGCTAGCAGATTATCGGCGGCGGGGAGGAGGAGATCATCAGAGGCTGAGCTGATCTCCTGGTGGCCGTCGGTGATCTCCTGTGACATCACCGCCGGCCACCGGGAGATTTTTCAATGGGTCTGCAGCGTTCTCCTGCGCTGTCAAGCGCAGAACACTGTGGACCCATTGAAGCCAATGCATTTTTTGTGCGCTTGGGTACGCTTGCTGATTTTCCAAGGTCCACAAGCGCACAAAAAACCCAACATGCTGCGTCCCGGGTGCGGACGCTGGACACCGGAAGGAGCAGATATCGTCCGCATCCGCACCCGAACGCAGCAAACGCAGGCACCATGCGTTCCTATGTTAAACATAGGAACGCAGTGCGCATGCGTTTGACTGCGTATGGGAACGCAGCAATACACTGCCTTCCCATACGCAAATGTGAAGGCAGCCTAATAGCTTGTTTGAACATTTAAGGCTCTGGAATATACAAGTTTGGTGTAAAGAGGTCTATCCATGCTTTCCACTCCATGTTGTATTTTCTGCATTGGTTATTTCGAAGAGCAAAATTATACTCCTAAGTATTATGGAGTATTATCCTCTCCATGACCTCACGTATTGTGGGAGGCAATGGTTGTTTCCATTCGGCAGCCAGTAGGATCTTGGCTACCATGAGAATGTGGCAAGTTATAAGTCTGTGGTCCTTGGAAAACCTATTACGGTAGTAGTAGAGCCATCTCTGCAGAAAGCGTGAAGTTGGTTTTCGTGACCTTGATAATTAGTCACTTAATGTAGTTCCAGAAAATATGCGCCCGATTTCCAGTTCCTCCACAGTTTCTCTAGCAAAGCGGGGAATTCTCAGGGTTCATGGTATTCAACTTTAGTAAAGTCACAAGCTAAAGACTGGAGGGACAAGCGCAAATAAGATCTTATCTGAGTTGCAAACTAAAGGAATGGTCAGAAAACCACTCACTTGAAGTGGTTGTGAAAGTCACAATCACTGTACGGGCTTTAATCGGTGTGCAGTACGAGACCCCACAGAACAAGGAAGCCAACGGTAGGAAGAAAGAGGATTAAACCATGCGCTGATGATCAGATGCTAAAATCCCAAGGACAAGGACTAGAAGAAACCTAATAACCCGTCTTAGGATCATCTTGTCTTTGGGATCTCAGCATCTGATTGGCAGCACATGGTTTACTCCTCTTTCTTCCTACCGTTGGCTAACTTTAGGGTATATAATACCACCTGGACATGACCATATATTGTGTTTTCTGTAATATGACACAGAGCATATTGAAGGTGATGATTTCTAAAGCTTTTTTCATTTCATCCTCTTCTAATATATGCTGGAGTTCTTTCCTCTAGGAGATAATTTAGGAGTTGAAGGGAATTTCTAGATCTTGGTTGATGACCTGGTAGAGAATGGTTGTCTTCCACGCATTAAGGTTTAGAGGGTTCTTAATCATCTTAGCCATATTTAGTGGTGATTAAAAGAAATCTTATTTTCTCCCAGTTTTTCCTTAGTGTGCATCCAAGTGGAGGATGTTTAATGGGATAAGAGCGGTAGGAGCAGCTCCGAACACCTTATACAACTCCAGTCTTGAGGACCTGTGATGATGCAACAGATCACTTGACCCCGGACGAGCACGTGACCGGGCTGCATGATCCACAACCAGGGAGCGCTCTGTACACGGCGGCGGTGCCTGGACCTCTCGGCAAGCTTCCCTGAATCCACGCTTACACCAGGGTTGTTCAAGTGTGCACAACCCCTTAAGGTGAGTGGGCATTATACTCCCACATCATCTACCCACTAGACCATCAGGTTCTACTCATGGGCGCTTTCTTTTTATCTGTTAATTGCGAAATGTATTGAATTCCTCTACTAATCTAATCTAATCTAATGACATCGTTTCTGACTTCTGGCCAGTCAGACGTTACGTGCACAAGATGTTGTCATAGAACTGTAGTGGCATCAGTAAGAGGTGAAGCCACCAGAAAGTGAATATATGACCGGGGGCAGGGGGCTTAGATTTAAGGTGCCACTGTAGGGGTGAAAAACAAAACAAAATGCTGGAGAGGTGCTTTAGTAATGGGAGCTTGCACGGCCCTAGCGCTTATCACTGCCGGGCAACTAAGTTATGGAGGTAGTGTCTAGGCCTGTCTAATAACAACAGGGCAATGGATTATCACATATTGCCTATATTCCCTTACCAATATTTCCTTCTCTACATCAGGATTGAGGAAATTTAAGTCCGGCTGCTCTTTTTTGAACTGGTGCAGGTAGCATTGTTTCCTTTCACTGTCGTATTCCCAGGCAGAGTCTCCATATACGCTCACCTAAAATGGAACAGATTCAGATTCACACTGTTTTACGAATTGAGTACAACTCCAATTAAAAATGAAAAATAAAGTCAATGTTTAGTCTAATACAATAGCATTGATTATGTAGCCTTATACACTACTCAGTACAAAAACAACATTGGTAGTACAAAATAACTGTTCAAACCAATATCAAGTTCTTGGGGTAACCTTGGCATGGCCAAAACTGTGTAAACACCAGTTTGTGTTCTGTTTACCTCTTGCTTGTCTGACAGCTCTTGCTTTACAGGAGACATAGAAAGGTGGAGATAGGTGGAAAGGTGCAGTGAAATGTTTGGCCACACCAAATGTGCTTGGTTTGAACGTCATTTTGTGTTGAGAAACTCCCTGTAATTTCATAAGTGCCTAACGGTTGCCTACATTAGCCAATATAAAATAAATCAGCAAGGATCAAGTATCTACAAAGACAAATATCGGCAACATCTAAACCCTACATAGATGTACTGTATGTGGAAATATTTGTTGGCACATACCCAGTTATTGGGAGGGGTAACCCCGTCTCCGGTAACTTCACAGTCACGCCAAATATAGTAGTCAATGTATTTCTCAGTTCTATTTCTGCTTAACGCAAACCAGTTGTGCTTATTGCTGGTGTGATTTGGGATTAGGTCAATAATTAATTTTATGCCTAGTGGATAAGAAGACAAAGTGATGGTTTAGATGTAAGTACATCAGGGCTTAAGAGATGTCAATGGAACAAGTGTATGAATCACCTGCTATTACCTTTGTCGTGGAGAGCAGCAAGTAGGTTCTCAAAATCACTCATGGTTCCAAAACTAGGGTCAACAGAGCGGAAGTCATCTACAGCATATCGGTAGTCTTTCAGTATGGACTGATAAAAAGGAGCAACCCAAACAGTGCTCACATCCAGATACACAAAGTGATCAATCTTTTCCTGGACTCCTAAAATGTTTTAAAGCCAATTGGGTGTAATCAATATTCTTCAGATGGCAAAAAAAATAGACAAGAAGAAAGAGTGCACATAAGAACTTCAGTGGCGAGTGTGAGAAAGGTGGAAAATATAAGCAAGGTATCAGAAAAGTCAGTTTTCAATGTAAAAATTAAAGGGGTTTTACGTATACAACTACCATATATTTTTCTAAATATACTCTCTAGGGAAGGACCAAAGACCCTATGACCCACCCAAGTTATTTATTTGGCCGGCCCACCCTCCGTCTTTAGAAACAGCTCCCGAGGATAAAGTATCCAATTTTTTTTTATCAAACTACGGTAATTATTATTAAAGTCTTGAGAATTAACAATGCATTGGATTTTAAGGTTGTCTTGCAGGACAGTCAAGAATGCCTTAATCACTGAATGAGTAATAAAATACAGTTTAACAAAAAAAAACACATAAAATCACATTATTGTGTTCTAAAATGTGTACATGATGTACATTGATCCATTGTGTAACAGGAATATCAAGGGATTCAAGTACAGAGGAGTAAAATCTCCAATGAACTTTGGGGGCTAGTTATGTTTGCTGAAAGTACTGTTATTCCAAATATCCCAATTTTGGTCAAATGGGGAAAATTGGAGAGTAGCAGAAGCAATTTTAGAGCCACATGAGTAGTTGTGGTTGATTCCGCAAAGGATATCCTCGATGGTGGGAGTTGAGGATGTTTTCTAAAGGCAATTTTTGTTCTAGTAACGATTCAGAAGTGGGTAATTGGGGTTCTAATTGGGCAAGTATAGTTGTCTATATTGATTGATAAAAGTACAAGGGCTGGGTTGGGGGTGATGGGAACTCCTGAAATGTTAGGCTAGCTTCACACCACGTTTTTGGTGTATCAGGTTCTGTCCGGTGCTTTGCAGGAAGCACTGGACAGAACCTGACATCCCCGGATGGAACAGAATCGGAGGGCAAATATGCCCTTCATTCCTGTTTTCTGCCAAAATTGGTAGATTGCAGGGTTCAGGAGCTGTCCCTGCTGAAAATAGCCGCAGTTCTGAAATCTCAGCCGGGAGCTCTAAACGGTGCTGAAGTTCAGCGCCGCCCAGAGCTGAGCCTCAGCACCCGGCATCCGGGAGCCAGACCAAATTTATGTCGGATCCGGCGCCATAGACTCCCATGTTAGGGGGCGCTGGATCTTGCTGGATCCGATTTGTGCATATTTTTGCACCGGATAGAAAATAGCAGCAAGCTGCGATTTTGTATCTGGGACAAAAATTCGAATTCTGCTGGAATCTCCCAGACAGATCGGAACCAGATGGCAAATAGCTGCCATCCGGCCCCATAGGAATACTATGGGGCCAAAATCTGATCCGTGGCTGTCCCGTTCACACCGGACAGCCCCGAATCAGCAAAACCATGGTGTGAAGCCGGCCTTAGAGAGAAGGTCGAATACCTTTCTCCAGAGTTGGCTAATAGGATGACAATCCTAGAACATATGTTGTATGGTGTTGGGCCTGTTACCACTAAAATCTATACATTGAACAAGACAATATAGGCAAGTCTAACCCATTGCAAACACAACAGGCATTCTTACTCATTCTTACTACAACAAAAAAGACCTGTTTCGCTTGAAACATGTTGAATTGTACCTGAATTGTCTTGTCCCAATTCTACAATCTTAAACAAGTTTGACTAAAGGCCGGGTTACACACTGCAATGTCCCAGCGATCCGACCAACGATCGGGATCGCTGGGACATCGCTATATGATCTCTGGTGAGCTGTCACACAGGCAGACTCACCAGTGACCAGCGAGAACACTGGTAACCAGGGTACACATCGGGTAACTAAGCATAGCGCTGCGCTTAGTTACCTCATGTTTACCGTGGTTACCATGTCCCAGTGTGTACGGTGCGGAGCTGGGAATTAGCTGGGAAGTCGTTGATCGTTGGTCTCCCGCTGTCACACACGCCGATGCTGGCCGCCCAGCGGGAGATCAACAATCAAAAAATGATCCTGGATCTGATCGCTGGTCGTTGGTACACGTCACACGCAGCGGCGTCGCTACGAGGTCGCTGCAACGTCACAAAACCAGTGATGTTGCAACTATATAATTAGCGATATCGTTGCGTGTAATGGGCCCTTTAGGCTATGTTCACACACGGCGTATTTGCCATGTATTTGTGCAGTGACGCTTTTTTTGCTTGCATTTTGCGCAAAAAAGCGCAACTGCGTTCACATGCTGTGCTTTTTCCTGAGCCCATTTTATACTGTGGCCTATGGGAAAAGCGCGCCGAAAAAAGAGCAAAGAATTGGCATGGTCATTCTTGTTGCGGACGCACTTTGGAATGAAAGCACGTTCGCAAAAAGACGCGGGAAAAAAGTGCAGCGTGTGAACGCATTTCAGCAAAAGCCATAGCTTGCTCTATGGCCTCTTCATCAGGCTTAATAATGACACAACGTTTGAACACACACATATATTCACATGTACAGGGTTGGATGATGTGGATAAATAACCTAAGTGATTACCAAAACCATTGCGTAATTAGTCAGTCCAATGATGATGGTTTTAATTTATTAAATGATCGTAAATCGGCAAGGGATATGCTTTATTGGGGTATAAATGAGCAATATTGAATTATTTTTCACCATTACCTTGATCCAGAATTGCTCTTTTTAAAGACAAGCAAAAAAATAATAATATTGTCGAGAAGGTAGTCCTAGAAAAAGTCATTTAGCCAGATATTACCAATCATAAAATAATAAAATCAATACAACTGCTGTAGTGGTGTCACGTGACATCTAATCGTGTGCACTGTATGACTAACTCATTGTGCTTTACTGCACTAATCCATGGGATTATTTAGTAGCAAGGTTGAAGTTCACCTATAATTCATCGTCAATGATCACCAGGGGACAATGTTTCTGTACAGTTTAATAATAAACCAGTTTTATAGCACGGCAAACACAAAAGTCCAAATTCGATAAGCATTGTTTAATATAATTATCCTAGATGACTTCAGATTTGTTGAGTAGGTTAGTTTATATTGTCGTGGAAATGATTCCGAATAACCTGTATGTTAATCACATTTTGTATTTTTAGAGCTCATTCACACAGAGTATTTGTTCTCCGTTTTTGTTGACCTGCTTTTGGTGCATTTTCTGCAGCAATGGATCCTCTTTTTTGCAAAAAAACATCCTTCGTTCGTGTTGCTTTTTTGCTCTGTTTTCTTAGGTTGCCTTCACAGTTGCATTTGTGTCTGCATGCGCAGGGTATACAGACGCAAACGCAGTGCAATGCAGCACATACTTATGTGAACCTCCGCATGCGTTCACATTAGTATGCAGCCCGCCAGCCAATCAGCTCTCTCGGGGGCAGCCGGGAGGAGATCTCCTCCTCCCGGCCACAGCTGATCTCCCGCCTGTGTCAGCAGGGAGAAACAGCTGATCTGACAGCTGTTTAAATCTCCCGCGCTGACACCAAATAGGGTGATGTCAGTGCAGGAGATAAGAAACAGCTGATCGTTGCTTCAAATTTCCCGCGCCGACATCACCTATTCGGTGTCAGCGCGGGAGATTTAAACAGCTGTCAGATCAGCTGTTTATCTCAGCTGACACCGGCAGGAGATCAGCCAGAGCCACAGCTGATCTCCTGGTGGCTGCCGCCGCTGATCACCGGCGGCCACCGGGAGGGATTTCAATGAGATCCACAGCGTTCTCCTGCGCTGTCATGCGGAGGACACTGCAGATCCATTGAAATCCATGCTTTTTTTGGGCGCTTGCGGATAAAACAAGCGCCCGTGAACGCACAAAAAATGCTGCATGCTGCGTTTGGAGTGCGGTCGGAAGGTGCATAAATTATGCGCATCCGTACGCAAATGCAGCCAAACGCAGCCATACGCAGGCACGTGTGTTCCCATGTTAAACATAGGAACGCATGTGCGCAAGCGTTTGGCTGCGTTTGGTGCGCTGCGCTCCAAACGCAAGTGTGAAGGCACCCTTAGTGCTGAGCTTTTGCTTTTTCAAAGAAAAAATGCAACACTATTCAATAGGGGTTACACAGACAGAGACACAGACAGAGACACGCACATACTTTATTAACCTCCCCGGTGATCCCATGGCGAGCTCTGGCAATGGGTTCCTTCCAGAAAGTCAAAAGGACCTGGCTATGTGACTCTCAGGCTGAGTCACATGGTCAGGTCTTGTCAGTACCGTGCCCGGAAGGAACCCATTGCCGGAGCTCACCATGGGATCGCCGGAGAAGGTAAATAATTAAAGCATTTGAGGTGTGGAAAGAGCAGTAAAAAAATCAAAAACGGACTGTGTGAATACCAACAAATTTGTGATGCTTTTTTTTTCAGTAGAATGGAGTCAATGGAGGAAATGCAGCAGAAAAATGGAGAAATAATTGACGCGCATTATTTTCTGGTTTTGCTTTTTGCATCACTAACACAGCAGTCAAAAACGCAGCGTCTGAACAGCAATGTGAAAATCCCATTCACTTTGCTGGCAGAAGCAGTGACTGATTTATTTTTGGGATTGTACCTAAGGAAGATAGCATCTGCTATCGAAACGCGTCGTGGCTTGGAGAGCTAAAAGATTGATTAAAGGTTTGTGCAATAATCCCCTCCCCTTATTGCCCCAGCGCTTCTCTAACACCGCTTCATTCATTTTGTTTGATTCGTTTTTGGTGCAGTTTAAAAAAAAAAAAAAATATAAAATCAATTAATGAGAGCCGTAAACTGCGTAATGGAAGAAACGCCAAAATTATGTTTTGTTGGTCGCCGCAACATTGCTATAAAATGCAATAACGGGCAATCAAAACAGCGTATCCACCCAAAAATTTGAAATGTTAACTCAAGCCACAAAAAATAAGCTTTCACGATCCCGGAAAATGAGGACACTACGGGTTGCAGAACATGGCGCAAAAAGTGTGATTCTGATTTTTCTTTTCACCACTTAGATAAAAGTAAAAGTATACATGTTTGGTATCTACAAACTCGTACCAACCCAAGGTATCACACTGTCACATCTGTTTTATCACACTGTCACATCTGTTTTGTCATATAGTGATCATGGCCAATAAAAAATCCCAAAAACAATTGTGTAATTGCACTATTTTTGCAATTTCACCGCATTTGGAATTATTTTCCCATTTTTCTGTACACTATATGGTAAAATAAATGATTGCATCTGAAAGTACAAATCATCCCACAAAAACAAGCCCTCATATGTCTATATTGATGGAAAAATAAAAAAAGTTATGGCTCTTGGAAGCAGGGGAGCAAAAAAGGAAAAACGAAAGCAAACAATTCCTGGAGGTGAAGGGGTTAATGGCTTTATACTCATATGGCTCGCTTTCCCCTTTTGCTTTGGGTATTCTATATGTACCTCATTATTACATTGATTTGTGTTGTGGTGCCATTCACAGATGACTCACATTTTATTTGTGTCTTCCATTGCTTTTTCATTTACTAATGATATATATTCCAATAATTGGTTCAACGTCCGCTATGCATTTGTGTGGGTCATTAATCAAATGATCGTTCACCTTCCCAATCATCGTCCAGTAAGAAAAGATTGTAAGCTACCAAACTCATACCATGAAATTATCTCCATGAGTCGGAAACATGCATGTGGGTGGGTGACTCGTGGGAAGGTTATTATGTCTACACCCAAAGATTCTCATTCATTACCATCCGCCCTTTATGAATTATGTTTTCCAGATTCTAGAGCACAAGCACTGAGAAATAAATATAGATGTATTTCGAGATGAATAAAAATGACATAACATAACACATACCCTTAAGATCACCAGAACCATCATTGTCGCTGTCTCGGAAGACTTTGGATACACTTGATAAATTGGACTTCTCTGCCACCAGTCAAGACACTTAGGAGAAAGGGCAATAATTGCGATGGTGGCCGCTATAATGGCCAATGTGGCTATGATGATGAGCCAGAAGAGAATCTCTCGGGTAACTTTGTAGCATGTTTTATTTGAGAAGTGTAGTAGAACCTCTTTAGGCATTCCGGCATATGGCTTCCGGGGGAAGGGGTCCTCAGAAGAATCCAACTTAATCGCAAAAATCTGGTCTTCAGTCTTGCTACTTTTCCTGCTTCCTGATATTTCATGTTCATCACTCCCTTGATCAGCAACAAAACCATTGTTCTCTACTCCTGTCTTCTTCAATTCAACTGAATTTACCTCCTCAGTCATGGTCACCACTTAAGCCTAATCCACAGACTTCCAGCAGTGGAAATGATCAAAAAACAAAGTTTACCTGAGGTCTGCTAGCAAACCACTGCTGATTCCCTTTAAATACCTGAGCTTAGGTCAAGGTACAGAGAGGCAGAATAATACAAAGTTCTGGTAATCATTGATGGACCACGGCTGCATAACGACCTGGATTATTGTGTGTCTGCAATCCCGGTGTAGAGTAGTGATGATAGGAGTAGCATTCGGTTGCTCATTGCAGCTCGGAAACCCAGAGTAAAGTACAAGTCATTCTTGGCAGTGCGGATCTCTCTGAGGGAGAACAATGGCTGTTTGATGCACATAAATTCCTGATGAAGGTCACACAATGGCTCCATTCTAAAGATGGATTTGAATTTCAAATATTTTGATTACGAGAGTTACTTAGTCTTGTTTTGGATGACTGCACGAAGGTACGAGAAGCCTATAGCCAGCTGTAAGGTGAAGTGCAGATTACACCATTGTTTAGTTTCCATTCATTACGTTTTGATTGTGAGCCAGCCTTGATTAAATCTGGCTTATAACACTTTGGGGAAGTTGCAAAATTGTTTGACTTTTATCATTTTATGCCAGTTTGGCCCAGCTGAGCCAAAATGGGCAGAGTTGGGGTGGGATGTAGCATCATGTTTAGTTGCTGAGGAGCTGCAGAGTCAGAAATCTTACTCCAGTCTTTGAGGAATACAGAGGCAAACGCCCCTTTTCAGACATGAAGCATTCATTTGCCTTTTAACAAATCAGGTGCCTCTCACTCCAGCCCGCCCTATCAAGACTAGAGTGAAAAATGCTGGTCTTCTTCCAATATTCAAATGTCTTTGTGTCTTCTAGATGCAAAGATATTTGACCATAAGTGCAGGAAAGGGGCAGAGCAGAGGAGCTCCTTTCAGACCCACCCCAATGTGCAGCAGCATGATGAGAGCTGCATGTTATTAACCTTATTACACTGCTGCTGGTGTGGGGGAACGCAGAGGCTGTAGAGATGGCAGGCAGAAGAGCTCCATGAAGGAGCTGAAGATTTAATGTACAAGCAAGAAGTGTAGTGGCACAAGTCTTCATAAAATATCCAAGCTCTGTACATTAAAAACTCTTACATGTTAAGCATGGTAGTGTGGGAGAGAGAAAACTCAGGTATGCCAAGTACAGCGGTGAGCTTCCAGACTATGGCTTTTCGCACATACCTGATGAAGTCCACGCATGCGCGAAACGGCCGTAGTCTGATAGCTCACCGCTGCAACCTGTGTACCTGAGGTCTCTCCTGCATTGCCATGCTTAACATATAAGCCTTTTTAATGAAAAAAGTGTGTGTGGGGGGGAAGTATATGACTATATTTTGCAGAGGGGCAGTGTTGGGGGGGGGATACTTTGTGAAGTAAGCACTGTAATTACGGCATTTATTCAGGGTTACAACATGGGAGATATTTATGTTTATGGGGCAGGGTAATGATACTTTTGTTTATAAGCTATTGGGAAGTGCTGCTGAAGATGGAGACGTGGGAAGTCTGGGTAGACAAGCAGTGGCATAACTTCAGGTCCAGGGGCCCCGATGCGAAAGCTCCAACGGGGCCCCCAATTATTGCAAATCTTTAATAGTATTAGTCTTTTTCTATAAGCCAAAGGGACTTTTGGGGCCCCCCTAGACTGCAAGGCCCGGGTGCGATCGCAACCCCTGCACCTATTGTAGTTACGCCCCTGTAGACAAGCTCTGGCATGAAATCCCATTATGGGGCCTGTACTATGTGAAGACAAAAGTCTTGGGACCAACTCGTACTTGGATGTAAATGTTTATTTGCGTTCCTAACAATGTCTCACCAGTACTTTGATTCCTGTATTGGTCCGTAGTCTGATGATGGCTGATAACAACTTCCAGTATCTCCTTAAAATTGTTAAAAACATACCGGCAGTTGTAGGTTCATGAAATACAAATATATATGAAGGTCAACTGACATTACAATTGATCGCTGTTCTAAGCTTAGTGATACACCACCTGAGGGTGATTCTGGTTCTGCATCATGCACTGATGGTGGTTCTGATGCTGCCGCTCCTGTAATGGCGGTGGTTCGGCCTACACAACAGTCATGGTCTCTCATGTGAACCCTCAGGAAAATGTATTGCCCACCCCTGCTCTATTATGTATAGTCTTGTTATGAACAGTGCTGCACATGAGGGAAAATAATATGCGCTATGCGCGCCGCTAGCTCTAACATTTAGCATCTACAGATGTGCAGCAGAGCACAGGTGTTAATTATGAGACCTACCAAAAGTTATCATGTGACAAGTCACATGGTTTATCATACGGCGGGGGGGGCACTGCGCCTTCAAAACCATCAGTCTTTGGATGATGACTTCACACACTGCTTAGTTGAGGATCTTTCTGCTATATATTTCTACATGACCAACGAATTTAATGGATGTGTTAATGTATATTTGTTATCACAAGCCTGTCCCATACTAATTTATTCTGTTCTCCTTCAATCATTCTGGTATCAGTTATCATTGTTGCTAACCTTTTTCAGATCATGCTGCTTTTCAGAATATTTTCTAGTAAAGTCTATTCTGTCCTTTCTGCTTTTGAGGGTTACTAACGATTCACATCTTCAGTTAAACCCACTGGATCTACATTAATTAAGGCATCCCTTGACTTTAAATCAGGGGTGGGGATCCTCCAATCTCCATGCCTTAAATTATGCCCTTTCCTCTAGCAGAATCCCAGAGACTTACCAACTCCTCCCTAAACTGTGAGCATGCCCATGTAGCATTCCCTTCTGAACACTGCAGGATTATGTCCTGGTGCAGACCAGTGCCGGTGTCAGAATGTTCTTTGTGGCCAGAGTGAATGTGCTCTCATGGGATAATAAAAGGCAGCAGTTTCCCCTATGTAATGCATACAAAAGCCTGTGCATCCTATGATACATACAGCAACCCTAATGTTTTTCTATGTGATGTATATACACCAAGCTCCAGTGTCTCGTATGTGATATCTACATCCCCCATGGGATGTATATACACCAGTTGCAGTGTATCCTATGTAATGAAAATACAGTAGTTTCAGTCTTTCCTATGTGATGTATATACAGCAGTTTCAGTGCCTCCACTGTGATGTATATACAGCGATTTCAATGTATCCTATGTGATGTACATTTAGCAGTCCAAGTCAATTGTATATAATGAAATTATAGTAGGCTCAGTGTCTCCCTTATGATGTATATACAGCAGCCTTGGTGTCTCCTATGTGATGTATATAGCAGTCTGTCTTTTTTTCTGATGTATATACAGGATTTTCAGTCTATCCCATGTCATGTAAATATATCAGTGTTTCCTATGTGATGTATACACAGCAGTCTCAGTGTCTCCTGTTATGTATATACACCAGATATAGTGTGTATATATGATGTACATACAGCAGTCTGTGTTTTCTATGTAATGTGTACACAGCAGTCTTAGTGCCTCCTCTGTGATAGATATATATATATATATATATATATATATATATATATATATATATATATATATATGTATATATACAATAATTTCAGTGCATCCTATGTGATGTACATTCAGTAGTCTCAGTAAATCATATTTTATATAATGCATTTATAGCAGTCTCTGTCTCCCTTATGATATGCAGATGAAGTCCATGGAGCCTCGGTTAAGAGTCTACAACATGGACACCAGCCAGTTATCCCACCAGGGAAGGACCTAGCCCAGGGTATTAGTAGCCCTTAAGTCACTATCCAGCCCTTGCGAGCTTGAAGATATGGCCAGGGGTTTACCATGGACTAGGTATCCAACCACAGACAGCTGTCTCGGGGTTGTTGCCCCTCATCAGTGTGGTGCAGGATTCTGGCTGGGTGGGAGCAATGCTTGATGCCTATCTATCAAGCATTGCTCCCACCCAGCCAGAATCCTGCACCACACTGATGAGGGGCAACAACCCCGAAACAGCTGTCTGTGGTTGGATACCTAGTCCATGGTAAACCCCTGGCCATATCTTCAAGCTCGCAAGGGCTGGATAGTGACTTAAGGGCTACTAATACCCTGGGCTAGGTCCTTCCCTGGTGGGATAACTGGCTGGTGTCCATGTTGTAGACTCTTAACCGAGGCTCCATGGACTTCATCTGCATATTCAAATTCTAGGGAGCAAAGCACCTTGGGTTTCACTGTGTTTGAGTACTTTAACTGGTGCCCGCAGTGTTATCCTCCACTGGTCTCCACAAGGTCATTGGGTGCTTTGTGATGTCTCCCTTATGATGTATATATATCAGTCGTGGTGTCTCTTATGAGATGTAAATGCACAGGTCCCAGTGTCTCCTATGTGATGTATATACACCAGTCCCAATGATTCCTGTGATCTATATGCAGCAATCTCAGTGTCTTCTATGTTGATCCATATACACCAGAAACACAGCAGATACACCTTTTCTTCAGATGTTGTTTCTCTTTGCTTTAGTTTTATTAGGGGAAAAGATAGTGAATTCATTTATTCATTTGTCTGCCCAATTATCCTAAGGGTACGGCTTTAAATGATTTATCCCTGCTGGTATTTCTGCTGGTGATATTCTCATTTGGATGTACAGCCATACTGCCAATTGCTTATACCAGTCAGAGGAAGACCAGCTAGGATTCATCTCCTTGCTGTTTATGTTCTTTACTTTGCACCTAACTTCTGTGTGGTGTTAGGAAATAGGCGGCATATTTTTTAGCAGTATATTCCTTCTCTTGTATGTTGTTTGTTTTACTTACTCTGGGATAACCTTCTTCCTTGGCACACCTTTCTTTCTGTAGGTAAATTGCACCCTGCTCTGCCCTCCAGCTTTTTAGGAGGAACGTGAAGTGCTTGATGGCTGATCAGGCAGAATTGGTCCAAGTTGCCACAGTTTAGTCTGTGGTGAGGGCTATACCATCTCCTGCAGGAACCACTAGTGACAGTGGAGTTGAGAACTCTAGTCTGTACAGGCAGGGTTAGTAGTAGTTTTTAGTGTTACCTATTTCTTGTGTGAGTTACTACACAACCATAACAGCCTCCTGTGTTGTATATACACCAGTTTATGTCTCCTATGTGATGTGTATACACCAGTTCCATTGTATCCTATGTGATGTATATACAGCTGTCTCGGGGTCTCCTGTGTGATATATATGATCTGGGTCTTCTATGTGAAGTATATACAAAAACCCAGTGTCTCCTATGGCATGTATTTACAACAGTCTCAGTGTATCCTATATAATGTATATACAGCATTCTTGGTGTCTCCATTATGATGTATATAGTGTCAGTGTTTAATATATGATGTATATACAGTGGTCTCCATGTCTCCTATATGATTTATACAGCCAGTTTGGTGTTTCCTATGTGATGTATATACAGCAGTCTTAGTGTCTCATATGTGATAAATTTTGCATACCGTCTATTGCTTGAGTTCTATTAAAATGTGATCAGTGATGAATTTTCCAGTTTTAGGAGATGTGCAGTGTAATATTCATTTGCATTTGGGACAACCTACTGCTGCAATCATTACTTTATGAAATGTATAATCTCAAAAAGTTTATGGTTCTAGACCAACCGGTGTACACCTGGACAAGTAGATATGAAAAGCATCATCATCATTACCATCTACCATCACACGACTCACCAAAGAGCAACAGTTCCAGGCAGCACTTTAGGAGTGAGTTAGTTATATGTTTGACAAAATATAGTAGGATTATTTATAAATTGATATTTTTGTATGGCCTTCAGATGACTGTAATATCCAAACGTCTTGCCCTTGGTAGAAAAAAGGTTCTCCACTCCTGCTTTAGACTTTGATGTTCAGTGCCTCGAAAGCATTTTTGATTTGGCTACATGATGTGAAGGATTTTTCTTTACCAAAGAATGAATTTTACGATCATCCACATAGGTGCCAGGTTCCAGGCCTTTTGGTGTTATTGAGCTCGTCAGCGTAGCATGCAGGTTTCAGAATGTACCATACTGTTAATTGTCTTCTCCTAAAGTTAGAAAATTTCTTTATTTTTTTTTGTAAATTTATGTTACATCTTTTGTATCTCACCAAGGTGGACTTTCGCTCTAGTATTTCTCCACTTCACACCGATCATTAGATATCTTTGTTCACCTGTAAACATTGTCACCATTGCTGCACTGTCACTATCCACATGTGGCCTTAACATTGGGATGTTTTCCGTGTCAGTAGCAAAATAATAAAGTATGAGAAAATACAATGATATCAATTACAAAGTAACACTTTCACATTGCACTATTAGGAATGTTTTCAAGACTTAGGCCCCTTTCACACTGGCATTTTTTTGACCAGATCTGCCGCATTTTTTCAAAAACGCATCTGCCGCATTTTCCGCACTTGTGGCACAGTTGCGCCAAGCTCCATGCATTGTCTTTGGGGCTTGTGGTAAGTGTGCAGCAGAAGCGGTCAGCGGCGTTTTTTTCGCGGCCGCATCTGCCGAAACCGCACTTGCCGCACCTGCTGCACACTTACCGCAAGCCCTAAAAACAATGCATGGGGCTTGCTGCAACTGTGCCACAAGTGCAGCCGTTAGGCGGAAAATGCGGCAGATGTGTTTTTTTGACCGGATGTGCTGCATTTTTTTCAAAAACACCAGTGTGAAAGCACCCTTACTCATATATTTGAATCATATTTATTAGGCTGGACTTAGGCCCTTTTCACATCAGCGTTTTTGTCCGGATCCGGCGGATCCAGACAAAAGAACACATCTGCCGCCTAATGGCCGCACTTGTGGTGCACTTGCGGCGCACTTACGGTAAGCCCCATGCATTGTCTATGGGGCTTGCGTCAAGTGCAGTATTGACGTGATCCGGCACTTGCGCCTGTTGCGGCCGCGGTGAGCTGCGTCTTCTTTTTCCCACAAGTGCCGGATTGCGGCAATATCGCACTTGCCACAAGTCCCATAGAAAATGCATGGGGCTTGCCGTAAGTGCACCGCAAGTGTGGCCGCTAGGCAGCACATGCGACACATGCACCAGTGTGAACGGCCCCTTAGATGAGCATAAGAAAAATATTCTGTTCAGACTATTCAGAAAAAAATGATGTGCTTGCATCTGTATTGCATCCCGCATATCCATTTTTCATATCAGTATTGCATCCTTTTTTTTACATCCTTAAGGAATACAGTTTCTACATAAACAATCTAGTAACTAATGAAGGTCAAACACAGTTTCCTGTCTTCATTGTAATGGATCCGTGAGAAACGCACAACATATGGATTGTAACCGGTATGTGATCCGCTTTATCACGCACTTATTGACTTATGAGTCAATACAGAAAATGGACTATTGCGATTCCTGTGGTTTTTGGTCAGTAAGAAATAGTAACCAATATCAAGTAAACAAGAAATCTGGGCACTAGAAGCATTTGTTACGGCTCAAACCAGCTTTTAACCAAAGGATGTCCATTTAGAAATGTAATCCATGGGTCCAAAAAAATAAAAATAAAAGAGGGGGGTGCGGTTAGGGGGGTCCTCCACCACATCCCCCTCTCTCCTAACTGCATGTAACCCACTCCATTGCATGAAATAAAGAAATTGCACATGAACAACAACCAGGGTGAGTGCCATCAATTTTTCTTTTCTACCCGAGAAATACTAACCCTTACCTCAAAATAAAGATTGCAAGATTAATGGCGCTCTGCGAGATGTAGGACCTAACCCTACTAATGCATAAAAGATAAATCGGCACTTGGAAACTTTTGATGCTTGAATGTTTCCTGTGCAGGAATGTCCAATGATCATGTGACATTTTGGTCCTACATGTATTTTAGTGAAGGAAGTACGAAACATTATTTTATATGATCTTGGGCAGCCGTGACTAATTTCTTCAATCACATGTTTTGAAAAACAATATCTGCTCTTGACTATTGCTGTCAGCTGGAAAGCACATTCAATTGCTTTAAAAAAAAAAAAAACAACATTATTAAAACTCAGAGTTAACAGGTAACATGTTTTAGCAATTTTAGAGGATAAAGTTGCTTAATAAGTGTAATGCTCGTTGGACTGGGCATCTGGAGGTGGACCCACTGGGCCGTGGCACCAATAAGCTTTGAGGAGCATACCTAAGGGGCTACTGGTTTTCTTTCGAGCCTCAGATGGGAGAGATTACGTTTGTGCTGGTACGTAGCCACCAGGTGCAACTCCAGGGAATCTCGGTATCTCAACAGCTGGCCCAAGGTCCGGGATGCAGGCAGGCACGGTCTCTGGTGTAGATAGATGCAGCAGGTATAGCAGTAGGGCTGGCACTGAGGGTATGGCAGCAAGACAGGTTCAAGCTGACACTGATAGTACTACAGAAGCCTGGCGCTGAGGGTATGGCGACAAGGTAGGTTCAGGCTGGTACAGAGATGTACTTGTGGATGTAGCTGGACTAGGAACCAGACACGGATAAGGTAAGGCACGGGACTCAGGAACAGCAAGGGTAACAGGGACCTGACAACTGGTAGTGTGTCTCTAGGCATAGAAGAGCAAGAAGCAGGAGATGAGCCTAGACAGATACCGTGGCACCATCAGAGGGGTGATACGCTGCGAGTGCCAGTCTTCCTGCTGTGGGGACGCTGCCGTAGTTGGTGATACCATAAGAAACAATTTGATCCCAATTCCAGGGTTTACTCTCTAAGTGCAAATGTTCTGACTTATACAGAAGTTTATTTTTGTAGAGAAAGGTGGAATCTTTCTGCCTGGGATTTTTTTTAATGTGACAGCGACCTACTGATTCTTCTAGAATATGCAAATAAAGAAGTTTACTTGTGTATTCAATACTTTCTATCTGGAAAATAAGTTTGTGGAGGCATATGTCAACAAATTTCAAAATAAATGTTAATACATTTATACACAGATTTCTTAGTTCTGATAAGGCTGGTGTACTTATGGATTTTTCGAGTAACAAAATTGTTGTGTAATCCTGATATTAAGGTTGAGACAGCTCTTAAATTCAAGTGTATTGTCTCCACCTACCCAACTTGACAACTTGTACTAAGTAGTGTGAGATTTTGGCAGCAGGGAGGAGGGACACTTAGGAGCTGATGATCTGGCCAGATGGGGAGTGATTGAGTTTAAACTCTGATTAAGAATTATAGTCATTGCAATTGCCATAGATAAAGTACAGGGTGGGCCATTTATATGGATGCACCTAAATAAAATGGGGATGGTTGGTGATATCAACTTCCTGTTTGTGGCACATTAGTATATGGGAGGGGGAAAACTTTTCCAGATGGGTGGTGACCATGGCGGCCATTGTGAAGTAGGCCATTTTGGAACCAACTTTATTTTTTTCAATGGGAAGAGGGTCATGTGACACATCAAAATTATTGATAATTTCATAAGAGAAACAATGGTGTGCTTGGTTTTAATGTAACTTCATTCTTTCATTAGTTATTTCAAGTTGATATCACCATTCATTCCCATTTTATTTAGGTGTATCCATATAAATGGCCCACCTGGGCAATTGTCTATGCTGTGAAGATATGAGATGTGCAGCATCTGAAACAATGGATACTGGAAGCCTGTGCTTTCATTTCTTCTGCGGTGTTGCTATCAGTGTTTCAAGAGTGGGAGAAGAGGGTTGCATTGATAACCCAACACAATGGGCAGCACTTTGAACACATTTTATAAGTGGTCATAAACTTGTAAATAACTCATTAAAGAATAAAGTTACATAAAAACCAAGCACACCATTGTTTTTATTATGAAATTCTCAATAGGTTTCATGTGTCACATGACCCTCTTCCCATTGAAAAAAAATAAAGTTGGATCCAAAATGGGCGACTTCAAAATGGCCGCCATGGTCACCACCCGTCTGGTAATTTTCCCCATCCCATATACTAATGTGCCTCAAACAGGAAGTTGATATCACCAACCATTCCCATTTTATGTAGCTGTATCCATATAGATGGTCCACCCTGTAGAGTGTCTGCAGACTTTAACTCCACGTTTGGACAGTCCCTTTAAGTACTGTCTTTTGAAATGTACAAAGGCAATAAAAATATTTTCTGGTCCTTAGTGGGCAGAGCTGCATATATACACTGAAGAAACTTATCGGAGTACAATTATCTGATATAATAAGATATTATGTATAGGGCAAGCACTATATGGTAGCATAAACAATCTGCAGCTATAAACCTTGATTCAATGGATTAAACATTCTTGTAGGAATCAGAGTTCATCTACTTTATGACAGTGCTTTGTGAACTCTTTAGCCTGGATGTTTTATAACTGCATGTTTCGTCTTTTATCTGAAGAATTTATGGTGACTTTTTAGTTTTATTATGTACTTACACTGATGGCTCGCTTACACTAGGGTATACATACGAATGCAATCACAATAAAAGGGATTGCATTCAGATCAATGTTATTCAATGAGTCAGTGGTGATTTGTGAGTTTTTGCTCAGCTGTGTTCGGAGCGAAGAAAAAAAATTCCAGAATTCAGAGTGTGGACGCTTAAAACGGCCAAGACTCACCTATACAAGTCTATAGATGGGAGAAAAAAAACAGACGACCCGCGGTCCACCCTAGTGGCATCTGTTTTTTACAGATACATTACAATAAAACACTGTAAATGGTCCTCTAAATGATTGAAGAATAGCAGCTGAGAAAAAAATGCATGTCATATAGATATTAGGTGAGGAAACAGTCCCAAACTCGCATCGAATAACAAAAACATGACACTTGTCCCACTTTTCTGGATGGGAATGGGAACTGGTAAGATGAGTCGCGGAGGTCTATTATTTTCTTCCCTACAAAGGATTAGAAAACTATAGATTCCAGGATTGTGGAGTCGGAGTCGTAGAGTCGGTTTCAATTTTGGTAGAGTTGGATTCAGAGAAATTGAGGAGTCGGATGTTTCGCTTACCGACCCCACAGCCCTGATAGATTCTTACAAAAATAGAGCCATGCTTGTTCAAGGGGCTTTTGCGGCTCATCTCCATACAAATCAACATATGGACATTTAAACGTTTCTATGAAAGAGAGCAGCCATATATCCAGATCTGCACATTTAAATTGCTAATAATGACTATTAATGACCCACCTTTATCCATGTGTCTGATATTCTTCAATCAAGAAATATCATCCCAAGAAAGGAAAACTGAATATAAAGGAAATCTTTTCCAGGTGATGGACTTACTAGCAGACTGACGACTTCTTTAATTGCATGTTAACAATTAAATGGAACACATTTTAAAAAGTTGACCAATTTTAAAGTTTTATTTTTTTACATTTTGGTGTTTGTTTTTTTTAAAAGAAAGGCCTTATTGTGCCCAGTGTGGAGTTTTGGAATGCTGTGCAACCCTGGGAACACCAAGAGTAGGAGTCACACTGACCTGTCACGCTTCACACCAGGCTCAATACAGCATCAGTTGCTCTCATTTTCTAGATCACTGTCTATATTAAAAAGAAATCTGGAAATATTTTAGTTTCCACTCTGCCACTAAGCTCTCACAAAAGTCTACAGTCCCGAATCATGAAACTGTTTACCAGATTACTAGTGTATGACTATCAGTTGTGCCAATCAATGAGCAGGGATCGTTCGCGGGGTTTGCGAATGATACCTGCTCACAACATCGTTGGTGAGTCGTCCACGATATCTAGACATGTAACATCTCACCAATGATGTCAAAACTATGTCTGCAATGACCGTGCACCCACAAGATTGTTGCAGACATCGTTCCAACGTCGTGCCGTGTAACGGTACCTTCAGGTTAATTCTGACAAACCTCTTTGTCTGCATATTGTTCAGTCAGAAGGGATGTAACAATCAGGAATGACCATGACTGGCCCCATGCAAGGAGGCTCGCAGACACCAGAAAGGATGCACATTCAGTTATAATGTATGGTGGCGCAGAGACCCACTAGATCCAGCAACTACAAAACAAGTTTATGGCCAGTTAGAGGCTGGCAGCTAACAACGATGTGGCAGTCATAGGCAATGCAAAGCAGCAATGTCATGTGTCGCCCTTAGCAAGCATGTGGAAGTCAGCTGGTGTAGAAGAGAATACCAAGCATTGTGAGAGCAAAGAAAGGTGAGAGGAATTCTTTTTTTTAACTGTACTAGAGAACGGCGACAATCCGGGAAACATTATTACAGGATGGACCAGGAGGAAGGACATTATTACAGGAAGGGGCCCACAATGGGGGACATTATACATGGAAGAAGCTAGGATGAGGACTTTATTTCAGGAAGGAGCCAGCCTTGGGGGATATTATGAAAGGAATGTGACAAGGATATTGAAAGGGGCACAGGATGAGGAGTATTCCTACTGGAAGGGGCACTGGATGTTAGGCATTATTACTGGAAGGAGCCCCAGATGGAGGACATTCTTTCAGGAAAGGGCTCAGGATGGGTGACATTATTACAATATGGGAGGGGCAACATGTATGTCTTAAGGCGGCCGTCACACGCTTCAATTTAATGCACGATATTGCGTAAGCCATCTGCGTTTTGATCGCTTAAGCGATATCGTTTGTGCATCGCTGCGTGCAATCAAGCGATTTTACAATTGTAAATCGCTTGATCGTGACATCGCAGATATGCAAGCGGAGCTCATATCAAGCGATAAACGCTTGTTCAATCTGCTTCATCGTGGTGTGTGACACCCGATGAACGATCTCCAGCGGAGAGCCTATGTGGGAGATGGTATCTATGGTAAACGTCGGGTTACTAGCGCCGCTGGCTCTAGTACCGATGTGTACCATGTTACCAGCGTCTCGCTGCTCCACATGCTGGGAGTCTGTCTGTGTGACAGCTCCAGCGATGTGAACGATATTTAGCGATCGCGCGTGCACGTGATCGTACACTATCGCTCATGATATTGATGAGTGTGACAGCGCTTAATAGGATTTTGAAAGCTACAAGGGTCATACCTTGACCAACATGCAGGTTGTGGCCAATGCAAATTTGCTCTAGGGCCCATTGGACTCTAGCTACCACCACTGTCAGTGTTGTGTTCAGTTGCTTTGTTTTAGAGAGACCAACTTCTGCTTTGTTCGGCTGCAGACGTCTCTGCAGACTCTACAATTTGAATTACTGTCCTCAGACTGCTGATTAACCTAAGGCGGCCGTCACACGCTACATATCGTGAGCGATAACGTGCACCGCGATCGCTAACAATATCGTTCACATCGTTGGTGAGTTGTCACTACAGACAGACTCACCAGCGATGTGGACAGCGAGGATCGCTTGGTAACTATGGTACATCGGGTTACTAGGCGCCGCGCGCTTAGTATACCCGAGTTTACCATAGATACCATCTCCCAGCAAGGACTCTGCCGCTGGAGATCGTTCACATGGTGTCACACACCACGATGATGCAGATTGAACAATGCGATGATCGCTTGAATGAGCTCGGCTCCATATCTGCGATCTAACGATCAAACGATTTTGCATTGTAAATCGCTTGATGCAGTAACGATGCACAACCCATATCGCTAAGCGATCAAAAGCAGATCGCTTTAAACGATATCGTTCGCAAATATTGCAACGGTGTGACGGAGCCTAACATCTGCTTTAAGCCTTACAAACTGATGTGATTGCTCACTACACTGCAATAAACCTTGCAATCTCCTGTATTTCATCAACCTGTATCTACATCCTGGAAAAGACTTTCCATTTAATGCTTCTTCTTACTCTACACTCCTGGCTCTGTGGATTCCGGTGTGTTTTGCTCCACTTTCTTATTTGCTGTCCAGAATACCCAATAATACAAGTCAACATTGTCCTTTGCCCATGTGTTCCCGCTGATCTGCAGCTCAGAGGATGTTTCTCACCAGGAGAGTATTAACACAGATGGTTTCATTAAAATGAAAGGTAAAAAGGTAACATTGGCATAACAGTGGTTTGAGTATGGCTAAGGACTGATTTTTGACCACAGATCTTCATTAAAGCAATTTTCCCAAAATTACAATATAGATGGCACCTCCACCTATTAGCTTTATGAAGGGTTATGCCCTTGTTTCCACAATTCTGTATATATGGTTGTGGGTGGCCCTGCTACTGTAGTTCAGTCCCATTAACTTGATTTGAGTTGGGCATTTGTAATTGCCATTCCAAGGACCCCTTTCTTCAGTTACTGGGAATTGTACCCCTTTAAGTCAAGGGAGAACACCTAGATTGTAGAGAACGTCACTTACAGCCCGATATTAATTAATATGTCTAGGTAGCCGGTTAGAAGTCTTCATCGTTGTTGAAGGAAATTTCTCATTATGCTGTAAATGACCCGATATGGAAAGCAATAATCAGCAACCTGTTGTTCTGCACAGCCCGAAATCAAGAGGTGGAGCTATAACTAATAACATAAGCTTTACAGGGACGTTAGAATTGAGATCTGTAATGGATGTATGATTTTCACATCTTCTCTCTTTCTAGGTTCTACATGAATGATGAAGTCTGCACATGGTGTCTCACCCTAAAAAATCTCAATTAACCAAATACCAAACAAGAATAAACCTAGGCAATTAAAATGAAGACCTCTGAAGATGGAATGCTCAGTCAAAGATTGTTCCCTTTGATATAGGCAATGAAAATACTTCTTCGTCTAGTAGCATTGCATTTGTTGAATATTTCATCAATAGGGATATGTCACATTAACAACTGCTCTTTTATAAGATGACCTAATATTGGGCTGTGAAAATATTTTTTTCCCTTCTAAGGCTAGTTTCACATTGCGTTTTTCTTAAATCCAATGCTGTCCGATGAAAATCGGACAGCATCGGATCCAAACTGATCCCTGCAATCGGATGCCTATTTGCAGGATCAGTTTGGTCTCCTGTCACCTCGCTCCCCCTCCTCTCTGGCTCCTGTCCCCCTGTTTTCCCCCTGTACTCCCCGCTCCTCCTGTCATTCCAACATAAAAACTGAATTAGTCCTTACCGGTAATTCCTTTTCTTGGAGCCTTCCACGACAGCATTGGAGGATGTCGTCCACGCCCTATTGGGGGACAGGAACACAGAGAGGTTAAAAGCCCCTCCCCTTCCTCAGTACTCCAGTGTTTACCAAGATCACCCTTAGCCATGGATTACCTGATATAAACCAGAACCAAACACCAACAAGGGGGGGAACTGATGCTGTCGTGGAAGGCTCCAAGAAAAGGAATTACCGGTAAGGACTAATTCAGTTTTCTCCATTCGCCTTCCACGACAGCATTGGAGGAATACCACAGATACTCCTCAGGGTGGGACTATTGCCTGTAGGACTCTCCTACCAAAGGACAGATCCCGACTGAAGGACAGATCTAACCTATAGAGGCGAGAAAAAGTGAGGAGAGGCTACCATGTAGCCGCTCTGCAAATCAGCTCCGATGAAGCTCCAGCCTGCTCCGTCCAGGGAGTAGCAGCAGCCCACCGTAGGAGCAAGGACCGGAGCGACGTAGACCTCACAGATTGCCTTCTTGATCCAGGAAGTGATGGTAGCCTGGGAAGTCTTCTTCCCTGTATTATTCCCAAAAGCCGAACAAACAGGTTCTGATCTAACCTCCAGGAAGCAGACTCTCGGAGATAGAGGAGGACAGTCCGACGAACATCCAAGGAGTGAAACACGGCCTCAGCCGCATTAGCAGGAGATCGACAAATTGAAGGCAGAACCACATCCTGGGACCAATGGAAAGCCGACAACTTTCAGAAGAAAAGATGAATGCAACCGAAGCGTAATGCGAACAACGGACACCACGGGGCACGGAGCCCGTACAGAGAGTGCCTACAGTTCTCCAACTCTGGGAGCAGAAGTGATGGCCACCAAAAACGCCACCTTGTGAGAGAGACGTAAGGGATGCAGCAGACAAGGGTGCAAAGGGACTTCAAGCAAGCCCTTGGAGAACAAGCATCAAATCCCAGGGAGGGACAGAAGGCCGAATCCGGGGACGCCACCCCCAAGCAGAAGTAAAAAACTGCTTGAGCCATGGATGGGAAGCAAGATCCTGGGCAAAAACCGCCCCAAGTGCCGACCTCTGGACTTAAAGAGTGCTCGGCCGAAGCCCCAAATCCAAGCTACGCTGCAAAAATCCAAGAGTTGGGCCACTGAGGGCCCGGGTGAAACAGAGGACCCTGGGACAGTAGGTGGAGACTGGGCTAACATAATCGGTCCCTCCAGGCCCAGGTCTCGGATGGCGTCGTACCACGCCAGTTTGGGCCCCAGGGGAGCCACCAGGATAGTGTCACCCCCTCCGCCCGAATCCGTTGCAACGTCTTGGGAAGTGGCGGGATTGGAGGAAATGCATACACCAACCGGAAGTCCCAGGGATGGGCAAAAGCGTCCAGCCCCCGAGGATGGTCCAACCGCGTCAGGGAGAAAAAGGTTGGCACCTTTGTATTCGAGCCCGAAGCGAACAGGTCGATCGAAAAGACACCCCACCTGTCCGTAAGAGAGCGAAATACTTCCGGATGGAAGCACCATTCTCCTGGGTGGACCTCCGTGCGGCTCAAGAATCTGCCTGTACATTGGCCATTCCCTTCAGATGTACTGCCGAGGAGGAGAGAAGATGGCGTACAGCCCACAAAAGAACAGTCTTGCCAGCCCCTGCAAGTGTAAGCCACGAGTACCGCCTTGGTACCGCAAGAAAGCAACCGTAGTCACATGGTCTGACAGGACCTTGACATGATGACCCCGGAGAACGTGAGCTGCAGCAAGAAGCGCTTCCTCCACTGCCAGAAGTTTGAAGACTGGCGACTGACCGAGCGACTCCAAATCCCCTGGAACGGTGTGCGAACTACCATCGTGCCCCAACCGAAACCGCTGGCATCAGTGGGAACGGAGGTCACAGGAAGGTGTCTGGGATTCATCCCCAGGAAAGCGAGGTTACCACCCGCCCCGGGGTCCGGACCCGTGAGTTTAAGGAATCCTGACGTCTGTCCCAGGAACTCAGTATGTGTTCCCGGAGCAGTCGGGAGGGAGCCTGAGCCCATGTTACTGACTGAATGCAGGCCATCATGGCCCCTAACAGGGACATTGCTTCCCGCAAGGAGGGCGACCCCCCCTTGCCCGGAAGCGGGTCAGATTCACGCGGTGCAAAAGCTAATATGCCGCAGGAAGGAACGAGGTCTGTCTGGAGGAGGCCAGCAAGACTTCCAAAAATTGACGTCGGGTTGCAGGCACCCGTTCCGAATCCCGAAGATTGGGTACCTATCCCAGGGACTGAAGAATCTCCAATGTGTTGGAGACCTTTGTGCACAGAAGCACTGCCGAAGGAGCCACCACCAACATGTCATCTAAATAGGGAAGCATACATATCCCCTGGGTCTGGATGAATGTGATCGCTTCCCCCATGAGTTTGGTAACCTCTGGGGCTGCCGAAATCCCAAAGGGCAGCACATTAAGCTGAGAATGGACCGTCCCGCCTGCCCCGGAGATCGTGAATCGCAGAAAGCGCTTGTGGGACGGGTGAATGGGGACCTGAGAATACGCGTTCTGGAGGTCCACAACAACCTGGAGTAGCGCCCCTGGCCCTCCTCTCCAGGAGGAACCGGGGACCCCACACCCGAATCCAACAGGTGTCGCAGACCCGACAAGAAAAACCGTGCGAGAGTCTCCCTGAGGAAGGGAGAGGACTCGAAGACACGGAGGGGCTGGCTCTCGAATTCCAAGCGTAGACCCTCCCAAATGGTCGAGAGGATCCAAGGGCACAAGGAGATTGCTTGCCACTGTGGCAGAAACCGCAGGAGCCGCCCCGCAATGGGGAAGGCGACCTTGTTTAGGGGGCGGCTGGTGATGCCGCTGCTGGGGGAGAAAGATATTCCGGGTCTTGTTCCCGTACTGGAATGCCCAGCGACCAGACTTACCCTTCCCTTTAGACTGGGAGGGTTGGCTGCGCTCAGGCCAAAAGGACTGCCTCCGAAAGGGCTCCTGTTCCGGGAGACACCTTTTCCGGTCTGACACCTTTTCCAGGATGTCATCCAATGCCCTTTGCAAGGGGAGGCCACACAGCTGGAGCTTAGACGTGACCTCCCCATTCCACCTTGTAAGCCACACTGCCCTGCGAGCTGTGTTAACCAACACTGCGCACCTGGCGCCAACGCGGAACGACTCAGCAGAGGCATCGGCCAGGAAGCCCGTAGCACGTCTCAGAAGTGGAATGGAGTCCAAAGCTCCTCCCTGGGAGTACCCTGCAGGATGAATTCTCCCAGCTGGGTGAGCCACTTAAAGAAAGACCTGCTCACATGTAGAGGAAATGTACACCGTTAAAGACATAGCTGCTGCCTCCCAGGATTTTTTGAGGACATTCTCCATTTTACGAACGAGGGGGTCCTTCAACCGGGAGGAATCTTCAAAAGGCAGCGCGGTCTTATATGCTAAGCTTCCCAAATGGAATACTGCCATAGACCTTTATGTTAGAAGTCCCATTGACTTTATAGAGACTTCCATAGAGATTCCCATTGGGTCTCTCATGAGGTCTCCCATCCAGCCCGTGACTGAGGCTCCTGCTGCTTAGCTTCAACAGTGTGTCAAAGGCAAGCACAATGGGTTTACAATAGCAGCTGATTGCTACCCTGGCCACATTAGGATGATGCATGGTCGGGATGGAAGGAGCACACCAGGACAGGAACCGATTCCAGCCCTCCCGTGAATAGCGTTTGTCACAGGCTTCCTGCTCTGCTGAAGCGTGCGGATCACTGCCTGGGAGAGACCCTTGGTCCTCAGGATCCCGGCCGCAACAGCCAGGCTGCCTGAATGAGTCCACCTTCGGGACCTCCCAGACAAAGTCATCACCCTCCAATCCACTCGGATGGGGTGAGCTGCTTACCCTTCAGGTCTCTGAACATTTAGTCTTGCACAGAAGAAGGGGATTCCACCACCTCTACTCCCATGGTACAATGGACAGTGTCCACCAATGCACCAATGGACTCCGTGGAAAAATAGTAGTGTCCAGATTCTCATGTCTGGACATAGGCAACAGCGGCAATATCCTCGCCGTCCTCTAACGCTGAGCTCTGGCCAGCCTCCATGAGATCCACAGTCATAATCCTGGAGCTTCCTCTCTTACGGAGGGGAAGGCCCGGAAGCTGCAGCAAAACCCCGCAGTGCCGAGATAGAAGCCTGCACCTCTTCCCTAATGGATTGGAGCTCCTCAAGCAAGGATGGGGAGTCCATCCTGACAACCCTGTCAGTCACAGCCGACACCTTGTTGTAGGAAGAGGGAACTTTTGTGCCGCAGCCACATTATTGCTCCCTTTCACAGACGGCCCTCGTCTCCCTATAGACAAAAAGGGAAGAGAAGGGGGTCCCAGTGTGAGTGCAGGGCTTAAATAACTACCCCTTGTGACCACCCCCAGAAACACTTACATGAGCTGGGGGAACGCTGGGCTCTGCAGAAGCAGAGGTGGAAGCCTATCACCCACCATGTTTCAGGGATCAGCCTTACCTGGGTGTAGCTTCCGGCGGGTACTTGTCCAGGAGTACCGTGCCCCCAACGAGGAACACCTGTTCCCTCCCTCCTCCTGGTCACCGGCCGCGGGCAGTAGCGCGCGAAAGTCCTGCTGGGTTCCCTGGAGCCGCGCCCAGCCTGCCACAGCCCTTACAGGAGCCGCCGCCCGAAACCGGAAGTGCTATCCCGAAACCGGAAGTGCCACCCCCGAAACCGGAAGTGCCTCCACGGCACCTCTGATGCATGCTCCAGGGACCGCAGCTGGAGGAGGGAGACGCCGGAGAGCTGAACAGGCCTCCGGCGTTGCAATACACGGCCTGCTTTGCCCCGTAGGACGCAGGAAGGCCGGATGGTCCCACCACGGGAGCCCCGAGAAGGAGGAGGAGGCCGCCCCCGACGTCCATCCCTGGCCCGGCTGTAAGTACACCCCAATGCTGCCTCTGCCGGCCTGACAGCACTGGAACCTCTCCATGCCCCAAGGGGGACAGGAAGACACTGGAGTACTGAGGAAGGGGAGGGGCTTTTAACCTCTCTGTGTTCCTGTCCCCCAATAGGGTGTGGACGACATCCTCCAATGCTGTCGTGGAAGGCGAATGGAGAAAAATCTTTATTCTCACCTGCCAGCGCTCCCCCGGTGTCTCCATCAGCTCCCGATCGTTTTTTACAGGACCTGCAATGATGTCAGAAGCGTCCTCGGGTCACATGAGCGGTTACCGCAGTAACCGCTCATGTGACCCGATCAGCTGATCGGGTTGTGACATCATTCCAGGTCCTGTTTACCGAGCGGGAGCTGATGGGGATGCCAGAGGAGCACTGGCAGGTAAGAATAAAGATTTTTTTATTTTAAACACTTGATTTTAGTTATATTTAACTCCCGCAATGTATATACATACATTGCGGGAGTTAAATATAAGTGAAATTAGTGAAGAAGTGAATAGAAGTGAAATTAGGCGGCACACAATGGTTTTAGTGTACTGAGCATGCTCAGTACACTAAAATCGGGTCTGAGGAGACATCAGATGTTTCCTTGGACCCTGCTCAATAGGGCCCCATGTTAAAGTCATTGGATAGGATTTGGCATTTATTGCCATCCGATTTGCTTCCCATCCTATTCTCCGATTTTTTTCAGGAGCCAAAATCGCAGCAGTCTACGATTTTTGCTCCTGCAAAAAAATCGGACAGAATCGGATCGGAGGCAAATCGGATGGCAATTATGCCAAACCCAATCCGATCCCCATTGGATAACATGGGTGCTGATTCGGATCCGATGATGTCCGATTTTCATCAGACAGCATTGGATTTAACAAAAACGCAATGTGAAACTAGCCTAAAATGTTGCTTTAGCCCTACCTTTTTAATTTTATGAAGAGGTAATAGGAGAAAACGACTCAATATTTCATGAATGCAGCAATATGCGGTACAGTTGTGTTCAAAATAATAGCAGTGTGTTCAAAAACATGAGTTAAGCCCAAAATCTTTATAATAGTTTTTATTTCCTGCATTGGGAACATTGCACACTGGTTTCTAAATCAAAACATGAAGAGAAATGTATATAAATTTTAACTTCTTTACATAAAATAACAAAAAATTAACATTGGGCTGTTCAAATAAAAAGTGGCAGTATCTGCATTTGTCTGTACAAACTCAAAATATGTACTTTTTTAGGATTTAGTATTCCTGTGAATCACACCCAATATTTACAGTTGTGGCCAAAAGTATTGACACCCCTGCAATTCTGTCAGATAATACTCAGTTTCTTCCTGAAAATGATTGCAATCACAAATTCTTTGGTATTATTATCTTCATTTAATTTGTCTTCAATGAAAAAAACACGAAAATAATTGTCCTAAAGCCAAATTGGATATAATTCCACACCAAACATAAAAAAGGGGGTGGACAAAAGTATTGGCACTGTTAGAAAAATCATGTGATGCTTCTCTAATTTGTGTAATTAACAGCACCTGTAACTTACTTCTTTGAAGTTGCTGGGCTCAGCTGCAGCTCTCTTCCCCTTTGGATTTAACCACGCTCCAGGCTGGAGCTCACATGGACACCATATATGGTGCCATAGCCTGGAGAAGCACCCTGTGGTGGGCGTGAAACGGCCCATCGCTTGAGGGACATCCCATCCTCCCCCCTGTAAACACCTCTGATCCTCTGATGATCGCCTTTTATGCTGTTTGTACAATAAAGAATCGACTGGAAGATTGGTGAGTGCTGCTGCCTCTGTATATACCCGTTGCTAAGCACCTGTAACTTACCTGTGGCACATAACAGGTGTTGGCAATAACTAAATCACACTTGCAGCCAGTTGACATGGATTAAAGTTGACTCAACCTCTGTCCTGTGTCCTTGTGTGTACCACATTGAGCATGGAGAAAAGAAAGAAGACCAAAGAACTGTCTGAGGACTTGAGAAGCTGAATTGTAAGGAAGCATGAGCAATCTCAAGGCTACAAGTCCATCTCCAAAGACCTGAATGTTCCTGTGTCTACCGTGCACAGTGTCATCAAGAAGTTTAAAGCCCATGGCACTGTGGCTAACTTCCCTAGATGTGGATGGAAAAGAAAAAATTGACAAGAGATTTCAACGCAAGATTGTGCGGATGGTAGATAAAAAACCTCGACTAACATCCAAACAAGTTCAACCTGCCCTCAGTCCGAGGGTACAACAGTGTCAACCTGTACTATCCGTCGGCGTCTGAATGAAAAGGGACTGTATGGTAGGAGACCCAGGAAGATCCCACTTCTTACCCCGAGACATAAAAAAGTCAGGCTGGAGTTTGCCAAAACTTACCTGAGAAAGCCTAAAAAGTTTTGGAAGAATGTTCTCTGGTCAGATGAGACAAAAGTAGAGCTTTTTGGGCAAAGGCATCAACATAGTGTTTACAGGAGAAAAAAAAGAGGCATTCAAAGAAAAGAACACGGTCCCTACAGTCAAACATGGCGGAGGTTCCCTGATGCTTTGGGGTTGCTTTGCTGCCTCTGGCACTGGGACTGCTTGACCGTGTGCATGGCATTATGAAGTCTGAAGACTACCAACAAATTTTGCAGCATAATGTAGGGCCCAGTGTGAGAAAGCTGGGTCTCCCTCAGAGGTCATGGGTCTTCTAGCAGGACAATGACCCTAAACACACTTCAAAAAGCACTAGAAAATGGTTTGAGAGAAAGCAGTGGAGACTTCTAAGGTGGGCAGCAATGAGTCCAAACCTGAATCCCATAGAACACCTGTGGAGAGATCTAAAAATGGCAGTTTGGAGAAGGCACCCTTCAAATATCAGGGACCTGGAGCAGTTTGCCAAAGAAGAATGGTCTAAAATTCCAGCAGAGCATTGTAAGAAACTCATTGATGGTTACCGGAAGCCGTTGATCGCAGTTATTTTGGCTAACGGTTGTGCAACCAAGTATTAGGCTGAGGATGCCAATACTTTTGTCTGGCCCATTTTTGGAGTTTTGTGTGAAATGATCAATGTTTTGCTTTTTGCTTCATTCTCTTTTGTGTTTTTTCATTGAAGACAAATTAAATGAAGATAATACCAAAGAATTTGTGATTGCAATCATTTTCATTGCAGGGGTGTCAATACTTTTTGGCCACAACTGTAGTTCTATAACCACAGTTTTTTTTTTTAGAACTGCTTGACATCTATGTTGCATAGTCAACCAACTTCTGGCACCTGTCAACTGTTATTCCAGCACACGATGCTTTGACTACACCCCACAATTAATTTGCATTTGTTGCCTTTGCCTCTGAAACAGCATGCATTTTGATGTCACCTCACAAGTGTTCTATCAGAATAAGGTCTGGGGTTTGGGCTGGCCACTTCATAACTTCAATTTTGATGGACTGGAACAAAGATTTTGCTCAGTTACTGATGTGGTTCAGGGTCATTGACTTCTTAAAACACTCATATCATGGGCATGCCCTCTTCAGCGTAAGGCAACATGACCTCGTCAAGTATTTTGATATATGCAAACTGATCCATGATTCCCTGGTATGCAGTAAATAGGCCCGGCCCCACTGTAAGAGAAACATGTCCATATCATGATGCACCACAATGTTTCACTGTATTCAGTGTACTGTGGCTTGAATTCAGAGTTGGGGGGGGGGGGGGGGTCATCTGCCAAACTGTCTGTTGGCCTTGGACCCAAATAAGAACGACTTGTACTTTCATCAGTTCACAAAATGTTTCTCCGTTTCTCTTCAGGCCAGTTGATGTGTTCTTTGGCAAACTGTATCTGCTTCAGTACGTCTTTTTTTTAATTTTGTAACAGTGGGACTTAGCGGGGACTTCATGCTAATAGGTTAGCTTCACACAGGCATCTTCTAACTGTCACAGTCCTCACAGGTAACTTGAGATGCCTTAAATCATTCTGGAGCTGATCATTGAAATTCTGGCTATTGTGTGATCCATTTGAATGGTCGTCTTCCGTTTTCTTCCACGTCTCTCTGGTTGTTTTTTCCATTGTAAAGCAGTGGAGATCATTTTAGCTAAACAGCCTATCATTGCTTGCCCTTTATTTATAAGTTTTACCCTCTCCAATCAACTTTTTAATCAAAGTACCTTGTTCTTCTGAACAATGTTTCGACCGACCCATATAACTCAGGCTCTCAAGAAGAAATGCATGTACAGCATGTGCTGGCTTCACCCTTAAATAAGGACCACATGATTCACACCTCTTTCTTCACAGAATGATTGACCTCACTAAGTGAACTCCACACTGCTATTATTTTGAACACACCCCTTTTAATTCATTATTCAAATACACAGACTCAAAAACATGCAGATCATGAATGGTGAGTGTCGTTTTCTAAGAATCTACTGCACCTACAGGTAAATTGTTTGACGTACCAAAAACAGTGAATAATCTGGTTAGTCATATTGGACTGCTATTATTTTGAACACTACTGTATGTGGATGGAAACTGTTGCGTGGGGACAGGGCAAGGCTCTGAAGGGGAGACATGTTGCTTTAGGCTATGCTCACACAAGATGTTTCTATAGCTTTTTTTCCGTTTTTGGTATGGATTTATTTTAAACTTATTTAGATCTAAAGCGGCGTTTTTTTAGTTCATGTAAAACCAAGGTGAAACAGCAAATGCTGTCCTTATACATTGGTTTACATTGTGAAGTGAAAGTACACAGTGGCTCTCCTGCATGTTGCAAAGACTGAGCATGTCAGTTCTTTGCAAAACGCAGGGCGCTGTTTTCCCATAGGCATAGAATTGTCTATGAGAGAATGCAGTATACTCAGGAGGAGGGAGCATGATCAGCGTGCAGTGAGAACTTAGTGTAATTGCACCAAACACTGTTATCCCGCAGGTCACAAAAGCAATAAAACCTAAGTGGTATACGGTGGAAACTGCCTGCCAAATAATTATTTGATACCCTCGTTTTTGCTGCATTTTTACTGCAGCAAAAATGCCCTGTGTGAACAAAACCTACAGAAATGACATTTTTGGAAATTAAACCCCCTTGCGAAATCTACCTGTGTTGTGATGATTTTGAACCCACAGGTGTTTTGCAAACATAAGCAGGCAGCTGGTGTTGCAGAGTGCAAATTAATAATTAAGCGCTTTAGTGCCAAGATCATGGTTCTGAAGACACGTACCATGTAAAGTGGGGTGGGATGGAGGGGGGATATTGCTTTCCGGAGCATTTTAATTGCCAATAAAGTGAAAACCTTTTTCATTGACAGATGATGGACATGAGTGAGGGTAAAACCTATGGAGAGTTGCTATTGTTAGTTTTTTAAAGCTTTACACATGAGTTTTAATAGACTCTGCAGAAAGGGGTACAGCTTGGGAGGAGCTGATGCGGGATGGGAGGTGGCCACGGCCATGCATCAAATTCATCAAGACTTCTGGTGTTTTACGCCAGAGATGCTATTCTAGTCTTCTAGTCACTGGGTGGAGTAGCCTTTCTAGTGAGTTCGACAGAGGCGCACACTATTCATAAAAGGCACAAATGCATTAAGTTGCATGCGCCTTAAAGGGACACCATCAGGTCATTTTCCGTTACTTCCCTTGAGTAGCATGTTATCATGCATATGTAGGTGTGATAACATGTAGGTGTGATAACATGATTTCTATAGCTAGTGTCATCTGCATCCGCTTTGTACCTTGCCACTTTGTACCTCTCCCTATTGAGTGTCTCTGATGCCCGGTGTATGCATCCCCGGGTTCAGAAAAGCTCATTGCACATGATTGGATGTAATCCACATTTCCGGTCATGCACACTACTATAAATCCAGGTGCATGCGTACCTGTTTGTATACATGATCAGAAGTGAGACGACGTCCGATAACACACAGTGAGCCTCTCTGAACCCGGGGGTGCACACACCGGGCATGACAGCCAGTCAATGCGGATGTACAAAGCTGCGGCTTTATATAGCGATGCAGATGGCACAGCCATGTAAAGCATGTTGTCACGCCCACAGGATGTGTGGGCCGACTAGTTGAGCACTATCGGCCCCGTCGACTAGTCAAAGCCATAATTAGCATATCCTAAACAGTCTTTAGAAATACTTTTTTGAGAGGTTGTGGCCGAGCTTTAAATGGCGCAGGCTGCCTAGTGCAGGACCTCCAGCAGAGATTGGCTTCAGCTCAGCACAACAAGGTAAAAAAAACACTCTAGAAAGCCCTAAATAATAATCTGGTGACCTGAAGACACAGTGGTTCCAATGTGTGGGCAAGTCAGCAAGAAGGAATCTCCAAAGAAGGTGACTGCATATTTCTCCAGAGACCAGGTACTGAATACAGCCTCCAATATGGCTGCAGCTTATCATTCCCCAGCCCCCTCTCCCGGCTTTTCTCAATGTGGCTCACACACAGCAGCCTCTAAAGGGGGAGGGGAAGCTCAGACAGATATTCCCCTTATACAGAAAACAATGGAGGCTTTTCTAAAATCCCCGAGGCAAGAACTCCAAGCTAATCTTGATAGCTGAGTTTAAGGCAGAAATCAGGGGAGAAGTCAAGGATCTTGGAACTAGAATAGACCACCTGGAGCAGCTGGCAGAATTTACTAAATGTCATAATGAACTAATAGATGCTAATGAGGCTTTAGAAAAGGAGGTTTCCCAAATCCACAACAAAACCCTGGATTTTGAGAAAAGATCCAGAAGGAATAATATTCGCATTATAGGGATTGATTAATCTATTCCTGACAAAGATTTGCCAAGCCTCCTGCAAAGCTTCCTACACAGTGATTCCTTCTGCAGACAGCAAGGACTTAATTGTGGATATAATTCACAGGATATCTCCACAGCTCTGAGAGAGATTACTCCCACTTCTCCCCTAGATTGATTTAATTCCTATAGCAGGATAGACTATATTTTTGTGGATGATAGAACTCTAGGGTGATGCGCTTGAGGCAACGATAGGTGTGGTCTGACCATGCTCCTGTCTCACTCACCATATCTGATGGGGACTCTTCGGTCAAAGTTAACAGGTGACGTTTAAATGATTTTTTACTGACCAACAGACAAAATCCGGGATTACTTACCGGTAATCATATTTTACGGAGTCCATGACAGCACCCACATGAGAGAGGGGATCCGCCCACAAGGACAAGAAATGTACAGATAAAAATGGGCGGCCCCCTCGCCTCCTCAGTTGGTTACAGAGACATTGAAATACATGATTATAAAAGTTAAACATCAGAAACCATCACCCTCAGGCATGAGAAAAAGGGCAAGCAAAAAACACTCTTAGGAAAAAAGTGCCCACCTGTGACACGAGTGGAAAAAACAACCGCAATGCCAAGAAGGCAAATATAAAATGTAAAATAAGATTACCGGAAAATAATCCCAGATTTTCCTATCGCCATGACAGCACCCACATGAGAAACTTGCAGAGAACAATATCACCTGGGAGGGACCACAGTATTAAGAACTGCCCTCCCGAAATCAAGGGCAGACGAAGTCAAATAAAGACGATAGTGATGAAAAAAGGTAGAAGGAGAGGCCTAGGTGGCCGCATTACAAATGACCTCTAAAGGTATGTTAACCCGTTCTGCCCAAGAGGCAGAAACTGCTCTAGCAGAACAGGCCTTCACCCCATCCGGAGGCTGCTCACCTGCTGAGGAATAGGCCTCCCGGATCCATCTAGACAAGAGTGTTCATTGTAGTGCCAGACCCCTTCTTAGGACCCCCAGAAAGAGAGGAAGAGAGCCCTACTCTTCCAAAAGGGTAGTGTTCTATCGACATACTCCAGGACTGCCCTGCGCACATCTAACGTATGAAACCTAGCCTCCTCTGAGGTGGATGGAGTAGCATAAAAGGACAGCAGGATAATTTGACTACGGTGAAATTTAGATGACTGTTTAGGGACATATGCTGGGTCAGGTTTCAGAATTAACCTATCCGGGAGTACTAACAAAAATGGAGGGTCAACTGACAGAGCATGGAGGGCACCCACCCGCCTAGCAGAAGAGCGAGCAACTAGCAGTACCGTCTTGAAGGTCAGATATCTGAGGGAAGCTGAGGTCAAGGGCTCAAAGGGAGGACCTGTGAGTTCGTCCAGGAACAGGTTCAAATCCCAAGGGGCCATACGGGGAATGTGAACTGGAGTACTACATTTGCAGGCCTGAACAACCTAGCGACCCATCTATCACCAGTGATGTTAGAGTTATAGAGGGCCCGTAGAGCTGATACGTGCACTTTTAAGGTACCAACTGCCAGACCCAACTCCCAACCCTTCTGCAGGAATTCCAATATAGCTGAAATAGGCGGGAGGTCAGAGAGAACCCCAGGGTATAAATCCCAAAACTTCCGCCAAACCCTGCAGTATAGGTAGGTAGTGACAGGTTTACTACAGTTCAAAAGGGTCGAGATTAAAGCGTCAGAGAAACCCCTCTGGCTCAACAGTTGCCTCACCAAAGCTAAGCAGTCAGATGTAAACCCTCCATCTGGGGGTGGAAGAACGGCCCTGAGAAAGCAGCTCTCGATCCATTTGGAGAATCCACGGGTCGGCTATTGACATTGCCCTCAGCCATGAAAACCACGGCCTCTTGGGCCAGACAGGCGCAATCAGAATCACGCGAGCCCTGTCGTCCCTGATCTTCCTGAGTACCAGTGGAATGAGACACATTGAGGAAAGGCATAGGCCAGGGTATAAGTCCAAGGAACCTGTAGGGCGTCCAATACCTCCGGATTGTCTGTTAGAATCCGGGAGCCTAACCGACAGACTTGTCGGTTGGACCTGGTTGCAAAGAGATCCATCTCTGGTGACCCCCATAACCGCACAATCTGCTTGAACACATCCCTGTTTAACATCCACTTTCCATGGTGGAGAGAGCGACGGCTGAGGAAGTCTGCCCTGACATTGTGTACTCCCAGAATGCGGAAAGCTAAGAGAGAGAGAAAATGCCCCTCTGCTAACAGAAAAATGACCGCCGTGGTAGTCATCAGAGAAGATGACCGAGTGACCCCTTGATGATTGATGTATGCCACCACGGTAGTGTTGTCGGTCTGAACACGAACATGGGAGCCCTGCTGATGAAGCAGGAACCTGCGAAGGGCATACAGAACTGCCCGCAGCCCCTTTAGATCGGAGGAGCCCTCCTGCTCCTCCCTTGTCCACAGACCCTGGGCTAGAAGCTCGCCTAGATGGGCCCCCCACCCCAAGGGACTGGCATCAGTTGCGATGACAAAATCCGGTGGACACACCCATGACACCTCCCTGGTCACGTGACCTGGCTCCAACCACCATTAGAGTGACCTTACTGCAGAAGGTGACAGACGAAGCCTGCCGTCCAGGCGACCTTGTAAGGCCTTGTCTGCCCTCAGCACATCCTGCTGGAGAGCCCGGGTATGAAACTGTGCCCACAACACGACCGGAATGCAAGAAATTAGAGTCCCCAGGAGGGACATAGCGTCTCTTCGAACGATGGAATCCAATTGAAGACCCAAAAAAGACTGTACTCTCGTAAGGACAAGACGAGACTTTGGCTAGTTTATCAACCAACCCAACTCCTGTAAGGAGAACAGGACATGTATCAGCCTGTCAGAACACTGAGCCACAGAATTACCCACAATCAAAAAATCATCCAAATATAGCACAATCAAAACATCCTGATGTCGAATAAAGGCTATGACCTCTGCCATTACCTTGGTGAATAGGTGAGGAGCCACGGAAAGTCCGAATGGCATGATGGCAAACTGGAGATGGTGAACCTGACCATTGAGACACACCGCCACCCGCAGATACTGACGATGGCCTGGATGCAAATGATAATAGGCATCCTTGAGATCTAATACCACCATCCAGCACCTAGAAAATAGAAGTAGAATAGCAGATTGTATGGACTCCCTTTTAAGCGAGTGAAATCTGAGGCAGGAGGTCAACTTGTTAAAGTTTATGATAGCCCTAAGGGAACCACCCGGCTTGGGAACCAGAAACAGAGAGGAATAAAGCCCCTCCCTTCCTGGCCCACAGGAACCTCAATGAGTACCTGTTTTCTAAAAAAAAATCCTCAACCTCTGATTCCAGTAAAAGCTGACGCCCTGGATCGTACAGAGAAGTTTGAAGAAAGAAGTCCCTTGGGACCCTCTTAAAGTCTAGCTTTAACCCAGATGACACTAGGTTGAGGATCCAATGACTAGATGTAATAAGGGACCATTTGTGGGAAAAAGTCCAATAATCTACCCCCTACAGGAGAGTCCACATCAGCGGTAACGGGGCTTCTGTTAGGTGCCTCCTATGGAAGTTCATCTGGCTCCTAACAGCTTCTGCCAGGACGTATTCCATCTGGAGTCCGACTGCTGGCGAGAAAACTGCTACTGTCTGAACGCTCGCTTATAATTAGGCAGCGACGGGTTTGGTAAACCCTCATTACTTCCCCAGCCTGTGTCAGGATGTCATCTAAGACAGAGCCGAAGAGGTACTCCCTGTTACAAGGGATGGCACAAAGCTTACTTTTTGTGTGTGCATCGCCTTTCCATTCCTTCAGCCACAATGACCTCCGGATCGAACTGGAGAGACCCGCAGACCTGGCCGCCAACCTGAGGGAATCTGCTGAGGCGTCGGCTATGTAGGCTAAGCCACTCCACAACTGAGGGATAGAGGCCCACAACTGTACCAGAGGCACTCCTGATCGCATTTGCTCCTCCAGTTGGTCAAGTCATACCATCTGAGAACGGGCCACACAGGTGCAGGCAATCGCTGGCTTGAATACCCCCAGCGAAGTTTCCCATCCTTTTTCAAGAGCAGCTCTGCCTTACGGTCTGAAGGGTCCTTAAGCAGACCCCCATCCTCAAGATGTGTCCCCCTTTGGGACTGTGGACCACTCCAGGAACTTATCAAATGGCTACCTCCTTTTGGAGGCAGATGGCAGAAATCCTCTGTTTTTCCCATTCCTGCTTGACGAAATCTTTAATTGCGCCGATAACAGGGAACGAGCGGCGCTATTTCTGGGCTAGTCCTGCAAAGATGACCTCTTGTGCAGACCCTGCTTCCCTGCTGTCCGTAAGCCCCATCGTTAAACGAACCGCTTTGACTACATCCATCTCTAGAACATGAAAGCAAGAGTAACCCCTCTTGACGGGAGGCTCTGTCGGACTCCTACCCTGGCTGAGTCATGACTGTCCCGGGGAACACAATAGGCTGTTGAAGAAAAGCATGCAGGAAGAATGAGGGGGGAAAAAAAAAACACAGAAAACCGTACATCAGATTATGGGAGAACCATGCAAATCCCCATAGCTGACACCGCCAGTACCAGCTCTGCAGGAGCAATCACACTGCTGGACTTGGCATACTTCTCCTAGTCTTCCTGTCTGCCGTGTCCGCATCCTTGGGGACTTTTCCACTGCTGTCCCCATTGCTGAGGCTGCCTGTGCGTTATGCACCTTTCTGGTGCTCCTCTCCTCTGGGGGACGACACTGCACATACCTCTCAGGCACGTCCTGCCTATTGAATTTCCCATGCCCCCGCGTGTACCGAAGTAGTCATCGCTACTTCCGAGAATGCACGCGCATTATCCTCGCGCATGCGCACATGGGCTCCCAGAAGCTGCCGCACCAGCCACCAGGCGGCTACTCCGCTCCACCGCAGCCGCCCGTCTCGCCCTCCGCTATCCATGGCAGCACCACCCGGACCCTGGGTTGGGAGGCACCCAGACGAGGAGGGAGAGTGACGCCTGGCTCCCCAACGCTCCACCACGGCCCCGGATCCTGCTGCCATTACCGCACCCACAGGAGCGTCAGGACCTCAGGTAACCTCTTCATCTGTGGGTTCCCCGCAAGGACAGGAAACCAACTGAGGTGAGGGGGGCAGCCCCTTTTTATCTGTAGGTTTCTTGTCCTTGTGGGCAGATCCCCTCTCTCATGTGGGTGCGGTCATGGTGATAGGAAAACATTGAATTAATAGAGACCAAGTTAAAAGACTTCTTTGACATAAATGATAACTCCACTTCAGACGAAGTGGTATGGTCAGCCCACAAGGCATACATGAGAGGTATTTTTATTAAGATGGCAGCAGTAGAAAAGAAGAGAAGTGTCAGTGTCAGACCTATTAACTCAAATTAACAATCTGGAACAAAGCAACAAGAAAAACCCCACCCCAAAGTTGTCCCAAAAAATAACGGAACACAGAATGAGTCTGTGTGCTCTACTTTTATTGCAGTAGGAAAAAGCACTGAAAAAGTCCAAAACAAAATATTATGCAATGGGAGATAAAGCAGGGAAGATTTTGGCTAGGAGAATCCAAAAAATGGAGATAAGAAATAGGATTGCATACTTGAATAAACCTGATGGGACTAAAGTACTAAATCCGATCGACATAGTTAAAGAATTTAGGCGATTTTATTATTCACTGTACAATCTAAAAAGGATCCCCATACAGTTCAACCTTGTCCACAAGAAATAACTTCCTAGAAAAAATCTCACTCCCCAAAGTATCAGCAGCTCAGCTAAGTGATCTAAACACTCCCATATCTATCAGTGAAATAGAACAAATATTCCATTCTACTAAAAATTCCTCTGCTCCGGGCCCAGACGGTTTTTCTAATATCCATTATCATTGTTTCATCAAAACTTTAGCTCCTTACCTCCTAAATACTTTCAATTTTTGGAAATATAGTTCTTTAATAAGCCATGAAAACCTTGAGGCAGCAATCACAACCATTCCTAAACCCGAGAAACCCCCAAAAACTCCTGGTAATTTTAGGCCTATCTCCTTAATAAACTGCGACCTAAAAATATTCTCTAAAACCTTTGCAGCCAGAATAATGTCTGTCCTTCCCTCTCTGATTGCACCTGACCAGGTTGGGTTTGTCCCTGGGAGACAAGCCAAGGACAGCACTACAAGAGTAATAGATTTGTTAGGAGATAATGGAGACTAATAAATTTCCCGGTGTACTGCTGTCTCTTGCTGCTGAGAAGGCATTTGACAAGAGTGCACTGGGGTTATATGGGTGAAGTTCTGGATTGGTTTTGTGGGAGATATTAAAAAGGCTATATTGGCCCTATACTTTAATCCGAATGCGGTGGCGAGTGCGTATGGCTTCACCTCAGACCTTGTTTATTATAACTAATGGCACCTGGTAGAGCTGCCCTCTCTCGCCAGTTATTTTTGCTATGTTAATGGAGCCGCTGTCAGAGGCTCTTAGAACTAATCCAAGCATACATGGAGTCCGTGTGGACATAAGGACCATGTGGTGGGATTGTATGCAGATGATGTGATATCTCTCACCAGCGTGGAGGGGTCCCTGGTGGGTGTCATGGACACCCTGGCTGCATTCTCCAGAATCTCTTATTACAAATTAAATGCCACAAAGTCTATATTATTACCCATAAATATTACACCTTTGGTAAAGGCTAGAATACTAGAGCATTTTCCCTTGAAGTGGGAGGAAGCGGGATTTAAATATTTTTGAATTAAAATGACAAAATTTGTAAATCTAATTAAATTGTACTGCAAATGACTGATTTCAGAAGCTCGAGGGGACCTGGAAAGGAAGACCCCCTTCTCCCACTGTCCTGGATTGCCAGAATACAAATTGTAGAAATTATGTTGCAGCCTAAGATTACCTACTTGTTCAGATGTCTCCCTCTCAAATTCCCATCTAGATCGATAGGGCTCCAACAATTCCTACTTAATAAAATACCAAGAGTGGTGATCAAGGCTCTACATTTCCAATATGCTCATGGTGGAATGGGTGTACCAAATCTATTTTTGTACCACAAGGCGGCTACAAAGGATTGGTGGGCTGGGGATCTTAATTATAGATGGCTCCAAATAGACAGTTTGCTCCCCACAGGTCTACTAGACTTTTGTTAGAGATCGAGCTACTGAAGCCCCAAGAAATCGAATTTTCCCGTACATACCAATGTCTTTGTTGATTTCTTATTGGAATAATCCTGATAGAACACTGACAAAATCCCTATTTAAATACATTTCTGTGAAAGCGATCGCGGCACACATCTCTGTGTTGTCTCTAGACCTGTGGGTGAAATCAGGTGTAAGCACGCTTGACAAACTCTTAGATGTCCCTGTATTCCCCTCCTTTGCAGATTTGTCCCAACTTTACAAGATTCCCAAAACATGCTTTTACCAGTACCTCCAAATTTGGCATTTTATCCAGTCATGCACATTTCCAACTTGGTGGAGCCCTGACCCATCAGACATGATGCAGAAATACTTTAAACTAGAATACCCCAATGAACATGAATTGTCTCTGTTCTCTAGGACTCTTAACTCGCCAGCAGAGTTGGTCAAACTCCCTTATATGTCTGGGAGGAGGCACTCTTTCTTATTCACTCCCAAACACTGTGGCCACGTTTACTCAAAGGCACTCCTCCTGCATTAATCATCTAGAACTACTAAAGAAAATACATATGAACTGGTATCTGATCCCTTACAAAATTTTCTAATTTAACAAATCATATTCCCCATTAAGCTGGAAGGAATGTGGTAAAAAAAAGGGGTCTGGGTCATGTGTGGTGGTGGTGCCCCAAGATAGGAGAATTCTCAAATTGAGTGGCAGACTTAATCAGGACCTTAATAGGTTTCCCTTTAACTCTAGAGGGGCCTTTGGCAGTCTTAAACATTGGGTTGGACCTTCTTCCCCCAAACTTAGTTCCAGTGATAACCCATGTTTTGATAGCGCCAGTCAGAGCTTGGCAAGGCACTGGAGGGAAGCTTCTACCTCCACACAGGAGGACCTCATTGGTAGGATAAACTCTCATTACCTACATGAACGTTATTTGGTTTATTCGATAAAGCAAAAAGAATGAGTCAGTCGCCAGTGGAAGATTTGGGAGACTTCTGGATTGGCGATATCTCACACTTAGGATGGTATTAATATTTTGCTGGGTGATTTTGGTCTTCTCATAATTAGATTGGTATACAAAAATATTTAAAACAAAGCTCCCAAAGCTTAGTCGTCCCCCGCATTTTCCATTAATTCACCTCGTGTCCAATCCTGGCTGCCCTTTTTCTTCTGTGTGGTCCTTTACTACAATATCCAGTTTACATTGGTGGGGATTATTGGACATGACTATTGTAATGATATAATTGTGCAAACAAGTTATAGATGTTGTTAAAAGATTTGAGTAAAACATTAATGGTTTTTAAAAAAAAAAAAAAAAAAAACTTTTTCGAAACATCTGTTATCTGTTTATGTATGCTACTAAATGAATGGACTGTTAGGCTGGGAATAGAGATATGGGCACAGAACTGCTCGTGCTTCTGGGTGCCCAAGGGACCAGACAGGTTCCCATTAAAAAGTCTGCGCTGGTGTAGTATACCTAGCGAGTTCAACAGGTCTATCTCAACTAACTGAGCAAAATTTTCTTCTATAAACACTATTAATAGTAATGGAGAACAGCCCAACAGGACATTGGTTTAGTTTAGCATGGTCCATGGCTCAAAAACATCATTTATACTTTCTTCTTTTTCTGTCCATAAATTCCCTCTTTTCTTATTACATTCCTTACTGTTTTTAACTTTTATATTTTTTGTAGTAATCATTCTGATCAAAATAAATTACACTTTTTTTTAAGTTAACAGTGCTGAGCGCTTATTTTGAGGATAGAGATTGGAGATGCAATATGTAATGAACAGATTAATTTTGTCACTATTTTTCAGATTTGAACAGGTTCAACATGCAGAATAAATATATTTTCATTGTATGGGTTACTCCATTTATTGGAATTACTGTCAACCCAAGGAACTGCTAAAATAATAATAATAATAATAATAAAAAAAAAAAACAGACAACACCATTTTACCAATCCTTTATTGAATGTAACAAGTTGGTTATGTTCACTGTATTGTATGAAACATCACAATGTGGTACTGGGAAGTTGTACGTTTGGACCAGAGTGGACACTGAGCATTTCTGCATTTTCCTCCCTCGAACAAAAATAAGGAGGGAAAAGAAGAGAAGAAAACAAAAAAAAAAAAACTAAAAAAGGAAATAAAAATAAAACCCAAAAGCCCAGCCAATGGACAAGTAGAACTCTGCATTATCATGGAGAACACTTAACTTACAGACCTAAAATCTAGTGAATAAATAAAAATATGGTAGCAGTAACCCTAAGACAATAAAACACACAGGAGTAAAGACAGGAAAATGAAAAGTAGTAATTGGCATAACTGATCTATATGTACCAGTATGTAAATATATTTCCAAAATTTCAGCAAGAGCTTGGTTACAAGAAAATACCATAAATTTTATTTCACAAAAAAAAGGTTCAAAAACATGAAAAATTAACAATTCTTGCTGAGAAAAAAAAAAAATAGAACCAAAAACATCCACAGCATGTAAATCAATTTTATACATTCCTTGTTTCTTCTCCAATAGTTTTTTTTTTTTCCTATTTTTTTATTTTTTCTTAGATAAATACTTTTACTCCACGTTCAGCATTTGACAATATGTCGGTCATGCACAACTTGAATAAAAAAAAAACAAAAAAAAAAATTAGAAAAAAAAAAGGTTATTGCAAAAATAGAATTAGACGATATTCAAGTACCTCACAACAGCCACTTTTGTACCATGCCCATTGCTTAGAAAATGGAAAAAAAAAATAAAAAAAGGTCAGAATTCTTGAAAATATCTCTATTTGCTAAGATTTAAAATAGATTATTTTGCTGTATATCTATATTTATATAGTCATTTCAAATTGGTAAGTTGAGCTCTGAAAATGATGAAAAATTAGAAAAAAAAGAAATTATATCCGTATTACACAGTGCTACCAATTTACAATTGAATCAGGGAGGGAAAAAAGGATAAAAAAAATCCACTTGAACAAAAATTACAAATATACATTATAAAATGAGGCTAGGGTTTTTAAGATTAAAAAATAAAATAAAATAAAAATCTTGCACCGAGGGGGAGGGAGAATACCCTGAACGTGTGGAGGGGCTATGCTCGCTCTGAGCGATATGTTCCAGAATAGATGCCAGCTTGTGGCTCTTCAATATCTGTGAAGGTACCAAAAAAGTAAGGAGGTGTGCTCCCACAACGAAGAGCAGAAAGGTCATCAGATGCTTAGAAAAATTAGCTTGCAAATTGTAATGATTTGGGGATTCGATGGCAATAAGTCTTTCATTTGTTTCAAATAACTAAAATCAAAATTAAGGAGAGAGAAAGAAAAGAAGAAAAAAAAAAAAAAAAAAAAGGTAATGTCTCATACAATTAAGTGTTTTACATGCGTGTGGAGTTTAGTTTGGAAGTGCTGCACCTTTAAATGTACAATGACATGCACCTCGATACATCTAACAAACTGCATGAGGCATCAGATTTCTTCCTAAGCTCTTTAGCACCAAAAGGTGCCCAGCAAGACGATGCTCCGCAGGGCCCTCCAGTTGTAAGTGTTAAGGAGTAATGTTGCGGAGACGTGATCAGAAATCCTGAGGCTGGCAAAAAAAAAAATACTGCTAAAGTGTGACAATGTTATAAAACAAACTGATCAACGGTGCAAAATACTAATCATTTCTCATTTTGCCCATTTGTGTTTTTTTTTTATAATTTTTAATTTATTACATAGCTGACGCTCCACCAGAATCTCTTCCTTGGTTTGAAGAGAACTGTGATTTTTTAAGTTTTTCCCCCTTTATTCCAGACCAAAACATATAAGGAGTTTTGAAAGGCTACCATGGGTCTTCTAGATCACCAGCACCCTACAGAAAAAAAACAAACAACAAAAACATGACTCATTTTTGCAGCGTTTGCCCTGAATCTAGAAGTTATCCTCATCAGATAGCATATCTTATACAGTAATGTCTTATCCTACCTGGCTGATTAAAGGGAATCATCAGCACAAAATGACTAATCAAACCAAGCAGCAATGTTGTGGGGCCAAGCAACTGAGTGCACTTTCCCACCTAATTGTTTTCCATTTATCTCCACTTTTATCCTGTAAACTGTGTAGTGGCCATTTTTAGGTGCTGACGTATTAAAGGAGTTGTCCACTATTTCAACAACCCATACTTATTCCCCATGTTGGCCCCATTATGGTTAAAAAGCTTATACTCAGCTCTTGTGCCAACACTGTTTCAGCAGTTTTGATGATTTGGTGCACGAATTCCCTTGGCCCATATGAGGTTGTTGAACAAGTGAGAGCCATGCTAAATTACCTCCGGCTTCTCTCTCTCCCTGTCTTCAGACGCAAGAGTAAACAACAGAAGTGAGAGGAAGTTGGAGGCCGGCGGAGAGAGGGCACAGATCTCACATGACCTACAACTCATGTGAGCTCCGGGAATCACTGGAACAGCATTGGTACAGGAGGAGCGTATATGATTTTACTTTAATGGAGAATGAGAAGGGGATGTCCCCAAGTAGTGGCCAAACCCCTTTAAAGTTGGTCCCCAAACACCCACCGTTCAAGAACTGTAGCACCATCCCACTTATTTGACTAGACTAGATTTCCAAATCCCTGAAAATCAAGAGGCTAGATGTGCAGATAAAGGGCTCAGGGACCTCTGTCCCTTTAATCCATGATGTTACAAGGTAGGAAAACCCACTTTAGCATCTGGCAATTGTACTATCTGATTCGGCACAAAATGACGGTCCAAACAAAAAACACAAAGCAATTAGGTGGGACGCTGAACTGAACTGATAACAAATGGCAAGGAGGCACCGAGCGCCTGGGCTTGGGTTGAGCAGTCATTGAGTGTTGACAGACTCCCTTTAATATGTAGTTAGTGTTTGGCTGTTGAACAGTTAGACTACAGCCAGAAGCATGGTTAATAAGAAAGAAACTGTGCCCAACAGTAAACCACTAGGCATTTATTTTTATTGAATGTAGTAGAACAGTCATCCACAAGAGATAAAAATTACATTCATACCAATGATCTAGAATAAATCAGTGTACAAATCCAGAACATAAAAAGCAGAGTAACATTCTAAAGAGATCCTTACTAGCATCTTCACCTACCAAGGATGGATGGCGTTACTCAATGCAGTATTTATTAATAACAAAACACAAAATTTAAAGGAAATGAGATTACAGCAGACACGAAGATCAGTGTATAGAAAGCATGTACAGTATTTCTGTATCATCTCCTCCCTGCTTGAATAAAACAAAAAAATCAGCAGCTACAGTACCAAAAAGATTAAATGGAGAAGCTAAACACAAAAAAAACAAAACAAAAAAAAAAAAAAACCCCGAAACTTAAACTTACAAGCCCGCATAAAATCAACTAAGTGGGAAACATGGTAACAAAATTTAGCAGAGGTGGCAGGCGGACACTGTAGGAGACAGATGGGTAGTGTCCAAAGCACACCAGGCCGCAGGTTAGTAATACCTCTATGGGCAACAAAATTGTCCATTACAACAGACAGCCTTAAAAAAGAAAAAAAAAAAAAAAAAAAAAAAAAGCCAGGGGGATTGGATGCTTCCTGTGGGGGAGATGCTTACTACAATATCCCATTGTGTTCACTCTGACATAACCTGGCATGCAGACTCACTACGTGGGGGGCAGAGAGTCCTGCCGTGCGCACTTTACTCCACATGAGTGTGGCCTCCAGTTACGGTGTCGCTGGCTGCACTGGTGGAAGCAGGAGATTCTGGAGATCCGGCAGATGACTCTTCACCCTGCATTTTCCCTAGCCTGTAACTACACAGCATTTCCTCCAGGACTTGATGGTAATTTCCCCTATGATTAATCCTCAGCTCCCTGAGAGCTTCCACCAACTTCCCCTTCGCTGCCTTGTCCTCTGCTCCAGTGGGGCCCTTATTTTAGATTAAAGACCCCAGTCAGTAAGTAAAAAAAAAGAAGTAATTCACATTCTAAATACATGGATTATTACTCCACAGGTGAGACGTCTTAGATCAATATTCATATCAGCCAAGCAATTAATTATATAGGTTACCAGCTACAAACAGACACTCTGAAAACGATTACATGAGAGTGGAGTGGGTACAGCATGGTGATTGTGCATTCAGGATGTATTGTGTCAGGCAATATATCGCCGACTTCATACTGCACAGCAGCCATCGTCTGGGCACACACACAAGAACGTTTTTAAAGGGATCCTGTCAGCCATCTCAACCCCACAGATGGGTGTAAATATACCGGAGGATATAGTTTTCATCACAGCATCATATACATTTAACCCCTTCAGGACTGAGACAAATTTTATTTTTTTATTTTTACTCCAGCTGTTACTTTCTTTCTCCTTTTTTACAAAATTAATAACTTAAAAGAATAAATAAATGATAATATTGTAACCAATGATGGGCGGACCCGACAAGACTTTTTTAAAGTCACAGTTCAGGGCCAAACGTGACTCGGACTTGAATCTGAACCCGGAGAGTGTACTTTAACCCCTTCATGACCCGGGAATTTTTTGTTTTCATTTTCGTTTTTTGCTCCCCTGCTTCCAAGAGCCATAACCTTTTTATTTTTCCATCAATATAGATATTTGATGGCTTGTTTTGTTTGCGGGACGAGTTGTACTTTCAGATGCAATCATTTATTTTACCATATAGTGTACAGGGAAATGGGAAAAAAATTCCAAGTGCAGTAAAATTGCACAAAAAAGTGCAATCACACGTTTGTTTTTTGGGTTTTTTAGCCGCCATGTCCACTATATGGTAAAACTGACGTGATGGTGGGTGTGATGCCTCAGGTCAGTACGAGTTCGTAGATACCAAACGTGTATACTTTTACTGGTATCTAAGTGGTGAAAAAATTCTGAAGTTTCAAAAGAAAATCGGTATCTATGGCTGTGTGACGGCTTATTTCTTGCGTCTTGAGCTGACATTTCTGTACCATTTTTGGGTGGATGTGATGTTCTGACTGCCCATTATTGCATTTTATAACAATGTTGTGGCGACCAAAAAAAATAAAAAATGTAATTTTGGCGGTTGGACCTTTTTTTTTCCGTTACGCATTGTTCGGCTCTCATTAATTGATTTTATATACCTGGATATATCAGGCATTTCTGAGCGTGGAGATACCAAATGTGTGTATTTTTTTAATACTTTTATTTTTATTGGGGGAAAATGGGGTTAATTTGAACTTTTTTTTTTTTTTTTTTACACCCGTTTGTAAAAACTTTATTTTACAATTCATTCTTACTTTTACACTGCCCCATAGAGACGCACCCTGCTGCACAGTCCTATCACTTCTGACAGATCCCGATGAGCTGCAGAACATAGGGATCTGTCAGAATTGTGGACTGACGGGCTTTCACGTGAGCGCCGGAGATCTCGCGATACTATGGCGGAATCTCCGATGCAGTTGGGGAACAGCGCATTCTCTGCCACGGTGGCTTTGGATCCGGCTGTCAGTAATTGACAGCGGGTTCCAAAGGGTTAAACAGCACCGATTGGATCCAGGATCCGATCGGTGCTGGAAGCCGGACATCTCAGCTGAGATGTCGGGTGTTTGATGTGAGCTCCATCCCAGAACTCACATCAAACCCCGGTAACCAGCCCATGACGTTGGATAACGTCATGGGTCATTAAGGGGTTAAAATAATTAAATGGGGGTGGGGGATCTGTAAAGGAAAACAAATAGTGACTACACATAAGCATCATACTTTCCACGTCTGACCGCTTGTACTTCTGAAACGATCATTAACTTCCTGGATATTCACTCCAGAGAGCCCCAACAGCAATCACAAACACAGAGAATAGCTGTTCGTGATTGGTTGTTGGAGTAATCTAGAAATAGCCCATACATTCCAGCATGGTAATATTAGAATGTATGGGCTGGTTTCAGGTTACTTTAACAGCCACTCAGAGATGCCCATTCACTGTGGCAGCATTGCGATTGGCTGTTGGGCCTCTCTGGAGTGAATATCCAGGTGGTTAGGCTGCTTTCACATCTGGATTTTTGAAAAATGCAGCAGTTGCGGTAAAAAAAAATAACGAATTTACCGCATAACAGCCGCACTTACAGCACACTTGCGGCAAGCCCATTGTCTATGAGGCTTGCGGTAAGTGTGCGGCAAGGGCGCTGACCGCGTTTTTTTTTTTCACGTCCGCAACTACCGGAACCGCACTTGCCGCACACTTACCACAAGCCCCATAGACAATGCATGAGGCTTGCCGCAAGTGCAGCCGTTATGCGGTAAAAGCGTTTTTTTGACCACAACTGCCACATTTTTCAAAAACCCAGATGTGAAAGGGCCTTAATGAGTGGTTCCGGAAATGGCCGGACGTGGAAAGTGTGATGCTGCTGTTTAATTACCATTTTCTTTCTTTTTACAGCTCCCCCACCCCGAACTTTAACATGGACTTCCCAGGGCAGTCCGCGTTTAGAGTCTGTGCCTGAACACTAGGTGTTCGGTTTAAAAAACCCGAACGTTGCAGTTGGGCTTCGCCCCTCACTAATTGTGACTTATTTACTATGGATGGACCTGTGTGAAGGCATGTGTGCATGCAGGCCAGATGATGTTTTTACTGCTCTTTATGCTTTTCCTTTTAAAGGAGGGGGGGGGGGTGGAGAGGTGCCCAATATATCAGTGGCCCCTTGCTACTATGGTAGCCTATCAGCACCCCACGATTATGCCGCAGGTGGGGCCAAAGGGTTCCGAGATATGTGTACTAACAGCTGAAGCATTTAAATGCCGTTGTCAGTTTAAGTGGGAAACAGCAGCAATCTGCGCTCGTGTCCTTGCTGTTACAGGCAGACTATGGATGCATAACACAGTCGTGCCAGTTCTGGACACACCTCCAGAGACAACTAATAGCGACATCCACAGGTGCACCTAGGTAGCCACATTTTTTCCTTAATGGGGTATTCCCATCTTAAAGATCCTATCCCAATATGTAGTAGATGCAATATTAGCAAAAACCTCCAATTACAAATGTAGTGTAGTTCTCCTGATTAGCTGCATCTCTTACCTCATGTGCAGGACATTACAGCTTAGGTCATCATGGTTATGACCACCAATATAGGGAGTCGGCTGCTCATGGTACAACCATGGATACATAAGCTGTAATGTCCTGCATATGAGGCAAGAGACAGCTAATCATGAGAAATACCGCATTTTTCGGATTATAAGACGTACTATTGTTCCCCCAAATTTTGGGGGAAAGTGGGGGGTGCGTCTTATAATCCGAATATACGGATTATAGTGCAGGGGAGGTGAGGGGGCTCTGGAGCCTGTCAGGGGTCTGGGGTGGGCTGGAACAGGCTGCAGGAGGCAGCGGGAGATCTCCTGCTCCAGCTCATATAATATGCACTGCCGCTGTCCATCACCGCGGTTCTGAAACCACACCACGGTGATGAGCTGGGGGAGCAGCGCATATTAAATATGCCTGTGCCCCCTCCCAGTGATGGCACATGCCCCCCCTTTGTTCCATATGGCCACCCATGCTGCAGCCGAGAGTAAAATAAAAAAAGCTTTACTTACCTCCTCCAGTGCTGTCCTCCCGGTGTCTCCCCGCTGCCGCTGTGTCATCGGTCACGCAGAGACTATGTCTCTCTGCTGTGCTGATCACAGGACTGGCACTGAGAAGCAGGAAGTGGAGGACCCGGAGGACAGCGCTGAAGGAAGGTGAGTAAAGAGTTTTTTATTTTACTATGGGCAGCAGCATAGGGGCCATAGCCAGGACAGGGGGACGTGTGCGCCAACAAAAGGGGACGTGTGCCAGCCACAAAGTGGGACGTGGCCAACCAAAAGGTGGACGCGTCAGCCATGGGGGATGACTTCTATCAATAGGGGACGTGTGCCAGCCATGGGGGACGTGTGCCACCACAAGGGGGCTATATCCAATATAAGGGGGTCATATCCAGATTGAGGGGGCTAATTTGAGGATGGGGAACTATATCCCAGGATGAGGGACAATGTACCAGAATGAGGGTGTTATGAGGGGCATATACGCTATATGATTTGTTAGACGGACACTGGCATTATAAGTCGCACCCCATTTAACATTAAAAATTACTTTTTTCTCTTTTCCTTCACTAAATTTGGGGGTACGTCTTATCAGTTGCGTCATATAAAGCGAAAAATACGGTATATATTTCTAATGGGAGGTTTTTGCTATTATTAACAATATTATTCTTATTACACCTTCTACATATTTGGATAGGATCTGGAGAATAATTGTTAATATGATGTGATACCCTGTGAAGATTGACAAGTCTCATTAAGTTAATATTGGCATCAGCATGTACTTCTCAGCACACACAGATACCCTGGTGAACTTGTCATGGGGTCAGAGGTGGATTTGTAACTTACCCCATCAGTCTCTCTATGTGGATTCAACCTATTATAAACATCTTCAATAACACTGCGTCTAAAGAAACATTAAAAAGAAGAGAAAAAAAAAAAAAAAGACAATACAGTGAAAACAATGGACAAATACATGACAGAAAATCAAGTGTACATGGTGGCATGTCCCCATAAATAAAGCGAATTTGCACTCAGAAGGCGCGAGAGTCTGGAAGGTAATCTGTCTCCCGATTCCTGCTGTCACCCTACACGGGCAGCAGGAGTCAGATTAGTTGCACAAATGCAGCCAGGTATATTTTGCCCTGAAACGGTCTGGCATTTCAAAGCAAATATAGTTTGTAAAGACTTTAACCAGGGCTGCTTCAGGTGATTGACAGGTCTGTTATTAAGTACACACACGGGACAGACCTGACAAACAACTATAGCTCCGCAGGGAAAACGATCTTCACACTAGATTTTCCCTGGAAATCCAGAACGTTTTGGAGAAACAAATTCTTCATGCAGTCAATCTTCAACTCCTGTTATATAAGTTGTTTGGGCAGCATTAATCAGCTGACAGGTCCCTTTAAGGAGCAAATATACCCTACAGGCAGCGGCCATCTCTGACTCAACCATACATGTGACGCTTGGTCCAGCATTCATGTGTTTTCGACAAGAATAGCACCACTGTAGGAGGGAGTTGGTCCCAAATAAGCATTAGATTGTCACTGATATTGATATGATTGGCTTTAATATGTTTAGAGTCCTTTACAGTCAGAATCAACCAGGGCGTCCTCAGTTTACTCATATTAACGTCCACAGATTAAATGTGCCAATTTTTAGAACACTATGGATTAAACGTCAGGAGTCTTCAAGAATTTGTATAACTAAAACCTTAGAAGCCTTCCATGAACATATATGACCCAACTACAGGAGAGCAGATAACGGTGTGATTGCTGTGGGTCAGACTGCTGGAACACCACCCTCCAATACAAGAAGAAAGGTCCTGAGCATCATCAATGAATACAGCAGACAGTGGTCACATGCTCAATCTACACGGAGACCTTGGATCCTTGTCCTTGTACGACTGTTGGGATCCCTGCCCTTCACATTTATCACCTATGACAAGTGTTTGTGTGATTAGATGTCCTAAAATGTAGAACTGAATTAAGCTCCATTCGACCTAGAAACATACTTAAAATTATAACACAATGCCTCCTTTAAGAAAAGTCTTCACAAATGGTGCAAATGCTTTAGGCCAAGGCTCTGCATCGCAAGTGCCAACCACCTAGGAAAACACATTGCTAAATGATGTGAGCTTTTATAGGATTGCCTGCATACAGGTTATGTTTCTTATAATTTTAGCCTAACATGTTGATCCAGAGGAAGGCAATGGGTTGAACTAGATGGACTTAAGGTCTTCCTTCAACCTTAAATACTATGTTACTATAATGTCAAAGCTAACAGAACACCCTCCACTTCTGCATTTTCAAAGAGTTTGGGTTCCCGTCAAGATCACCTCATTAAAAATATCCTACAAAAAAAACGAGGCGTAGATATGAATTTGTCTTATGTTTGTGAATTAAGTTAAGGAGGCCCTTATGTGTCGGTGGAATATACCCAGAGGCCTCCATCAAAACTCCACAAGGAAGCCATTAGATGCGATTTAAGCGGCCGTCAAACGCTACGATATCTTGAAAGATATCGCTTGAACGCGCCAGATTAAACATCGCTTGAACGATGTCTGTGCGTGTGACGGCAAGATACGACGAACGAGAAATGATAAAATCGCAAAATCGAGATCTGAGCTCCGGAGCTCAGATCTTGCGATGAACGATTAAACAATCTGCTTCATCGTGGTGTATAACACCACGATGAACGATCTCCCAGCGGCAGAGCCTATGCTGGGAGATGGTAACTATGGTACACGTCGGGTTACTAAGCGCCGCGCGGCGCCTAGTAACCCGATGTGTACCATAGTTACCAGCGATCTCGCTGGCCCACATCGCTGGTGAGTCTGCCTATGTGACAGCTCACCAGCGATGTGAGCGATATTGTAAGCGATCGAGCGTGCACGTGATCGCTAACAATATCGCTCACGATGTCGACATGTGTGACGGCCGCTTAAGACGTTACATATATACTTACTTTCCAGCTAGACCACCTCCAGGTGGTAAATGTGGTATGTTCTCTGCCGATAATATGCGCATTACATGAGCGAGGTCTGGCATGCCTTCCTCCCCAGCAGTTGTCATAATTTCTAGGAGAAAGACAGACATTTTCATTTTAGATAACATGGCTTGGACACACAAAAGGCTGATGCAATTCCAGAGTCGTATACAGACTGGCCAGTAATAAGACATACACGGTGCATTGTGTTTGCGCACTAACCCTGCACCCACTGGCAATAATCAAATCTAAAGCTATGGTTAGTTCTAGAACATCTCATTATAACAACTCCAGTATGTGTGCCCAATTAATCCACATGGACATTATAGGAGTGAAGAGGAAGGTGTCTGTTGCTTGTTATATACCCGTAAGGCAAAATATTGTAGCTGCTAAGTGCTAGAGCATGCTCACAATGGCCATGACCACTTAAAGGTCACCCATTATTACTGCCTGTGACGCCACACTCAACTGGGGATTTCAGCTGATTAAATCAGAAACCAATAGCAAAAAAGGCATTACCCAGATTAGGCAAATTCTTTCATTCTGCATAAGCATTATTGGAAATCTTTACAACACACGATTGGGGATCAAATGTGGGGAAAACAAAAAAAAAATAAATCTTAACACATATCAATCATCAAGACTGATTTTCTTTGGACTTTCCTTGTAGAAAAACTGGATTTTGGTGCCTGAAATGCTGTGGGTTTGATTTACATTTCTCATTTTGTGCTGCAAAGGGTGAAAATCTGCTTATAACTGGACATCCTGGGGAATTTAAAGCCACAGCACAGGTCAATTAATGCTGCAAATTTACTCTCCAGAGATGGAGGGGATACAATGTGCAGCAGACGGAATCCCAGTGATACATGTTACTATGGTAACAGCATCAAGCAAGACTAAGATTACATAGAATGGGACAGTTCATGAGCTTCTAAAAAGGAGGCCCTGTATGAGAGAAGGGAGGCCCAGCATCTATTCATCTCCAGAAGTTGGCTCAGAAAATATCGCTGCTCAACTCTCCCCCCAGCTCTCCCAGGGTCACCTGCAATCTTAGTATGTATCATCACTGAGATGTCCCCCAGCTCTCCCAGGGTCACCTGCAATCTTAGTATGTATCATCACTGAAATGTCCCCCAGCTCTCCCAGGGTCACCTGCAATCTTAGTACGTATCATCACTGAGTTGTCCCCCACCTTTCCCAGGGTCAGCCACTATCTTAGTATGTATCATCACTGAGTTGTCCCCCAGCGTCAGCCGCAAGTTTAGTATGTATAAATCACTGAGATGTACCCCAACTTTCCTAGGATCAGGAGAACTCTTAGAACATATCAATACGGAGATACTCCCCAGCATCAGCTGTAATCTTAGTAGGTGTCATCACTGATCTGTCCCCCAGCTTTCCGAGGGTCAGCCGCAATCTAAAAGGTACCGTCACACGCGGCAATATTGCTTGCAATTTCACTGGCAAATTGCTGGTTGCAGTGAAATCATGGACACATTGTTCTATTTATAGACGGCAACAAAATAGAACAATGTGTCCATGATTTCACTGCAACCAGCAAATTGCCAGTAAAATTGCAAGCAATATTGCCGCGTGTGACGGTACCTTAAGAATGCAAATAGGATCACTCACGTTTCAGCTTGGTTGTTTTAGGTTATGTCCAGCAGCTCTACAGTTGTAGACTGGAGGTACACACTTAGATCTAACTACCCTGCCCTCATGTGCTTGCTGCTCATCCTCCTTGCCCACTTTTCATACACTGACCGAATAAGCTACAGCGAGATCTAAGTCTGGAGCTACTGGACTGCAGTGTAGCTTCTCTACTGGTCCTATAAATAAATAGATTAAGACTGCATTATTATATAATGTGCCTTATTTAATATTCAGCACCTGCAGGGTCACACATGCAAGTCTGCAGATACTGTGCCATGCTTGCATTTTATCATGAAGCAATCTGGTTGTGCTACATAGGGAGACAGCATTTTGTCAACCCAATGTCCTTTGCCTGTTCCAAAGTAGAAAGAAAGAAAAAAAAAAAAAGTGTACCTTCAATCCTTGATTCTAAATATTTATCCAGCTCAGCATCTTTCTTGATGGCTTCGTCTGAAACTTTAGGGGCATTTTGAAAGCAAACAAGTACAATACTCATGTTATCACGACTTCCCTGCGGAGAGAAGAGAATTCTTAATAACTTTCCAGGATAAATATGCTCTAAATATTGTTTAAGTTGGTATGACAGCAAGTTGTGGGTAAGTCTGCAAAATGCACTGCAAGGTAGAAAGACAAACACGGTTCCTTGTGTGCTGTGGCTCTACACTGTGGATTGCAGATGTGTTGGAAATTCAGTTTATTAGCACCACAGCCCATTCTAGCCATTTAAGCAAGAAAGTTACTGATCCCTACATCTGGCTGTTCCATCATTAAACACCACAGAGCCGTCACACTGAGTCAAATTCTTCCATGTATTCCTTAGAAACATATTTTCACGTTTTATGCTCATGTAGATGACGTATTTCACATATGCTATGAAATGATTGTACATATTAGCAGAATACATCCATAGTCTTCAGTGGCCTTACAAGATGCCAAGTGTCTTTTTCCTTACAAAGTGACCTCGACAAAAAGGTGTACAATAACTCAACAGGCAACACATGCAACTAAATGGTATTGCAGGTAACTATGTTGTGATTATACATCTGGTGTGTGCAACATTACCCACCATGCAGCAGAGCACCCACTCAATCTGGAGGTTGAGGGGAATCCCACCCGTGTGATTCACTAATCAAAGTCTGAGTGACTGCAGAGCTTTACCTCAAGCCTGGATGACCCCTTTAAACAGCAATGCTGCTACACAGTACCACAAGATCAGTGTCCAACACAAATATTAAAGGTGTCTTACCCATGTTAACACATGTAACACCACACAGCGGGTGTACTCCCCCCTCCTCCCCCAAGTCCAGTTTCTGAGTATTGGCTGCAGCGGTGATATTACCAGTACAGTGAATACAGAGACAGAAGCAGTGGTGATGAGTCGGCACTGCACCCAGGGAGGCAGACAGACAATCTGCTCAGTGAATAACTCATTTAACAAAGTCATGGCTGAAAATAAAGACAGTAAATGGATGACAAGTGACTGAAAAATCATAATGAAATGCGGTTTAAAAAGAAACTTGTACAACATAGTAATAAAAAGAGAAACCAGAATCAAAGTAACATATACACATTTATTGTTCTTTAACAAGAAGGAAAAGTAAGAACCCAAAATCTTTTTATTTAAACACAATTTTTATTATTAAATCTATTATTCAAATTTCTCCTCTATCCGGTCATGGGAATCTCACTCTTCCACTCTGACCCACAAGAGGATTTCCATAGAGACCCAGTCAGGTCTCCCAAGTTGCCAAAAAGTTGCTAAGTTGCTCAGGGGTAAGGCGCACTAATGACAGCTGGGCAATAACCAGCTATGGGATCTCGAGGGCAGTACGTAGAGGGAAACACTACATGCTGGAAACATTTGTTTTCGTTTAGAAGTGATTAAATAAATATGTTTAAAGGAAACCTGTTGGGAGGGATGAATCATGCTGCCCAAACCACAGGCAGCATAAACCACAGTCTGGAGACAGGTTTGCAGCCAGGAATATTATTCTCTAGAATGCTATGGCTTCTCAGAGAAAATATACTTCTGAAGATCTGGCTGGGGACTGTAGTCATAGGAGACTAGCCTTATTAAAGGAGAAGAGACACTGGTCAATTAATGAGCACACCACCCAAGAGATCAATTGACCAGTGTCTCTTCTTTAATATGGTTTCCTACCACTGGCCTGTAGCACCCCCATAAATTACAAGGGCTGTGCGACATTCGATAGTTGAGAGGAGACTAGTCTGACAGCAATCCAGACTGGCTCTCCCCAGGTTGCTCTCTCACAAATACATAGGAAGAGATCGATCACCTCCAGCAGAGGCAGGCAGACCTGTCAGAGGTGATCGGTTCAGTGAACATACCCTGGCATCCAGCCCGCTATTCACGATGCCAGCGGCTCCCTTTAAATTAATCATATTTCTTCTGCACAACCATTATCACCCAGGTTGAGTTTTGTTCACCTCCTGACTCCTCATCTCCCTGCCACAATTTAAGAAGCAACATTCCATTAAAAAACGACTTTGAAATCAAGATTTAACCCTTGACGCTTGATTTTGTCAGTTTTTCTTTTTGCACCACCTCCGTGTGTCAGTTCTGCAGCTATTAAACCATTGATCGGCATCAGTTTGTCATCGTTTTGTTTTTTTAAATAGTGTAAAAAAAAAAAAAAAAAAATAATAATTTAAAATTATTTAGGTTAGTTGATAGGAGTAGATTAAGAACAGTTAAAATTTACTATGGTAGACAGCTAGCTTATACTAGAAGTATTTTTCACTAAAATAGAAGTACAGTTAGGGTCAGATAGTTGCATGTTCTCAGTAATTGCTTTTTAGCCCCTTTCACATCAGTATTTTGCTGATGTTTGCGGCCCAGATCCAGAAAGCCCCAGATCCAGTAAGCTTGCGGTCCTGTGCGGTTCTGACGGATGCCGCAGATTCGACACTTGCGGCAGCGGGAAAAAAAACGCTACTTGCAGCTTTTATTTTTACGCAGATGCAAGTGTCGGGATCCAGCCGATCCGGCATAACCGCACCAGACCGCAAGCCCCATAGACAATGCATGGGGCTTGTCGGACCAGCACCGCAAGTGCAGCCGTTAGGCGGTTTAGGTGGCAGATCCGGTAAATCTGCCGCACATCAGCAAAAACACTGATGTGAAAAGCCCCTAAGTTAATGATTGAAGCTTCAGAATTTTAGTGTAAGATTCTTGTAGGACTTCTACAGTTTGTTTTTCTACTGCATAGAATTACAGTTGGGATAATTTAGTTGCGGGCACTCCGTAATATATTTTAATCAAATTTTTATATTTCGTCGATTTTATTTTTAGCTTTTTTCTAGATTCTTTTCTCATTTTTATTTTCTTTCTTCTATTTTAATTTAACATGTTACAAGAAAGTTTGCAGGCAACCCCTAAATAAAAGTTTCATTATCTGACACACAAAAAATAAAAATGTCCTGCTTTCCCCAAAGATGGCATTCAGCCGACAAGGCCTATGCCCCCTTGGCTCTGACACCCATAGTGAGGAAGAGGATCCCATTTTTCTCTTATCTTTCCTTCTCTTCCTCCAGTGATTATAAACCTGCACACAGATGCCCCAGGACAGCAAATGAGCCAGCACCACCTCTACGGGCCTTTGCGCAGTGCGGTGGATGCTTTCTTTGACGCAGATTTTGAGAATCTGCATGTCTATCCTGAAGCAGCAAAGTCTATGACAATTTAGCAGTGCTGTGCACACGTTGCTTTTTTTTTTCCTTGCAGATTTGGTGCAGAAAAAAGAAATCTGAACCAAATCTACAAGGAAAAACAAAGCAATTTGGGCACAGCACGGCTGAACTGTCAGACTTTGTTGTTTCAGGATAGACGTGCAGACTCTCAAAATCTGCGGCAAAGAAAGCATCAAATGCACTGTGGGCACAGGGCCTTAGCGACCCATTATGGACCTCACCTCCTGAAGATTAGGGCCTCAGATCCCCGATTTTGTGGCCCAACTGCAGGCCCTGTTACACATAGCGACGCACCAGCGATCCCGACAACGATCTGATCAGGCCGGGATTACTGGTGCGTCACTACGTGGTCGCTGGTGAGATTCCATTCAGGCAGACTTTCCAGCAATGACAAAGCGATGCGCGGACAACCCGACGGTCGTTGGGATCCGTCAGGGTTTTTGGCCGCAGAATGGGGATCGCTGGTTGTTGCCCGTGTCACACACAGCGATCCAGCATGTACAGCGGGAGATCGACGATCAAAAAATGGTCCAGGCCATTCATTAACGATCAGCGATCTCCCAGCGGGGAAGGCCGATTGCTGCTAAGTGTCACACAAAGTGATATCGCTGGCGAGGTCGCTGCTATGTCACAAAACCTGTGACGTTGTGGCGATGTTGTTAGCGATATTGCTTAAGACACGACTGACCTAACAGAAATAGACTTTTTCAAAGTATTTATCTCAGAGAATTTTGTAAATCTTATGTTGGATGAAACACATTTATACACCCAACAATTTTTGGCCTAAAACCCCACATCTTCATATGCTAACGGGACTCCCACAGACGAACTAGAAATGATGAAGTTTTTAGGAGTTCTCTTTTACATGGGGATAATTAAAAAGACAGACACTCCGCAATACTCCAGAATTCCGCATGGCTGTGACCTGGACACACTTTTGAGGCCATTCACGAATTCTTTGCATTTTAACGATAATGACGTGACGCTCCGACATGACCCAAACTTTGAATAATTCATCTGGTCATTGATCACTTCAGCAACAAGTGGATGTGTCCCTAATACATTTCAAGTGGAGGCTGAAACTCCAGCCATACCTGCCCAGTAAGAGGACCAGGTACGGAATACAATTGTACAAACTGTGAGTGAACCCTGAGGTATTCTTGTGCAAACTTTGTGTGCTTCCCTTCATAAACCTTAAGATTCAACCCCTTGAATGCCTCCCTGTTCTGGGACTGAGTGGGAAAATTGTGGGGTAATCTATGTACCCACTGCTGGATCAAAGATCATCACCTGTACGAAGATAAATTGTAGGCTATGTGGACACCTAGCAGATTTTTTCTACATCTCTATGCAAGAAACACTGCATTTTAGGCGAGTTTTTTTGTGCTTTTTTCCCCCTATGCTATCAAAGTCTATGAGAAAAATAAATGAACATGGGGCGTTTATTTCTGCAACAAAATAAGGTGTATACAGCACTTCAGAATTCTCATTCGACTTTGCTGGGATGTGTTTTCCCTTGCGGATTTCACAAAAAAAGACCAAAAACACTAGGTGTGCACATAGCCTTCATAGTTCAAGTCCACAGAGGCTTCTCCTTAAGTCTTTATTTGGGCAGTTGCTCAGAAAAGGCAGAAGCAGAGCCCAATGTAGAGATTAACCTGCTGGTGGTCAAGTAAAAGAGGGATGTCCTTTTCTTGACCACAATACATGAAAATGGCAGCCCCCCACCGCTGTACGAGGTAGGTCAACAAATCAGACAGTGTCCTGGAGCTCAATAAAATCATGGGGGAACTTGATCTCTCAAGTCCTCCAGCCCTACTGTGCCAAATGTAAAGCTATGGTGTGGTACAAGAAGCTGGCCGTACACAATGAACAGATGGCATTATACAATACATTCGTGCCATCACAATGTGCAGGTAATAAAAGGACCTGCACTTCTTGGAGGTAGTGATCAAGGCCCTAATATTTGGGCCAGGAAGCCCAAAAAGTCAGGAAGGAGCGGGCCACAGTACTTATGGAACTGAAGGTGCCTGGATAGTACCAAAGCTTAATTTCCCAGGTGAGGTCCCCTAATCTGGAAAGAAAGAAAGATCAGCAAAAAGTGCAAAGTGTGTTACAGAAAAGGGATAAGAAAGGACACATTTTCTTGGCACCTCAAGGGTTCAGCAAATGCAAAATGGCAGCTACAAACCCTTTCTGCGGGGCTGTGCGCCTGAACAGTAGCTTTCTACCACTTATGGGGTGTTGGCGTACTTCAGAGACATTGCACAACAAATTGTGTGATGCATTTTATCCTGTTACTCTTACGAAAATGCTTCATTTGGGGCTAATTTCTGTGGGAAAAAAATATAACAAAACAAAACAAAAAAGTTTAGTTTTTTTTTCAATGTTGCTATAAATAGGTATTTCAATCTCCAAGATCCTATCCCAATATGTAGTAGGTCTAATAATCATATTAGTAAATGCAATATTTTTCGGACAAAAACAAAGTGGATAGAAAACTGCAATAGGGTCTAACCCAACAAACACAGAAAAAGGATAAAAGAGCCCGTCTCTCACCTTGTAAGGATGTGACACACAACCAATATGAAAGTGTATGGACAGCTGCCGCAGAAGAAGCCACAAGCACAATGGCAAGCCAACAAAGCAGGAACCCGGAGAAACCATGGAAAAAATCCTTACGCTACTGTCAAATATAGGTCCAAAGGCCTAAGAATCACGATTTATTCTATGAATTTCAAAGCGTTTCCCCGCTTCTTCCTCAAGAACTTCACTGATCGGTGAATTTCCTGAGGAAGAAGCAGGGGACACTTCTAAATGCGTAGAATAAGTCACCATTTCTTATTATTACTGCCTTTGGACCTATATTTGTTTGACAGCAGCGTGGGATGTTTTCCACAATTTTTCCTATTTCCAGTATTTTTCGGACTTTAAGATGCATTCAAGTAGGAAAGCAGGAAAGAAACAAAGTATAAAATGTGGTCATGATGCACTGTTGGTGGAGGGTTCTGCAGCTAACACTTATGGGGGCGATGTGTCTCTTATCCTGGTGTCTGTGTCCATAACAATGCTGAAAGGTCATGGATGTGCATTGAATATTACAATAGCTTAGGCTATGTTCACACTGGACGTTTCTGATCCGCTTTTAGTGCTGTTTTTTTTCCTTAAACTGCACCAAATACGTATCAGTCACTGTGTCTGTAGCAAAATGAATGCGATTTTCAATTTGCTGTGCAGACGTCAGAGTTTTTGACTACTGCGTTAGTGGTGCAGGATAAGCATCCAAAAAATAATGAGCGTCAATTGCTGCTCTGGTTTTCTGCACCACCAACATCCAATTACTTACCCTCCCCGTGATTCCATGGTGAGCTCTGGTGATTGTTTCCTTACGGGCATCGCAGGACCTGTGGGTAGTCTCTACGGTAATTCCTGGACCTGCCCATATGACTCAGCCTGAGAGTCACATGGTGCAAGGTTCTGTAAGTACTCGTACTACTACTCACAGACAGGTCTTGCCGATGCACAGAAGGAAGACATCACCGGGGTCACCGTGGGATGGACCGGGAGGGTAAGAAAGTGTGTGTGTCCCTGTCTATGTCCCCTGAAAACAGAGCAAAAAAGCAGCACAAATGGATAATGCGTATGTGATGCTTTTCTTTTTTAAAAAAAGAAGGGGGATCCAAAAACAGATCAACAAAAAACGGAGCATGACTGCTGTCTGAATTCGGCCTTAAACAGCAGGGCCATGTAATCACAGGCTGCAGCTGAAGCCTGCTCCAGCCTCTGGTGACCACTCCAAAGACGCTAAAATCCATGGTTATGACCACTCATGACGATGTCTTAACCATGGATACATGAGGTAAGTGGCATAACTAAATCAGGAGACTTAGACTACATTTCTAAATGGAGATATGTGCTATCATTATTACATCTACTACATATAGGATCTTGGAGATGGCGCACCCCTTTAATTCCTGTGAAGCACCTAAAGGGAGAATAATCTTCTTGAATGTGGTTTTGGTTAGCTGGAGGGGGTGCAGTTTTTGGAATGGTGTCACTGTTTGGTATTTTATGTCATGTACGCCCCTCAAAGTCACTTCAAATGTGAGGTCACTGAAAAAAATGTTTTTTTTTAGATTGTTGAGAAAAATTGCTGATAGGAAATTAAAAGGGTTTAAAGTTTAATAAAAAAAAATTATGTTTCAAAAACAATGCTGATGTAAAGTAGACGTGATAAATGTTATTTATCAATTATTGTGTGTGACATAACTCTTGTTTGAGGGCATACAAACTCTAAAGTTTGAAAACTGCGAAATGTACCATACAGTTCCAGTAATTTTGACAAATGAACTCAACACAATATTGTCGCCTATTTACCACTAACAGTCCAAAAAATCTCACAATCACTGGGATCCAGTGAAGCTTTCTAAAGTGACACTGGACAGAACTGAAATTCAGAAAGGGGACGAAGTGTACACAATCCGCGCTGCTGAAATGAAAATGCTGAACCAAGGGTTGATGTAATGATGCTCTTTATTCCTTCTCCTACTGGACAGAACTGAAACGTATGGGCTGGTCAGGAAGGTGAGAACAGGCAAACAGGCTGGAGGGTGAACAGATTAAAATTAAATAAAAATTGATAATTACCCCAACACTGGAAACACCATGGAACGGCCTCCGCCGGCACCGGATGAGGATATAGGTGTTATTGTAAAATGGAGAAATATGCGGATTGAGAAGTGGTTGTCTAGGTAGTAGACAGCCCTTTAAAAGCATCACTATGGCAGGTTTTTTCTTTTTTAAATTTCATTCCCAGAGTGATATCCCTAAAGTCTCTTCCCTGCTCCTAGAAATATACTGATCAGATGCTATCCTCTGCTCAATCCAGGGCCACTCGGATCCCATTCTGCCATACTGCGAGCAGAACTCCTGACAGGCAGTAACAGCAGTCACTAGCTCCCAACGTAGGTCATTCCGGCTCAGACTTAGAATGAGAATTGACCTCTGGTCCAGAGTGATCTGGATAGTCACAACTGGCGGAACGGGACAAGCGGTACTGAACAGAAGACGACGGCTGGTAAGTGATCCTACAGGCAGGGAAGAGACATTGGTGATAGTACTCGGGTAGGGAGGGGGGGTAGGGGTTGTGAAATAAATACTGTTGAAGTGGTGCTTACACATGGAAGTATTGCACAAGCTTAAAGGGTATTTCCGATAAAGTTAAATTTTAAATCAATAGATCTTGTCAGAATTTCCAAATTTGGATGTTTAAAAAAAATAAAAATAAAAAATAATGTTCCTGTGCTGAGAGAATATACAGGGGTTGGACAAAATAATGGAAACACCTAACGTTTTGGCATCATAATCTTCGAACATGTTATAAACATGCAAGCCGTGACATATGTTAATGTTTTGTAGTTGATTATTTGTGTTAAGTCATACGTGTATGTAAATAACATTGATGAGGTACGTCGCTGCATAACCACATGCCCTGCTGGGCGGCATAATTCTTTCCTCCCCTCATCCTGAATTTGGAATCTCCCGCCCTCTTTTCCTCCTATGATGCACTGGCCGGTACGTCACATCTAGCCCGATGCATTGTGGGCCCGATCACGTGATTGGCCTCTGTACATTATTGGCTGGATCACATGATCGGCCCGGCTCCGCGCATGCACATATTGAAGCCGGGCCGTCCACTTGATCCAGCCCATAATGCACCGGGGCCAATCACGTGATCGGGCCCACAATGCACCTGGCCAGATGTGACGTACCGGCCAGTGCATTATAGGAGGAAAAGAGGGTGGGAGATTCCAAATTCAGGAGGAGGGGAGGAAAGACTTATGCCGCCCAGCGGGGCATGTGGTTATGCAGCGAGGAGGGGGCAAAGGAGCCTGGACCCACCTTTCCAGTATCCAGAGAGCGACACACTGTAAGTTCAAAGTTATTTTTCTATATTTTGACATGTCGGATTTACAGCAGAGAGGGATGGTTAGGAATGTGTAGGGACAGCTAGTGATTGTTCAGAGGGTTAACTCCAGGTGACAGGTTCCCTTTAATACACTCATGCTACGTGCTATCAGGGACTAAAAATGAAGGACAAAAATTGGTCCTAATTAGGTCAAACAGATATTGGTATGTGTCATAATGTACTCACCATGTATGCCAAAAGCAGAATCAAAATGCACTCTCAGGCTGCAGTCAGAGCCCATATGTGAAGCAAGCCCAGCTGCAGGCTGATATATCACCTCTACCAACAAGATGTGGGAGGCGATCTGCCATGCATACACTGAGCCTGCTTAGAGCACCATTCACACAGATACAGTTGATGCAGAGTGTCTGAAAGTGACCCATCCTGCGCCGCTGCTTGAGCGATGGGTCGCACAGTACGATACCTCTGCACCACTAGATGAATGGCACCCCTAAGGGCCCAACTGCAACCTGGATAGATAAAAAGTGCAAAAAGTCTCTTATATGATGAATAAAAAACTTTTACAAATGGGATTTTGGTTCATGCAATGGCCAAGACATTTAAGCTGATGACCCACGACAAGGGATCCCATGCTCATCAGTCCTATCAAAAACTTGTGCAAAAAACTACTAGAAAAAAGCAGCATAAAAAACTCACCATGTATGCCAAAAGCAGAATCAAAATGCACTCTCAGGCTGCAGTCAGAGCCCATATGTGAAGCAAGCCCAGCTGCAGGCTGATATATCACCTCTACCAACAAGATGTGGGAGGCGATCTGCCATGCATACACTGAGCCTGCTTAGAGCACCATTCACACAGATACAGTTGATGCAGAGTGTCTGAAAATGACCCATCCTGCGCCGCTGCTTGAGCGATGGGTCGCACAGTACGATACCTCTGCACCACTAGATGAATGGCACCCCTAAGGGCCCAACTGCAACCTGGATAGATAAAAAGTGCAAAAAGTCTCTTATATGATGAATAAAAAACTTTTACAAATGGGATTTTGGTTCATGCAATGGCCAAGACATTTAAGCTGATGACCCACGACAAGGGATCCCATGCTCATCAGTGGGCTCTGACTGCAGCCTGAGAGTGCATTTTGATTCTGCTTTTGGCATACATGGTGAGTTTTTTATGCTGCTTTTTTCTAGTAGTTTTTTGCACAAGTTTTTGATAGGACTGAAAGCACTTTTTATCTATCCAGGTTGCAGTTGGACCCTTAGGGGTGCCATTCATCTAGTGGTGCAGAGGTATCGTACTGTGCGACCCATCGCTCAAGCAGCGGCGCAGGATGGGTCACTTTCAGACACTCTGCATCAACTGTATCTGTGTGAATGGTGCTCTAAGCAGGCTCAGTGTATGCATGGCAGATCGCCTCCCACATCTTGTTGGTAGAGGTGATATATCAGCCTGCAGCTGGGCTTGCTTCACATATGGGCTCTGACTGCAGCCTGAGAGTGCATTTTGATTCTGCTTTTGGCATACATGGTGAGTTTTTTATGCTGCTTTTTTCTAGTAGTTTTTTGCACAAGTTTTTGATAGGACTGATGAGCATGGGATCCCTTGTCGTGGGTCATCAGCTTAAATGTCTTGGCCATTGCATGAACCAAAATCCCATTTGTAAAAGTTTTTTATTCATCATATAAGAGACTTTTTGCACTTTTTATCTATCCAGGTTGCAGTTGGGCCCTTAGGGGTGCCATTCATCTAGTGGTGCAGAGGTATCGTACTGTGCGACCCATCGCTCAAGCAGCGGCGCAGGATGGGTCACTTTCAGACACTCTGCATCAACTGTATCTGTGTGAATGGTGCTCTAAGCAGGCTCAGTGTATGCATGGCAGATCGCCTCCCACATCTTGTTGGTAGAGGTGATATATCAGCCTGCAGCTGGGCTTGCTTCACATATGGGCTCTGACTGCAGCCTGAGAGTGCATTTTGATTCTGCTTTTGGCATACATGGTGAGTTTTTTATGCTGCTTTTTTCTAGTAGTTTTTTGCACAAGTATGTGTCATAATGTAATCAAAATGCCTTCTTCCAGAGATATCGAGCAGACATGAAGTGAATGCAATTTCCACAACAGTTTTTACTTACATTTTCTTTATACCGTTACCAACTTCTCAGCTTTGATTGTTGCAGGTCCGGCTGTGGCTTAGCTTATAAACTTTGGCAGCTGATCCCTCACAGAGGAGGGCTTCATGGACAGTGTCAGACTTCCTACAGGATGTGCCCTGCTGAGTGGCACACAGTACTTTAAAGACCACCATTCCCATGATCAGTGGACAAAGCCCTATGTGGGAACACTACCACCAGTCCTTCATGAAAATAAGTGTATTGGGACTCTAGTTCTTGTGTATGGTGGGGGCACCAGCGATTACACATTTAATCATACTACAAACAGGTGATAAAGATTTTCGGAACTCCCTTTAAACAACAAAAAAACAAAACAAAAAAAAAACAATGATTTCTGGACACCTTTTCCTAGACAGATTGTTCTATTCACTCACCTTATGTAAACAGGTGTCCACTACAGAATTGCACACTTTCTCAAGATCATCTGTTAGCTGAAGCTTATAGTCGACAAATTCACAAAGCTCTTCATTGCTCATGACATCCCAAATGCCATCGCAAGCTAGAATTATAAACTCGTCATCTTCTGCTCGTACAATCTCATACACCTCGGGCTCGGGGGAGACAAGCTGCTCGGTGGGGCCTTTGCCATCGACACACTTGTAATCATAGTCCCCGAGGGCACGAGAAACTGCTAGCGATCCATTGACACGCTGGATCATGACGCTGCCTCCAGCATTTTGAATCCTTTCCTTCTCCCTTGGATTGCAAGGTTTGTGATCCTGTGTGGAAAAGCAAACTTGTCCGCTCCTATACAATACAGACCTAGAATCCCCACAGTTGATGAAATACACATGGCTTGGTGCAATAAGGACTGCCACAGCAGTAGAGCCGCTTCTGTCCATGCCATTCCTTAAGTCGGCAAAGTTGCGCATGTACTCGTCAATTTTTAAAAATCCAGTTCGTATGCCGCTTTTAACATTTTCCACGTTGGACCCTGACATTTCAGCTGCCCTGAAGTCTTCATTATCTGTTATGTGCTCCAACAAGTGCGACGAGCAGTAATTTGCCACGCGAGATCCAGCATGGCCATCATAGACTGCAAAAAAGGACCAGTCTTCAAGGCCATGAGGGATCCCCACCACGGCTGTGTGGGCATCTTCCATCTCAACACGCCAGCCCTGCATGCTGCTGAGTCCGTATCGCAAACCATTTCCAGCTCCATGAGCATTGTGTTTCTCGGTTTTAGGTTTGTCCAAAAATGCCCCCATGATCAGTAATTAGCCTGCAGATAGAAAGAGAGGGTGAAAGGGTCAAACAACACTAAATACTGCTTACAAGTAAAATAAATACAAAAATTATAAAGTTACTTTTAGAACAGCCACAACCCTCCCCAAAAGCACTTTAGATGCTTAGGTGTTTGCATTAGGTACCTGCACGAACAGTCATTGGGGTGGATACTTCAGCTCTAATCAGTCACATCAAACCGCTGCAGTCATGGAGTTTATTTAACGTAGCCACATCCCCCCCCCCCCCCGCATTGTAATATATCATCAGCACCGAAGGACCTACAAATTCACTTATGCTGTAGATGGATCTGTGGTGATGTCATGAACATGTAATCGTAATGGATGGAGCTAAGCAGGCCTGAAGTGCAGGAGATTTAGGATAAGCTCTGCCCATTACAGGTACTTGGTCTCGACATCACCACAGGTCCCTCTACAGCATAACTTAATTTCTGCAGGTCCTTCGGTGATGATATATTACACTGCGAGGGGCATGGGAGCGACTACATTTACAAACTGCATGACTGAATGTGGATTGATGTGACTGATTCCAGCTGAAGTATCCACCCTGATGACTGTTCGTGCAATTACCTAATGCAAACACCCAAGCATCTAAATTGCTTTTTTTACCATAAGTGAATGGATTTTCTTATAAACCATGTTTGTGATGCACAGTGCATAATCTAAATAACAATGTGGTGGTTTAAAAAAAAAAAAAAATAGACAAGACATTCAAAAAACGACAATCCCTTGTTCAGACCTGGGGATTCATGGTGCAGGTTTCGCAAAAATCTGTAGAAAATTATAGTATATCCACAGATGGGAAAGCAATTACTAATACAGGGGGATATTGATAAATGATTTCACCCATTTTCAGGAAGCATCTTCCAAGAAAAGACTACATGACCCCAACCGGGCGTGATGACATCCCATCCACCACTAATAGGTTGCAAGGTCAGGAGACCGGAGGTTGAAATATCATTGGAGCGGTGGCGGAGTTGAGTGCCAACGTTTGATCCATACATTAGAATTACTATCGTCTCAATTGTTGAAACATTGAGGTCTCTTTCAATCTGTAGTTTGCTCCTAATGCTGATGAAATGCTGCAGAGTGTGAAATCGGCATGCGACACCATCGGATAATGTTGTAGATTTGCGGCAGTAAAATTCCACCATTTGTGAACCTGGCCTGTGCTAGTTTGCTCAACTAGGAGTAATGAAAGGCTGGTAACATTTCTTATTAGTAAGTTGAGGGCTGTAATACAACACGAACATATATGTGATTACTTTACACAATACTATATAACCAGCAGCAAGGAAAAGAGCAGGGCTGTTTGAAGTATAGACTGCATTCCTTTCCAAAAAAAGCAGCGCTGTCACCACATGATATTAACAAGTGAATGTGTGTTTGTACAATACTCTGGCCCTCCAGTAAGGTATGTATACTGCTCAGCCGAAGCCTTGTAGTAGAGTTACTAAAGAGTGGGAAAAAGTTCACGATGCAGTTTAACCAAAAGCTTGTGGCGCTCCACAGTGCACGTGATCGTAAGCCTCAAATAGGTTTTGATGGTCATGTAAAAAGCAGCATGTTATTAGCTTGTACTTTTCACAAAGCCAATGAAAAAAAAAACATGCGACAAACGCAGCAAAAACTGCTTTGTGTGAACATTTTAGTTCAAGCAAAATGGATTTGATTTAAAGGGATCCTGTCACCTCCAAAACGTCTCCTAAGCTACCAAAACATGTCCCTGCAGCATCCCATCACTAATCTCACACTCCTTTTGTCTCCTAAAAGCATCCTGTGAAAGTGGATAAAAACGTTTTAATACTCACTCATTAGTGATATAATTAGCAGGGGCTATATTCTTTAGTCACCAGGCGGGCTGTTGTGCAGCTCCAGGGATCCACCCGGTCTCTGTGTGTTCTGCTGTGATGTGCAGGCATTTCCCTCCCCTCTCTCTATCACTCACAGAATGCAAATCATTAGTCCTGCCTTCAGCTGCACATAACAGCAGCACAGAGACAGGGAGGGCTGGATCATTCAGGCTGTACCTTCACATTACGATTTTGAAGGGAGCGATGCTGTCCGATAAATTCGGACAGCATCGGCCCCTTCTGATGCCTAATAGGCATCCGATTCGGAATTAAATCGTAGCCTCAGGGCTGAAAAAAGAAAAAAAATGTTTATGCTCACCTCTCCCGAGCCCCTGTAAGCTCCGATGTCAGCAGAGTCTTCTACTGCAGTACAGGACCTGCGGTGATGTCACAGTCACATGACAGCAGGTTCACCATGGTAACTGCGGTCACGTGACTGTGACATCACGCAGGTCCTGTACAGATGAAGAAGACCTCTGCAGACACAGGAGCCTGCGGGAGCCGGCAGGGGGAGAGGTGAGCATAAACTTTTTTTTTTTAACCCCTGCCTTCCAGTTTGGAGCATTTTTACTGTACTGAGCATGCTCAGTACAGTAAAATCGTGTCCGAGGAGACAGATGTTTCCTCGGACCCTGCTCCATAGGGCCCCATGATAAATTGATCGGACCAAATCGGATATGCATTAAATGCCATCCGATTTTGTCCGATCCGATTTTATTTTCGGTGCAAAAAATCGGAGCAATGCTCAGATTTTTGCACTGGTAAAAAAATCGGACAGAATCGGATCGGACCAAATCGGATGGCATTTAGTGCATATCCGATTCGGTCCAATGCCCATAGGGCTGCATGGGGCCCAAAATAGGTCCGATGCTGTCCGATTTTTATCGGACAGCATCGGATTTAAAAAATCCATAGTGTTAAACCAGCCTAACCCTAAGGGCTAAAGAATATAGCCCCTGCTAATTATAATCACTAATGAGTGAGTATTAAAACGTTTTTATCCACTTTCACAGGATGTTTTTAGGAGACAAAAGGAGTGTGAGATTAGTGATAGGATGGTGCAGTGACATGTTTTGCTAGCTTAGGAGGCATTCTAGAGGTGACAGGATCTCTTAATGAAAACTCATCCTCATTGTGCATTTGAAGACACCAAGCAACTGTTTTTTGGTTCATTTTATCTGCACTTTATTCATATGGAAATGGAAAAGCATTTTATAGTAGAAAACAAAACAAATGAGATCTCTAAATTGTAATTGTCTTCAGCAAGTTTTTTTTTTTTTACTTGACCCCCGATGCATATATATATATATTTTTTTAAATAAAACAAAGCATGTCAAATCTTTCAGCGTTTTTACTGCACTTTTTCCCATTGAGATTGATCCTGTAGAGCAGGGTCTCAACTCCAGGCCTTGAGGTCGCACACAGTCAGGTTTTCAGGATTTCCATAGAATATGACAGTTGTTTCATTTGATACCAACTGCCAAATGCTATGGAAATCCTGAAAACATGCACTGTGTGCAGCCTCGAGGCCTGGAGTTTGAGACCCTGCTGTAGAGCATCAGCTCTTATAGGCAGGGGTCCTGTATCCTGTAAAGCCTCAGCTATTATGGTCAGGGACTCTCTCCTGTAGAGCGTCAGCTCTTATGGTCAGGGACCTCTCTCCTGTAGAGAGTCAGCTGTTAGTGGCACTTGAAGCTGTTCTTCATATCAAAATGACAAAGACCTTAACAGAAGCTTGACATAAAGAAGCTTTTGTCAAAATGGGTTAAGGCCTTGTTCAACCACGCTTTTTTTTACGCGCGTATTTGCCCCAAAACCGCATGTGCGTCTGCGTTTCCCAGCAAAGTGAATGGATATTCCCTTTGGCCATTCAGACGTTGCGTAAATTTACGCAGCTTTATTGGAGCAAAAAACGTGCGCGTAAAAAGAATTAACATATCAATTCTTTCCAGTTTTTTTACACGCGTTTCTTCCATAGGCCCATTATAAGCACTGGAAAAAACATGCGTAAAAAAAGCGCAGTTGAAGTTGTTCTTTCGCGATATTTTTTACGTGCGTAAAAACAGCGACAAATACGCAGAGTGTGAACACAGCCTAATCCCTTGATCTCCGCTGTAATATTACATCATAATCATTGAATAAGTATGGCACTGTGAGGCTACCAGCACAGCAGCTGCGCTCAAGCCATTACTTGACAGTATAGATGGAGCCACATGGGACACCTATCTGACCCTATCTGTAACCCGTCCATGGGGTGCCAATGGGTTGCCCTGGCAGGTTGAAAGCCAAAATTGGAAAATTGATCTGCCAAAGACTTAGCCTTTTTTGTTTTGTTTTTTACACTAAAGACCCATATATAATTGGTAGTGCTACAACCTTGCCAAACCATACAATAATACTCGCAATAATGTTGAAGTGATCAGAACCCCCCCCCCCAAAAAGAAAAAACAAATGTCAAAATTGTGCAATCAAAAAATATCACAAGGTGTAATCTTCACAAAAATGGCATTGATGAAAAGTTAAAGTTGTCCTGCAATCGACAAGACACACAACTTATGGTTCTTTAAACTCAGCAACACACACACACACAAAAATAGGTTATGTACAAAGAAATTTATAAAACAAAAAACACTTCCAATTATTTTGCATATATTTCAAAGGGATTGCATTACTAGCTTGTAATGGTTATCGGTTGTGCAGAGCAGTATGTCTCTCTGAGACACTGCAGAGTTTTAGAGGAAACAATTTGAAAAGCCATGGGGGGACTGTAAGGAGAGACGCCCAGTGATACGGCCGTGCAGGAGATCGGAGACTGCGTTCAGTGGGGGACACTGGGCCCAGGGGCTGCTGTACTGGTCGCATCCAAGAGTCCTGCTCTAATACTTACACATCATCAAGTAAAAATGGCAGGTCACACAAACTGGGTTAAAGAACTATTTTTACCTTTTGCACACTAAAAATCTTAAAATAAAAAAGTAAAAAAAAAAAAAAATTATATATAATTAGGGGTGGGGCTAAACAGACTTTCTGGGAGAGAAGAAAAAAACTGTTTAAATGCTGCTGAAGAGGGAGAGAATGATTGGCAGTGGTGGGCAGATTAAACATGCAGGGGGTGTGAATCTGCCCTTGGCTGCAGCCCCTAGCCACCTCCTTAATGGCTGGAGCATGTAAGTTTTCTAAGTGTATTATCTCGGGGTACAGGGCTGCATCCAGTGCTGTAATTAGATCACCATGCCTGGTTTGGTGACAGGTCCTCTTTAATGTATTCTGTGGCCCGTAAGTCAACTGAGTAGAGCTTACTGACAGACTGAGTTAAGGCCGGGTTACACGCAGATACAACGCTACCGATGTCCCTGCAACGTCACAGGTTTTGTGATGTTGCAGCAACCTCGCCAACGAAGTCGCTGCGTGTGACATGCCGCAACGACCAGCTTGCTGATCATTGCGGAATGGCCGGGACCATTTTGCAATCGTTGGTCTGCCGCTGTCACACATGCATCGGCATGTGTGACAGGGGCAATGACCAGCGACACCCAGTGTGCGCCCGACACTCTGACCGATCCCAGCGAATGTCGGCGCATCACTGGGTGAATGCTGGTGAGATCTGCCTATCTGGCATCTCATCAAGGTTCACATAGCGAAGTTCCAGCGATCCCGATCGTTGGTCGGGTCGCTGGAACATCGCTACGCGTAACCCGGCCTTTAGAGGTCGGCCTCTCTCATTAGTGCAGCGTTCTTCACAAATTTCACTTTTGTCTGTACAGAGGCAGCTGATGGAGTAGCCCGGGACCAGACTCGTCCACCAGCCTTCCCGAACAGAAAGACAGCTTTCCCATGCGAGACGTTTTGTATAATTAAAACAAAACAAGCCTACTTCTCCTCCCTAATTACTGCTCTGTCTCACAACCCCAAACAACTCTTTAAAACCTTCAACTCCTTACTTCGTCCCCCTGCACCCCCTCCCTCACCCCTCATCTCTGCCGACGACTTCGCCACCTTCTTCAAAGACAAAATTGACAAACTCAGACAAAGCTTCGACCCACACTCCCCTGGCCCCATCCCACCTCCAGCCCACCCCCCCTCACCAAAACGCAGTTTCACCCCGTGACAGAGGACCACCTCTCCTCCCTTCTAGCACGATCACACCTCACCACCTGTGCCCTCGATCCACTCCGCTCCCACCTCATCCCTAACCTCACCTCAGTCCTCATTCCTGCTCTAACACACCTCTTCAACATTTCACTCAAATCCGGCACATTCCCCTCACCCTTCAAACATGCCCTAATCACGCCCATCCTAAAAAAAAATCCCTTGACCCCACAACAGTCTCCAACTATCGCCCCATCTCTCTCCTCCCGTTTGCCTCTAAACTTCTTGAACAACACGTCTATTCCGAACTGTCCTCCCACCTCTCTTCCTGCGCTCTCTTCGATCGCCTACAATCCGGCTTCCGACCTCATCACTCCACAGAAACAGCCCTAACCAAAGTCACTAACGACCTTCTGATAGCCAAGAATAAACGACACTATTCCGTCCTCATCCTCCTCGACCTCTCTGCCGCCTTCGACACTGTTGACCACTCCCTCTTACTCCAAATTCTTGAGTCTCTTGGCATTACTGACCTCGCCCTCTCCTGGATCTCCTCCTACCTAACGGACAGGGCCTTCAGCGTCACCCACTCTCACACCTCCTCCTCGCCCCACCCTCTCTCTGTAGGTGTTCCCCAAGGCTCGGTCCTGGGACCATTACTCTTCTCCACCTACACCCTCAGCCTAGGCAATCTCATCGAGTCACACGGACTCCAATACCACCTCTACGCTGACGATACCCAACTCTATCTGTCTGGCCCTGACATCTCCTCCCTTTTATCCAAAATCCCTCCATGCCTATCCGCCATTGCATCCTTCTTTTCTACCCGCTTCCTAAAACTCAACATGGACAAGACCGAATTCATCGTCTTTCCCCCGAACAATACCGCCCCGCTTCCTGACCTATCCATCACCGTCAACGACTGCACTCTCTCACCCGTCCCCCACACCAAGTGCCTCGGGGTAATCCTTGACTCCTCCCTCTCCTTCAAGCCCCACATCCAAGCCCTCGCCACCTCCTGCCGACTCCAATTAAAAAACATTGCCCGCATCTGCTCCTTCCTTGACCACAACACAGCCAAGATACTTATCCACGCCCTCATCATCTCCCGCCTGGACTACTGCAACCTCCTGTTCACCGGCCTCCCTGCCACCTCCCTCGCACCTCTCCGCACCATCCTCAACTCTGCTGCCCGACTCATCCACCTATCTCCCCGTTACTCGCCCGCCTCCCCCCTCCGCCGAGCCCTCCACTGGCTCCCCATCCCCCAGCGATCTCGCTTCAAAACCCTAACCCTGACCTACAAGGCCATACACAACCTGTCCCCTCCCTACATCTCCGACCTAGTCTCCCGCTACCTCCCCTCGCGCAATTTGCGCTCCTCTCAGGAACTCCTTCTCTCAACCCCCCGCATTTCCACCTCCCACAACCGCACACAAGACTTCTCTCGTGCTTCCAGCAGACTCTGGAACTCCCTCCCCCACCACACCAGACACTCCCCTACCCTGGGAACCTTCAAGAAAAACCTGAAGACCCACCTCTTCCTACAAGCCTATAACACACATTAAGACCCTATCCACTGCACCATCTCACCTTTCTCCCCCTCCTACTGTCTCCCTCCCCACCCCTCTAGACTGTGAGCCCTTGTGGACAGGATCCCTGGCCCCATTGTACCCGTACGATTGTTTTGTCGATTTGTCGTCGTTTTTCGACCACTTGTCTTTGTCTACCCCCTAACTTGTACAGCGCTATGTATCCTAATAGCGCTATATAAATACCTAATAATAATAATAAAATATCTACAGGATTCAGATATTTTTCATTCCAGTTATAGCTAGCATTTGTTGCACAGGAGAAAGTGTCATGAAGCATGAAACAGGCCTGGAGGAAGGAGCATACGTCTGTCTGCCCTTATGGCCAAGACATTTGTTGTACTTATCTTAGAATAAAAACTTAAAATAATGGGCAAGTGCGGCATCTATTTTTGAACTTTTTGTTAAAGGGATCCTGTCACCCCCAAAACACATGTAAACCTATTAAAACCTGTCCCTAGAGCATATTAACACTTTCCCTACACTGTTTTTACCTCCTAAATGCAGTAAATGACATTGCATAAAAACGTTTTATAAGTACCTGATTACTGATGATAATGAGTGACTATGCTATTCATAGTCACTCATCAAGACTGCCTCTCTGCTTCATAGCACGCCTGAATAGGCGTGATCTTCATAGCAGATTCAAATTGCCGCCTCCCTGCTGTGCCCTGTGTCGTCCGAGGCTGCTGTGTGGCTGGGTGACGCGATCCACGTCATTCCCCGCGCCGGGTGACGTATTTACACCGGCGCCGCGCTGTAAACTTCAAAATGCGCACTGCGCATGCGCATGGGCATGCGCAGTGTGCATTTTGAAGCCGACAGCGCGGCGCCGGTGTAAATACGTCACCCGGCGCCGGGAATGACGTGGATCGCGTCACCCAGCCACACAGCAGCCTCGGACGACACAGGGCACAGCAGGGAGGCGGCAATTTGAATCTGCTATGAAGATCACGCCTATTCAGGCGTGCTATGAAGCAGAGAGGCAGTCTTGATGAGTGACTATGAATAGCATAGTCACTCATTATCATCAGTAATCAGGTACTTATAAAACGTTTTTAGGCAATGTCATTTACTGCATTTAGGAGGTAAAAACAGTGTAGGGAAAGTGTTAATATGCTCTAGGGACAGGTTTTAATAGGTTTACATGTGTTTTGGGGGTGACAGGATCCCTTTAATTAGCTGTAGAAAATGCTCATTACTCATGTATACCAAAAACAATTAAGACAAGTCTGTTCTTGGTGCTCTGAGGAGACGGCGATTACAAAGGCACAAGATACACTAACGTAAGGCCAATGCATCATTTTTAAGGACATCCGCACTGAATAAATTTCTAGAATGTAAATATCTAAAATAAATCTTTCCATTGTACGTGTGTGTGTGTAGGTTTCCTTCAAACTATTTTACAGTACACATTACATAGAGACACCATGAAAACAGAAAGGGTGGAGGATCAACTTCAACTATCAAAGCTAAGACTGAGTGGTCGGGTCCTTGATTTTGCTTAGGTCAATTCTTTTTTTGAATGAATGGTAGATAAAGCAGCAGGCGGTGGTGGTGGCGAGGAGGCAGCAGGGTCACAGATGGCTGGAATTTGTCCTGTAGAGAGGAGTTTTCAGGTTGTGTGTGAAGCTTCTCAGTGCAGGAGACAATCGGACTAGTTGATGCAATGAATTCTAGAGGATGAGGGATACTGGGGAGCAATCATTGAGGTGACTGTGGGAGAAACGTACAAGAGCAGAGGACAGAAGGATTTCTTGTAAGGACCGGAGATTACATTTGGGAAGGTTTAAGGAGGTTCATTAGGAAACGTATAGAGGGGATAGATTATGGACGACCTTGTAAGTCATTGTTAGTAGTATGAATGAGATTCATTGGGCAATTGGAAGCCAGTGAAGGGTTTGGCAGAGTGGGGAGATTGAAGAATAGCGAGGAGAGAGGATTGCGCTGAAGAGTTAAGGACAGACTGGAGAGATGCAAGAGTTTTATGCTATGTGCAGACGAGAACACATCTGTTGCACATTTTAACACTGTATTTGTAAAAATGTGTAAAGTATATAGGACACCCAGCAAATGTGACAGTGCTTGTGCTGTGCTGGACGTCTGTGCATTTTTGTGCAGCGTAATAAGTGCTAATTTTTACGGATCTTTCAATCTGTTAAAGCATGCAGCAAGTCAATTCTTTAACAGAGTTTACATGACCGTTCAAATGTTTGGGGTCATTTAGAAATGTCTTATTTTTGAAAGAAAAGCAAATTTTTTTTCATTGAAGCTAACATTAAATGAATCAGAAATACACTCTATACATTGTTAATGTGGTAACTAACTATTCTAGCTGCAAACGTCTGGTTTTTAATGCAATACTGCATCTACACAGTTGTATAGAGGCCCATTTACAACAACCACCACTCCAGTGTTTTAATGGTACATTGCGTTTGCCAACTGTATAAGAAGGCTAAGGGCCACGTCACACGGTTCAATTTACTGAACGATATTGTTAGCGATCACGTGCACGCGCGATCGCTAACAATATCGTTCACATCGTTGGTGAGCTGTCACACAGGCAGACTCACCAACGATGTGGACCAACGAGAACGCTAGTAACCATGGTAAACATCGGGTTACTAGGCGCAGCACGGGGCATAGGCAGCGAGGTGCTGGGAGCTTGTTCTTCATTGGTGTGCCGGTGTCACACGCAGCGATGCTGCGTGTCCACCGGCCGACCAACGATAGATTTGTGAATATGTTCACAAATCATCGATCAAACAATCAAGCGATTTTGACTTGCGGTCATGTTCGGCAGTTGCGGTTTTGGTGGATCTGGAAAATTCTGCTTCACTTGTGCTGTGTCTGAACATAGCCTTAGGTCCCTTTCACACTGGCGTTTTTGACCGGATTCGGACAAAAAAAAAAAAACCCGCATCTGCCACACGTGCCGCCTGATGGCCGCACTTGTGGCACACCTGCGGCAAGCCCAATGCATTGTCTATGGGGCTTGCGGCAGGTGCAATATAGCCGTGCTTCTGGCACTTGCGGTCGCGAAAAAAAACATGGTCAGCAGCATTTATTTTGCGGCTGCACCCGCGGTTATACCGCACCTGCCGCAAGCCCATATACAATGCATGGGGCTTGCCGCAAGTGCACCTATTGGGTGGCACGAGTTTTTTTTTTTTTGGCCGGATCCGGACAAAAACGCCAGTGTGAAAGGGGCCTTAGTTGGAAGACCAGAGGGGAATACTGCAGACATCGGGGCAGGAGATAATGAGGCATTGCATTAACATTTAGTATATTCAAGGCTGAGTAAGCAACAAATTCTGGAAATAGTTTTATAGTTGGAGGTAGCAGGAGGAGGCGAGAGCTTGGATGTGTGTTTTGAAGAACAGGGCAGCGTCGAGAGTCACTTCAAGGCAGCAGATTAATGATGAAGGGGAAAGTGTGATGTCATATTATGATACATAAGTCTGGTGGGGGGTGGGGAGTTGGATCAAGAGATGAAGGAGAGATGAGGAGTCGAGTTTTAGAAATGGTGATGGGAAAAGGAAAAATTTGGCCAATAGGACGTCTGGGATCCTGAACAGCAGAGATGCGACATCTGGGCCAGAGAGGCAGATCTGAGTGTCATCAGTGTATAGGTGGTACCGGAAGCCAAGGGGCTTTATATTAATGGGGAAAAGTAGTGGTCCAGAAAAGCACCTTGATTGAAGGACATTGACAGAGTAAGCAGGATAAGGGCCACGTCACACACACAGATATCTGTGCAGATATTGTTCGCAGATCTCTGGTTGCAGTGAAATCATGGGCACATTGCTCCATTTGTATACGGCCACAAAATAGATTAATGTGTCCATGATTTCACTGCAACCAGAGATCTGCAAACAATATCTGCACAGATATCTGTGTGTGTGACGTGGCCCTAAGGAGGAAGTATGGGAAAGGGATAAGATAGATAAATGTGCAGTTAAGTGACAGGGTGGCAGAGTCGGAGACGGTATAAAATGGACCAAATCCTAAAATAAATAATAAACTAGATAAAACAGTCCAATGTAGTATGTGCTGAATATTATTATGTTATATCTAAATTCTTGTATCATAATGATGATTAAAAGGCTGATTTTCACATTGTACTACAATAATTTAATCACTTAAACATGAGCCGTGTAAGGGTATGTGCACACTGGGCGGGTTTTCGGCGGTTTACCTGTGTAAACCGCCGTTTTGCATACATTAGTTTTATGTTAATTTATGTTAATCCAAACCGGCGTTTGGATTAACATTAAAACTAATGTAGCCCGCCCAAGGCTGTGCACATACCGGCGGTTCCCCAGCGTCATCCGTTGCTAACCCGCAGGTTTCCCAGCGGGTTAGCAAAGAATGAACATGTTGGAAAAACCGGCGGTTCTGCAGCGGCTGCAAGCAGAAACATGTGCTGCTTCCAGCCGCTGCAGAATCGCCGCCGAGAACCCGCTGGGCAGCCGCCGGATACCGCCCGGATCCCGCTGCACATACCCGCCAGGAAGCCGGAGGACGGCGCCGGAGCTTCCTGGCGGGTCCCGCCCAGCCGCCGAGGCAAACACGCCGGGTAGTGTGCACATACCCTAAGAGGGAGTCGGAGGTTTGGCTTATCGACTCTACAGGCCTGGGTAGTGAGGTATGGGGATGGACAGGTGAAATCTTTGACCAAAGAAATTTTGTATTATTAGGAGGATGTTGTCCACTATCAAAGGCAGAGGACAGGTGTACAAGGAAAAGGAACATTACCCGTTAGCTTTGGCAGTAAGGCTGGCTTCACATTTGCGTTTGTGTCTGCATGCCATCAGCATGCCATCAGCCAATCGGCGTTGTCCGGGGGCGGGCCAGAGGCGGAGATCAGCAGCGGAGATCTCCTCCTCCCGGCCACCGGTAAGCTCCGGGACATGTCAGCAGGGTTAAACAGCTGATGCGACAGCTGTTTGAATCTCCCGCGCCGATACCGAGAGGAGATGTCGGCACGGGAAGATTCAAACAGCTGTCACATCAGCTGTTTCTCCCCGCCGACATGTCCCGAAGCTTACCGGTGGCGGGGAGGAGGAGATCATCAGGGGCTCAGCTGATCTCCCGGTGGCCGTCGGTGATCTCCTGTGACATCACCGGCGGCCACCGGGAGATATTTCAATGGGTCAGCAGCGTTCTCCTGCGCTGTCAAGCGCAGAACACTGCGGACCCATTGAGGCCAATGCATTGTTTTGTGCGCTTGGGGAAGCTTGCTGATTTTCCAAGGTCCCCGAGCACACAAAAAATGCAACATGCTGCGTCCCGAACGCAGCAAATGCAGGCACTATGCGTTCCTATGTTAAACATAGGAACGCAGTGCGCATGCGTTTGACTGCGTATGGGAACGCAGCATATGCTGCCTTCCCATACGCAAATGTGAAGGCAGCCTAAGACTTTAGTCATTTTGGTCAGGGCAGTTTGAATGGACTGGTGGGGAAGGAAGACGAATTGTAAGTTGTTGAAGAGCGACTTCAGGTTGCGTTCACATGCTGCGTATTTTACGCGAGTGCTCTTGCAGTTTTTGTAGCCAAAACCAGGAGTGGCTGATTAAAACCAGCAGTGGGTGATTAAATACAGAAGTGGAGCACTTGCTTCTATTAGGGTACGTGCCCACAGGACGGTTTTTGAGCAGTCCTGAACGCAGCAAAACCTGAACTGGTTTCAAGGATCCTAGAGTCCTTGCCAGGAGATTTGCCGATTTCAGGTCCTGCGTTTTTTGCCTTTTTTCCTGCGTTTTTTCCATTGACTGCACCAAAAACGCAGTAAAAATAGAACATGTCAATTCTTTCCCATCCGCACCAAAAACGCAGGGATTTGACAGTTCTTGACACTTGCAAAACCAATGTGTGGGCACAGCATTTCTGTGAAACACATTGGTTTTGCTGGGAATAAAAACCGCAGGAACAAATTAGCATACATTACCATAAAACCAATGGTAAACCGCAGTCAGAAACCGCAGCAAAAACGCACTGTGTGCACATACCCTTAGACTTTCCTCTGATTGTTGTACTCCTGGTTTTGGCTACAAAAACTGCAACAGCACTCGCATAAAAATATGCAGCAAATACGCAGTGTGTGAACGCACCCTCAATGAGAGGTGGGATGAATGAAATGGTGGACATGCTGTACAAGGAGTTTTGAAGTGAAAAAAAGTAGTGATGTGGGGCAATAGCTGGACGAGGATGATTGATCAAGGAATGGCTTTTCCATGGTTAGGTGTTATTGAAAGCATAACGAAAAACACTAGATGTTAACGGTAATCTGTCAGCATGTTTTTTTCTACCTCATCTGAAAGCAGCATGATGTAGGGGAAGAGACCCTGAATCCAACAATGTATCACATAGTACCATAGCACCCAGTAATCTAACACAATCAGAGGTTTTAGATTTAACCACACAGCAGAGCTGAGAAAGCTGCCCCGTCCAACTCTGTATACAATGTCCATAGACAATGAGGAGCTGCCAATCACAGAGGGTGGTGTGCCGGACTTGGGCTCATGTGCTGCTGTGTCAAGCAATGATTACTTAAAAGTTTAAGTAGCACCACTAGGTTAACAACAGCTCTGACAAGTGACATATTGCTGAATTCTGTGTGTTAAAACTTACATCATTCTGTCTTCAGATTACATTGTAAACACGTGCAGACAGATTCCCTTTAAAAGTCCAAGTTTATTTTTTCACTAAGGCTGGCTTCACACTGCAGTTTTTCACTGATCAGTGTCCATCAGTGCTTGGGTGCCAAAACCAGGAGAGGAACCAGGAAAGGAACTTGCAGAGAAAAGCTATAATTGAAAGATTGACACCTGTTCTGAGTTTTGGAGACACTCCTGGTTTTGGCACTCAAACACTGATGGACACTGATCAGTGAAAAACTGCAGTGTGAAGCCAGCCTAATAGAGGCAACTGCCTGCCTGTTATACTCCATGCTGGCACAGAGCGGTCATTGACCTCTCCTGCCAGCGATTTAGCTGCCACATGTGAACAGATCAGCTGTTCTTCCAGGCTGCCCCGTCAACGGGATGTGACTGCCGATGTCATGTATTTAGGTAGCAGTCTGTCAATCAGCATGACGCTGGCACTAACACCCCAGAAGAGCAGAGAAGTCACCAATCTGTCAACAGAACGTCAGCTATGGAATCAGTGCAGGATTGGTGTGTGACAGCTCTGCTTACTGAGAATACTGTTTTTCCTACTTTCTTTTTGATTACGCTTTGTTTGAGAACTCCCAGAACATTTTGGGACAGGCACTCAAATGAAGCGGAGCAGCCTCTGCCCCTCCCTGAAGCCAACCACCTGTTTCATGGGCCAGGCTAGTCTTCGCTCTCCTGAGCATGTGTCGGTTTGTCAGCTCCAACACATGCAACATAGATTTTTCATCCCCTTTTTGACAAGTATTTTTTTTTTTATTTTGCATTTACGGTACATTTTTTCCTCTTCTTTGAAGAACCACGTTTTTATATTTTTTTTTCCCCACAGCAATATAAGGGCTCGTTTGTTTATTTTGCGGGAGGAGTTTTAATTGTGAATGACAGCATTGCTATTATTCTAGGATGTACTGAAAAAGGGGGGGGGGGTATCCAAGTGTGACAAAATTGATAAAAAAGCAATTCCACACTGTTATTTTTATTTACCATGTTCCCTCGATGGTAAATTACCTGGCAATATTACACCGAGTCACCAAACGTGAATAGGTTTTTGCGGAATATCATCAAAAAGTTAATTCATTTCGGTAATTCAATACATAAAGTGAAGTGCAAATATTATATAGGATCATTACAGTGTGATCTATTTCAAGTGTTTATTGCTGTTAATGTTGATGACTACAGCCAATGAAAACCTGGAGGTCATTATTTAAAAAAATTAAAGTAGAGAGGATGAAGAGTTAAAAAAAAGTGCTGCTGTATTCCATGAGGCATCAAAGGTTGAATATAATATTGATTTATTAGTCAACGTGTTTTAGGGCTCCCAGAAACGTCCAGAAACATGGCAATATGATATTGCTTTTCTAATTCATTGAGATGCACTAGCATATTAGGGTTGGAAAGTGTTCTGGTTTAGCAGGCTTGAGGGCTGACTTGGATGTGACTATTAGGCTATGTGCACATCAGTCGGTTCTGCATTTCTGCAGACCGACCGGGAACCGGTGGACACTGGCAGAAACTGAGTTTTCTGTGCTCAGCAGTGTCCTAGTTTTTTGCTCGTTTTTTGCTCATTTTCCGCCCGGTTTTACAGCGTTTTGTCGGCGGTTTTTCTGAGCGGTTTTAAAACTGAGTTTTTAGTGCACTTGTTCAGCTGAAACCGGTGGAAAAACGGAGGAAAGAAGTCACTTGCTCTATTTTTGGAAACCGGTGGAAAAACTCAGTTTTGACTGAAAACGACCAGAAGAAAAACGTTGTAATGTAGACAGAGTTTTCTAAAATCCATTGACTAGCATGTTAATCCAACCGGAGGGTAGGATTAACATAAATTAACATAAAACTGAGCGGAAAACGCCGACGGAAAACGTCCAAAAGCAGCCCACAAAACGATTGATGTGCACATACCCTTACTTGTTTGAATGATTTGTTTCAGAATATTTTCCCCTGATCATTGCAATTTGCAAAGCAGGAGAGACTTTACACCTTAGACTCCAGTCAGAGGCCTGATACACAGCCAAACATACTCTTTTGCGTTGCACTGATGAGGAGCAAACACTATGAAAGGTTTGATTTAAACAGCAGGTGTGGAAAAGCGTAAAAAGTATATTTTTCTCTAAAACGCTGCAACATTTCAGACTCAAACATACCTGGCAGAGATCATAAAGTCAGTCTGATAGATGCTGCCAGTGGATCAGGCAGCATGTATCAGCTGTCGGGTTCACTTTACAAGAAAGTGATACATCTGCTGCAACTAAAGTATGTGCGTCTCCACGTAATGTCTTGTTTCCTAGCATGGAATCCATATAGCTGCCCCGCAGTATGTAGCCAGTGCAGACATGTCCATATAGCTCACACAAATGCCATTGTCAGTTTATGTACAGGACCGACATTCCGCAAAACCAATGTAAGCCTTCCAGAGAATCAGCCCCACCAAAAAGCTGCAGCAATTAACATAAATTTGGAAATATAAAACTCCAATACTTAGAATAATTATGCAGAAATTAGGTATTACACTTTTTTTTTTTCAATATGGAGAAGTGTTGTGAGGTGGACACCTCTGTTCTTTTTGGCATAAATCAATAAATTGTATCTGTTGAACTACAAAATAACAAAGCCAGTGAGGCAACGCAGACATGTTTTCGTGGTTGGGAGTCATCAGCACGGTCTACTGTCGCCTGCGGAGCAGACATTAAAAAACAACAGGAAGTTATCTCTTAAAAGTACAAAAACACTGATGTCTTCAGCACAAACTGCACTACAATATGGGATCATACATTCCTACTGATGTCGCCCGTCTCTGGCCTGATCCGTGTCACACGCTACAGGACGTCTGCAGCACTTCAATAGCAATTGTCATGCAATGTTATCAAGTCATGTCTGATATATTTTTAGTCCAGTCTAATAAAAACTTCATGTCCCAGGGCAGCTGTCGAGCTGCAAAACTTTTGTGTACAGACTCATAAACTCTTTAGCACTGCAGCCAGCTTCTAACCTCGCTTTTCTGGAGCATTAACTTTTTTTTTTTTACCTCATTAGATAATGTACTGAAAAAATGGGATCCAACCCAGTCAGTCACCAGAACCGAGGACTTGTGTCCCCCAACCTCACAGAATAAAATCAAGAGCCTGGTCGCACGTGTCCTGCCACTCCATTATTAGTTCATTGATGCTTTTTTTTTTTTTTTTTTAAAGCGACACTGTCAGGTCATTTTTCAGTACGATACTAATATTACCCTTGAATAGGGCCTGGGCAGACCTCTTAACAACATGTAAAAAAGAGAATTTTGTTTACGTACCGTAAATTCTTTTTTCTTGAATCATCAATGGGAGACCCAGACAATGGGGTTTAGGGCTCTGCCCCCCGGAGGTCACACTAGGTACTACAAGTTTGTAGACACCGCCTCCTCCGCTTATAAACCCCCACCGTAGGAGACATCCTCAGTTTAGTCCATAAGCTGCGAGGAGAAATTAAACCACACCCGAAACATCGGGAAGAATGCCGTGCACAGACGGTTCAACAACCCGGCAAACACTGTCTCAACAGAGAACAGAACAAGTGCAAAATATGCAACGGAAACAACTGGGTGGGTGCTGGGTCTCCCATTGATGATTCAAGAAAAAAGAATTTACGGTACGTAAACAAAATTCTCTTTTTTCTGATCATCATAATGGGAGACCCAGACAATGGGGATGTCCTAAAGCAATACCCCAGGGCGGGAAGAGTTCCTCAACAAGACGGATAACACATGGTTCCCTTTTAAAGGTGGGCAACCGCCGCCTGGAGAACCCGCCTGCCCAAACTCGCATCCGCAGAGGCATGGGCATGCACCATATAGTGCTTAGAGAAAGTGTGCAGGCTGGACCAAGTGGCCGCTTGACACACCTGTAGAGCAGAAGCTCGATGTCGCAAGGCCCAAGAGGCACCTACAGCTCTAGTAGAGTGTGCCTTCAAACCCACCGGGAGAGGCAAACCAGAAGACCGGTAAGCCTCCTGAATGGGAGCCTTGATCCATCTGGCCAAGGTCGACTTGGAAGCCGCGGACCCCTTACAGCGACCCATCGTGAGGACAAATAAGGAATCCGAACTCCTAAAGGAGGCGGTCCTGGACACATAAATGCGTACAGCTCTCACGAGGTCCAGAGTATGGAGGTCGCGCTCAACCTGATGAACGGGAGCGGGGCAAAATGATGGGAGAACAATCTCCTGGTTCAAGTGGAATGTTGAAACCACCTTCGGCAAAAATTCAGGCCGTGGGCGCAACACCACCTTGTCCTGGTGAACCACCAGAAAGGGTGACTTGCACGAGAGTGCAGCCAATTCTGAGACCCTTCTCAGAGACGTAATCGCCACCAGAAAGACCACCTTCTGGGACAGACGAGAGAGAGAGATGTCTCTCAGTGGCTCAAACGGCGGTTTCTGCAGTGTCGTCAGGACCATGTTTAGGTCCCAAGGGTCCAGAGGTCGCCTATAGGGCGGGACCACCCGAGACACCCCTGCAGAAATTGACGTACCTTCGGGAGGAGCGCCAAGCGCCTGTCAAACAACACTGAAAGTGCTGATACTTGACCTTTCAGAGAGCCAAGGGATAATCCCAACTCCAACCCCGACTGTAGGAAGGCCAGCAATGTCGGGATAGACAAAGGCCACGGTGAGCGGCCACCAGAGGCACACCAGGTAAAAAAGAGTTTCCACGTTCTGTGGTATATCTTCCTGGAAACAGGTTTCCTTGCCCGATTCATAGTGGCAACCACTGTAGGAGAGAAACCTCTGGATGTCAGCAGCCAGGCCTCAAGAGCCATGCAGTCAATCTGAGAGCCCTGGAATTGAGGTGGAAGAATGGCCCTTGCGCGAGTAGATCTGCGCGTTCTGGAAGGGCCCACCCGTGTCCGCCTGACAGTTGCCACAGGTCCGGGTACCAAGACCTCCTGGGCCAATCTGGAGCCACTAGAATGGCCACTCTGCATTCCGTCCTGATCTTCCACAGGACCCTGGGAATCAGAGCCAGAGGCGGAAACACATATGGCAGCTGGAATCTGGACCAGCCCAGAATCAGGGCGTCCGCCCCCAGAGACTGGGGATCCCAAGACCTTGCCATGTATTGGGGCACCTGATGATTCAGCCGTGAGGCCATCAGATCCACGTCCGGAGTGCCCCACCTGCCGCAGATGTCCCGGAAGACGTCTGGATGTAGAGACCACTCTCCGGCGTCCATCCCCTGTCGGCTCAGATAGTCGGCCTCCCAGTTCTCGACCCCTGGGATGTGAACTGCGGAGATCAGGCAGCCGTTTTCCTCCACCCAGAGTAGAATGCGGTGGACTTCGGCGAGGGCCTGAGCACTTCTGGTCCCTCCCTGATGATTTATGTAGGCGACGGCCGTCGCATTGTCGGACTGTACCCGAATGGGCTGTCCTGACAGGAATTTCTGAAACGCCAGTAGCGCCAGATAGACCGCCTTGATCTCCAGCACGTTGATCTGCAACGCCGACTCCGACCGAGTCCAGAGGCCTTGAGCCCTGTGGTGCAAGAACACCGCCCCACAGCCCTTCAGACTGGCGTCGGTGGTCACCACTAACCATGACGGTTTTAGGAAGGACCGGCCCCGTGACAGGTGAAGTGGCAGGAGCCACCACTGTAGAGAGTCCCTGGTCGGTTGTGACAGTGTCACCAGCCGATTCAGAGAGATCGTCCTCTTGTCCCATCTGCGAAGAATCTCCAGCTGGAGAGGACGGAGGCGAAACTGTGCGAACGGCACCGCCTCTATCGCCGCTACCATGCGACCCACCAGTCTCATCAATACCCGTAGGGATGACTGTGGAGACAGGAGGACATTCTGCACTCCTGATTGGATCGCAAGCTGCTTGGTCTGAGGTAGGGACACCAGGGCCGAGTCCGTGTGGAAGTCCATGCCCAGATATGTCAATGACTGGGTCGGAACCAGGGTCGACTTCTGAATGTTGATAAGCCACCCGAACTGTTCCAGGGACTTCATGGTCACCTCCAGGCTCACCCGACAAAGGTCTTCCGATGGCGCCCTGACCAACAGGTCGTCCAAATAGGGTATGACGGCGTGTCCCTGCGCATGCAGGAGAGCCATCATGGAGGCCATCACCTTTGTGAACACCCGTGGTGCTGAGGCTAGCCCGAATGGCAGTGCCACAAATTGGAAGTGCTCTTCCCCCACTGCGAATCTCAACCAGCGCTGATGAGCTGGTGCAATGGGGACGTGAAGGTAAGCGTCCCTGATATCGATGGACGCTAGGAAGTCTCCCTGTGACACAGCCGCGATCACTGAGCGCAGGGATTCCATGCGGAACTTCCGAACCAACACGTGACGGTTGAACAACTTGAGGTCCAAAACCGGGCGAAAAGAGCCGTCCTTTTTTGGGACAATAAAGAGGTTGGAGTAAAAACCCCTGAACCTCTCTTCCGTGGGCACAGGGACCACCACTCCGTCTCTGCGGAGTCCCTCCAACACCAGGTAAAAAGCCTGAGCCTTTCTGGAGATGGAACCGACCGATGGAATCGGTGTATTGGTTGTGACGTCAGCTCTATCCTGTAACCTCTTGAGACTACGTCTCGAACCACTGATCTTGAATGTGAAGAAGCCACGTGTCCTGAAAGCGGGACAGGCGGCCCCCCACCTGTGGGGAGGCAGGATGAGATAGCGAGTCATGTCGAAGCGGGCTTGGGGGTGGCAGCCGCTGCCCCGCCGGCTTCTTCTGACGACTCTTGGAACGCCACTGAGTAGCAGGCTTGCCCCCTCGGTCTGAGCGAGTGGACGCCGTTGATGACTGTGAACCGGAGCGAAAGGACCACTGCTTAGGGTTCCTTTTCACGGTGTACCGTGGCTTAGGCTTATTCTGCGGTATCTTAGACTCAGCAGAATCCTTTATCAATTTATCCAGTTCGGTGCCAAAAAGCCTGTCACCAGCGAACGGAAGATTTTGTAAAATCTTCTTAGATGTGGCATCTGAGTCCCAGAGACGCAGCCACAATAGCCTGCGGATCGCAATTGCATTGGCCGAGGCCACAGCAGAGCGAGTGGCAGTTTCCAAAGATGCCGTCCTGGCATAGTCCGCATAGGCCCTTGCTCTCTCAGTGAGAGCCAGGACCTCTGGGCTGGACCTAGCTAGATCAGTGATACCATCCAAACAGATAGTGATCGCTTGGAGGGTCCAGACTGCGGCAAAATTAGGGGCAAATGAAGACCCCACAGCCTCATAGGAAGACTTGGCGAGTTGCTCGACCTGTCTATCAGTAGCATCCTTCAACGAGGAGCTATCAGAGGCAGAAAACAAGGAGCGCGCAGCAATCCTAGTCATGGAAGCATCCACCTTGGGAGACTGCGACCATTCCTGGAGCGCCTCCTGGGGAAAGGGAAAGCGATTGTCCTTAGTTTTACGGACATAACGCCGCCCAGGATGCAACCTGGGAGCTTTAATCACCCTTCCGAAATTAGTGTGGTCCATGAAGGAGCCACTTGGTCTAGCCTCTGGCCGCAGCCATTGATAGATCTCCTTGGGGTGTACAGTCACCTCCTCAGGAGGAGTGACAAGACGCAATGTCTCATTGATGGAGGACACCAGATCCTCCACCCCATCTGGAGGTTCAGACATAGACCCAAGAGTAGAACCCCCATCATCTTCCTCACCATCAGAGGAACGCTCCTCCTCAGAGAGAGTCTGGAGCTCAGGAGAGGCCTCACGGGCTCGCTTAGGGGGTCTTACAGCAGAAGTAAGAGACACCCGGGGGTAACTAGGAGGAGTAGCTGGGTTCTCCAGTCTCCTATGCAGTGCCTCCAGGGTTTGCGACATGGAGGACATCTGGGACAGCAGAGATTCATTGATCTTATTCTGCGTTTCCCATGGCCCTGGGATCACCTGAACCTCAGGGTATAATCCCGGATTTGCAGACTCAATAGTAGCAGATCGGGCCTCTGGGCGTCCGCAGTTATTGCAGGACCCCTCCACCAGTGTCCCGTTGCATGTAGTACAGACAATGGTGGCCACAGCCGCCTTAGCAGCATGCTTCCCAGCTGAGGACATCTCCACAGTGAGGGGAATATAAGCCAAAGTTCACAAACAAACCGGGAATCCGGTGGCTTACCGACCGCAGTAAAGCGGTAGGAGGAAGCGGTGTGTGTGTGTGACCTCCGCGAGTTCCGGTCTCCCTTGCAAGTGCAGCCACGCGCTGCCGTTCAGATCCCAGCCGGGAAGTGAGGGAGAAGATGGCCGCCGACAGTGAAGATGTGGGCGGAGCCAGGAACACGCGGGAAGAACACACAACACGCCCAGCGGTGATGTCACCATAAGGGCTGCCTCCTCCTCCTCCAGACTGCCTCAGCAATGGAGGTGCCGGAGCCCGCAGCGCGGGAAACAAGAGTGAATATCACCACACACACTCTCAGACTGCTTGTTCACATAAAAACACCCGCAGTCTACAGCCTCAGCCCCTGTGAAACACAGGGCGGTCAGCCAGGGTGACCCCAGCACAGGGTCACCGCCAGAACCGCGGACCCGAGGGTAACCGCGCGGTCTGAGTGTCATGACACCACAGTGACAGACACTACCCCCAAGCACACAGGAGACACACCAGGTGCCTCAGTGCCGGTCCGGTCTGCAAGCACCTTTAGGGAGGCCTCGGACGGGGTACAGCACCAGTCCGGAGTGTAAGCACCATTTAGGGAGGCCTCGGACTGGGCTGGCTCCGTCCGGTCTGTAAGCACCATTTAGGGAGGCCTCGGACGGAGCGGAGCTGTGCAAGGCTCCAGGCTCCCCCTATCCAGAGCCTCCATGGAGGGATGGAAAGGAAAGGAGCGCGACAGCGTACGGGGAGAACACTAAAGTGTCTAGGCTAAAAGCCCTCCGGTACCTCCACCAGCGTGTTCCACAATGGTGAGCGGGGAGGCTGTCGAGGATCCCGAATGGGACCATTTTACCTTGTCTTCATACGCCATCACGTAAGCTGTGAGAATGCAGTGAAGTGCAAGCAAAGCGTGATCCTCCGAGCACACTAAGTTTAAAAACTGAGGATGTCTCCTACGGTGGGGGTTTATAAGCGGAGGAGGCGGTGTCTACAAACTTGTAGTACCTAGTGTGACCTCCGGAGGGCAGAGCCCTAAACCCCATTGTCTGGGTCTCCCATTATGATGATCAGAAAATCATTATTGTACTGTTTGTAGTTTCCATGTTATCACCATTGTCAGACCCTGCAGAGAGCTGCAGCATTAGTCCTGTCCCATTATAAGCAGGGACGATTAATCCTGTGCTGTATAAACTGTCATGTAATTATGAACTCCCTCACAGCAGCTCTCTCTTCCCTCCTCCCTTTGCTAATAGTGCAGTGTCAGGTTGGTTTCACTTAAGGCCCCGTTACACGGGACGACATCGCTGATACGTCACGGGTTTGGAGGCGTTCCAGCGACATGGTTGCAACTTCGTTGCTTGCGACTCTAGCAAGTTGTAACCATAAATCGTTGGGTCGCTGATCACAGGTTTGAGAACATGATCTCAAACCAGACGATCAACCAACCTTGTATATCGTTGTGTTTGACACTATGATAACGATGCCGTTTACGACTTCACTCATTCACATCAACGAGCAGGGATCGTTCGCTGGGTTGTGCAAACGATACCTGCTTACAACATCGTTGGCGAGTTGTCCACGATATCTATATGTGTGACACCTCACCAACGATGTCAAAAACGATGTCTGCAATGACTGCGCGCCCACGAGATCGTTGCGGACATCGATCCAACGTTGTGCCGTGTAACGGTACATTTACAAGTCTGTTCAGTTGAGATCACCACTGAGGGAGACAGCTACTGCAGATCTGCACCTTACCTAGACTCCATTTGTTTCTGTAAAGAAGATACCCTGGTGTACTGTGACAGTTTCTGTGTTGTAGTTCACCTCTTGTGATGCTGCACACAGAGAGCAGAGAGGATAATACAGTTCCCCCACTGATCTCTCTGGATAGCAGAGAACTAGTGGATCTTTCACTGTGAGTGACAGATGAAATTAATCTCTTTATTTGAAGTTTACAGAAGACAGGAGGGAAATATACCGTATATACTCGTGTATAAGCCGAGTTTTTCAGCCCAAAAATTGGGCTGAAAAGTCCCCCCCTCGGATTATACACGGGTCAATACGGTGGTGGGGGCTGTGTCTGGGGCGGCGGGGGAAGGCTGCTGTATGAGCGCCCCGTCACATGGGACCGCTCATTATATATGCACTGCTTCCCCTTGTCAATCAGCGGCAGGGGGAAGCAGTGCATATCTAAATATATGGCCCCCAAATGCTGGCACTCGCCCCCCTCCGTTGGTAAGGCCCCCCCCTACTGCTTAACTTACCATCCCTGGTCTTCTGCACCGCACCAGTCTTCTGTGCTCCGTCCTCCATGCTCCAGTCCTCGGCAGCATCCGGAGTCATGTGACTGGCCGGTCGCATGACGTCATCGTTACTGCGACGGCTGGGGACCCCGGATGCAGCCCAGGACGGGAGCATGGAGGACGGAGCACGGAAGACCGTCGCGGTGCAGAAGACCAGGGATGGTAAGTTAAGCAGCAAGGGGGGGCCTTACAATGGAGGGCGAGTGCCGCATTGGGGGCCTGTATAAATGGGGTGCGTTACCACACACTGGGGCTGCTGTACACACTGGGGCTGCTGTATACCACACCACTGGGGCTGCTGTACCACCACTGGGGCTGCTGTACACCACACCACTGGGGCTGCTGTACACCACATGGGCTGCTGTACACCACACCACTGGGGCTGCTGTACACCACACCACTGGGGCTGCTGTACACCACACCACTGGGGCTGCTGTATACCACTGGGCTGCTGTATATACTGCTGGGGCCTGTATATACCACTGGGGAGGCTGCTGTAATACTGCTGAGGCCTGTATATACCACTGGGGAGGCTGCTGTATATACTGCTGGGGCCTATATATACCACTACTGGGGAGGCTGCTGTATACTACCACTGGGGAGGCCTGTATACCTGTGCTGGGGTCCACCCTCGGCTTATACATGAGTCAATAGGTTTTCCCAGGTTTTGGGGGCAAAAGTAGGGGGGGGGGGTCGGCTTATACACGAGTATATACGGTACATAGTAGAAATACATCAATAGAGAGTTTAGAGGGGGGAATTAGAAAATGATATCAGTTACATGTGGATTTATGACCTGACAGTTTTCTTTTAACACAGATTTTGACAATCTGCATGACTGTCCTGAAGCCAGCAAAGTCTATGACTGTGCCCATGATGCCTATTTTTTTTCTTGAAGATTTGGAGCAGATTTATTTTCTTCTGCACCAAAAAAAAAAAAAAAGAGCATCAAACACCGCATCGTGGGACAAGGCATAAGGGGAAGCACAGAACTCCTCTGCGAGTTAGTACAAGTACAATACCAAAGTTATAGAATTCATGCACATTTTAATAATTTTACAAAGTAAATAATTGTTAAATTAAAGTATTCTGTATAAGGCTGCTTTCACATCAGCGGTTTTTGCCGATCGCGGCAGATGTGGTGAAAAAAACGCATCTGCCGCGATTAACGCATAACGCTACACTTGCGGCAAGCCCCATGCAATGTCTATGGGGCTTGCGGTAAGTGTGCGGCAGGTGCGCCAAGTGCGGTTTCGGCACTTGCGGCAGGGGAAAAAAAACGCGGTCTGCCGCGTTTTTTTTGCGGCCGCAACTGCGGCAAGTGCCGATACCGCAATTGACGCACCTGCCGCAAGCTCGCATAGACATTGTATGGGGCTTGCCGCACCTGTGCCGCAAGTGCAGCGGTTATGCGGTAATCGCGGCAGATGCGTTTTTTCACTGCATCTGCCGCGAACGGCAAAAACAGCTGATGTGAAAGTACCCTTACCCATTGAGCAACGATGGCGCATTTTTACTTCCAGAGGTTTAGCATACATACAGTATGAATTTCTCCATTACTGTATTTGAAGGAGGAAAAAAAAAAAAGTATTCTAATGGTGGATATCTTGCAGAATAATAAAACATGTGATGCCACAGTTTCATAGCTTGGATTAATACAAGGTGAAGAGATGTGGGGGCATCACTCAGGGTCCTCATCTGTAAGGTAGAGTAAAAACTTTACACTTCACAGTTTTGGAATTTGCAAATCTTTTCACAGTGCTTTGGGCTGGTTGATAAATTTGGTGCAACTCAAGACTAAAGGGCCCGTTACACAACAATATAATTAACGATATCGTTGCAACATCACTGGTTTGGTGATGTTGCAGCGATGTTGAAACGACATCGTTGTGTATGACACGTATCAACGATGAACAATAAGTCGTTGATTGTTAATTTATGGTCCTGTCCATAAACATATCGTTTGTCTCCCGCTGGGCTCCCAGCATCAGCGCGTGCGACAGCGGGATACCAACGATGGACAAGCTTCCAGCGCTGCACATAGCTGTCCCTAGTTACCCGCTGTGTACCTTCGATACTAGAATGTAAGCGGAGAAGGCTGGTAACCAGGGTATACATTGGGTAACTAGGAACTGGGGGCTGCCTAGATACCCGCTGTTTACCATGGTTAACATTAACAGCCTGCTCCCGCTTACTGCAGCCTGGCAGCGGGAGCTACACATCGTGGAAAGAATATTTTATTCTTTTCCACAATGTCACTGGTCGCTGGTGAGTCTACCTGTGTGACAGCTCACCAGAGATCAGTTCACGATGAGGCAGTGATCAACATTGTTGGTTGGATCGCTGCCACATCGCAGCGTGTAACGGGGCCTTAAGGCCTTACATGCAGATGTTCATTTTGCACCTAAGGGTACCTTTACACGTCGCAACATTGCATGCAATTTCACTTGCAACTTACTGGTTGCAGTGAAATCATGGACACATTGTTCTATTTTGTTGCTGTGTACAAATGGAACAATGTCTCCATGATTTCACTGCAACCAGTAAGTTGCAAGTGAAATTGCATGCAATGTTGCGATGTGTAAAGGTACCCCAAGTGTTGTTTCTGTTTTTCATGGATAGTATATGTACCCACTATAGTCCATGGTGCTGTGTGCATGAGTCCATGCACAACTTGCAGAGCCATGTCCTCTTTAAAAAGTCTATGGGTCCGTGAAAAAAAACACAGAAAGCCAACAGATGGCATTGTGTGCAGTCCATGTGCTTTCAGTGATAACACTGCACTGTATAGAAGATTTGTCATTTTCCTAAGGTGGCCGTCACACTCATCAATATCGTGAGCGATATTGTAAGCGATCACGTGCACGCGCGATCGCTTACAATATCGTTCACATCGCTGGTGAGCTGTCACACAGGCAGACTCACCAGCGATGTGGACCAGCGAGATCGCTGGTAACTATGGTACACATCGGGTTGCTAGGCGCCGCTCTTAGTAACCCGACGTTTACCATAGATATCATCTCCCAGCATAGGCTCTGCCGCTGGGAGATCGTTCATCGTGGTGTCACACACCACGATGAAGCAGATTGAACAAGTGCTTATCGCTTGATATGAGCTCCGGCTCTCATATCTGCGATGTAACGATCAAGCGATTTTACATTGTAAAATCGCTTGATTGCACGCAGCGATGCACAAACGATATCGCTTAAGCGATCAAAAAGCAGATCGCTTAAACGATATCGTTAGCAATATTGCAGCGTGTGACGGCCGCCTTAGCCATACATGATAAACACTGAGGACGCCTGTAGCATAATTTTTACATGCATGAAAACCACTAACGTCTGAATGAGGCCTTATGTCTAATTTTATGACCCTTGATAGTTGGATTGCTTTGGGTCCACAAACTTGTGCAGGTTGATTTAAACTGAGCTACTTTCTCCAGCTATGCACACTATTGGCACACATTAAATATGAAAAAAAAAAATGCCGCCTCATATTCCATGTGATGACCGAAACAAGTTGCAGGATTCTGGTCCAACAGCTACATCAGTAGTCCAAGGTCCCCAGACAGCTCTGTGGACCTTCTCCTACTCACTGTCATCCTCAGCACCTAATTAGTATTTCTGGAGTGACATCATCAGTGCATCAAGCTGCAACAATGACATCACGAGTCTGGAAAGGAGCCTAAGAGGACAATAGATATAAGAAGATTCCCAGGGCTCCTGCCTAGCAGCTACAGAAAAATCACAGGACTAGTGTCAAGATCAGTCATTTGCTCATCTCTACAATACACACCATGTGGAGATACAGACAGGATACCGGTACTGTACTAATCCAATGTGTCAACACTGAGAAATCATGCAATATGCAAATTATGTCATGAGAACAGTGTCCAAATAGATCAGGCTTTATTATTCATACTCCTGTGCCCCTTGCTCTCCTTGATTAACATCTCTGCCCTCCAACGGTAAATCACCTGACATAGCAGAGCTGTCAATCAAGGAGAGTAAGCCGATGCCCATCAATGTATACAGGAGGCTAAAGCAATAAGAGCATTGACACACCCCATTGCACTTCCAGGATAATCTGCAAAAACATTTATTTCTAGTCGATGACTATCAGCATCTACTATACAGGTATCTCTTTTTTGACCAATGACCTACACAGTAAAATTGTCCTGACATGTTCCATTTTAAGACAGGTCATTTGTTAAGTCCCTCTCTCTCTCGTTTCTTCCTGGGGTATTCACTGCATGTTTTTGTGTCAAATTCTTCAAAATGGCGCAAAGGCATTTATAAATTTTTGCGCAAAATAAAAAGTACTCTTGATCTATGACCCTTGTTCATCAAGACCCACAAAAAATGCGGGGGTGTGGTGGAGTCTGATGCTCCAGATATATGAAGTTAGTTTATACCCTTTTATGAAAAAAGGTCGCAAATCATCTGCAAACATCTGGGCTGAAAAAAAACATGCCCAAAATGGCAAACAGTGAATAGAAAAGAAAAACAGATGAAGAAATAGAAAACAGACTTCAAAAGAGGTGCAACAGAAGAAAATATAGCAAACAAATCTCAAACCTTAGGCTGGTTTCACACCAGCGGTTTTTGGAATTCTGGGGCATGCAAGAAAAGCCTGTTTGCCCCTGGATTCCCCTGCAGTGATGAAACTGGGTGCACCTGCACCCCAAGCAGGAGCATTAAGCTTCATATTTGACAGGGATCCGGAGGATGGTTCTGCGCATGCCAAGTTCATAGCACACGGTCCGGAAATCCGGATCCACCATGATCCGGAGTCTGGATGAATCCATGTCGCGTAGACCCCATTCATATTTAACCCGTGGTGCCCCGGATCCAGGTGGATATGGGGGGTTTTCAATTTTTTCACGGAACCAAATCTCAACAGGATGCAGATTTTGTCTCTGCAAAACATCTGTGAACACCTGCATCCACCTGGATCCAGGGCAAATTGTACACAACTGGATGAACCCGCAATGTCTCCAGCTCCATTGAAAGGCAATGGGGCCGAAAACTGATGTGGGTGCATCCAGTTCAGGCCAGATTTACACAGATGCTGAAAAACGACAGTGTGAAACCAGCCTTCAAGAGAACCCATCAGGATTTTTTATCCTCATATAGAAATCAGTTTTACTGCTTTTGAAAAATCCAGTTCAAATCGCGTGCTACCGCACTCACAGGCCATTAGTTTGGGGTATAAAATCCTGGTAAATTCTCCAAGACACGAAAAATCTAAACAAAAATTAGACATAAATGAAATAATGAAAGGAACCTTTTATTTTTTTCCCCACTTCTCTCAAGTGTAAGGGCCACGTCACACGCTTCAATCTTGTGAACGATATCGCTTAAGCGATCCGGAATTTTGATCGCTTGAGTGATATCGTTTGTGCATCGTTGCGTGTAACCGAGCGATCTTTCTGTGAAAAATCGCTTGATTGCTTGGTGGAAGATCTGTGAGCAGGACCTCAAATCCGTCGTTCATCGTTCAATTAACCTGAGTTCAACCTGCTGCATCGTGCTGTGTGACACCTCTCAAACAATCTCATTCTCGATTTTGCCTATTCCTGACGCTAGATGTGTTGAACGCTGAGTACTGCGAATGATTGCTGGCGCGTTGCCAAATTTAACATCGTTAAACAGATCTATGCTTGTGACACCGCACAAACGATATCAATACATTGTTCTAACAATCTTGATCACGTGACTGCAGCCGATATCGTTCACAAGATTGAAGCGTGCCCTAAGAACCTAATTAATAAGGGAAGGGAGATAATATTATGTGGTTGTGTGGGAGGAGCGCTGGGGCACAAAGACAAAGGGATTCTTTAAGAATTAACAAACCTCTATTAAGGCACTATGACAACGCGGTTCAATAGCAATCTGTTGTCTTCTTCAGGTGAACCGACCTGAAGGCCCCGTTACACGGCACAACATCGTTAACGATGTTGCTGATAGGTCACGGGTTTGGAGTCGTTCCAGCAACATTGTTGCATGTGACTCTGCAAAGTTGTAACGATAAATCATTGGATCGGAGTTGACAGGTTTATGAACACATTGTAACACCTGACGATATCAACTCTATCAATCTGCCGTATCGTTGTGTGTGACACTGCTATAACGATGTCGTTTACGACTTCGCATATTCACAGCAATGAGCAGGCATCGTTCGCTGGTTTGTGCGAACGATACCTGATCACAACATCGTTGGTGCGTCGTCCATGATATGTAGACGTGTGACATCTCACCAACGATGTCGGAAACGACCGCGCGACAACACGAAATCATTGCCGACATCGTTCCAATGTCATGCCGTGTAACGGTACTTTGAGGAAGACAACAGATCGTTGTTGAATCGCGTTGTGGTAGTGCCTTAATAAAGAGTTTTGTTAATTCTTAAGGAATCCCTTAGTTTTTGTGCCTCAGCGCTTCTCCCAGACAACTACATAATATCATCTCCCTTCCCTTGCAAATTTCACTCTCCGGGTGATGTGGTTTGGAGCTGCAGGTGCCATTGACATCTCCTTCTGAAGCGGCCTGGGACTGCAGGACCTGCAGTGACGTAACATTCCTGTGACGCGTGGGTCACATGATCGGAGACCCACGTGACCGACTGGGGACGAGAAGAACCGCTGCATCGGAGCCTGCATTTACACTGGGAACCACTGAGACACACATCACTGAGGTTGTGCAGAGCTGCACAACCTCATCATGTGAGAGGCGATCCCCCCATTCTCCCCAGTGAGTGTGATTTCCCCCCTCTATTATCAGAACCTAATTAATGATTTATCCCATAAGGAGATAACCAGCTGTACTTGGCCGCGAGCTCTAGACAATGTGGAGGACTGCGAGGTCACCCTTCTTACTTTGCTTCTATCAGGACACTGATAAAGCCAGTTACAGCTGATCGGTGAGAGCGTTGGATGCCAACAGTGTCAGATCATAGTGTGAATCATCAATAAGTCACAATGACTACACAAATGTCACCAATATGAATAGAGGAGTTATTAAAGCCTTTGAGTGTAACACCTAGTAAATTGGACCTTTCATAAATTTTTTAATCTTGTACTGGACATGATGTAATATTGGCTGCAGAGTGGAATAAAACACTTGGTTTTATTTTTATTTCACCTCTCTGTTACGGAGATACTTGTAGTAACCAAACTACTTGTTACTAAGTTAGGCTGGCTTCACATTAGCGTTTGTGTCTGCATGCTGATGGCATGCAGACACAAACGCTGTCAAAAGCAGGGTCCAAATGATGTGTCCGCAGCGGATAATGTCCGCCTGCGGACACATCACTATGGAGCCCGGCAGCCAATCGGCGCTGTCCGGGGGCGGGCCGGGGGTGGAGATCAGCGCCGGAGATCTCCGCCCCCCGGCCGCCGGTAAGCTCCGGGACTGTCGGCGGGGAGAAAAGCTGATCTTTTACAGCTGTTTGAATCTTCCCGCGCCGACACTGAGAGGAGATGTCGGCGCGGGAAGATTCAAACAGCTTTCAGATCAGCTGTTCTCCCCGCCGACATCGCTAGGAGATTACAGGCGGCGGGGAGGAGGAGGACAGCAGAGGGTCAGCTGATCTCCCGGTGGCCGTCGGTGAGCTCCTGTGACATCACCGGCGGCCACCGGGAGATTTTTCAATGGGTCCGCAGCGTTCTCCTGCGGTGTCATGCAGAGGACACTGCGGACCCATTGAAGCCAATGCATTTTTTGTGCGCTTGGGGACGCTTGCTGATTGTCCAAGCTCCCCAAACGCACAAAAAAACCCAACATGCTGCGTCCCGGGTGCGGATGCTGGACACCGGAAGCAGCAGATATCGTCCGCATCCGCACCCGAACGTAGCAAACGCAGGCACCATGCGTTCCTATGTTAAACATAGGAACGCAGTGCGCATGCGTTTGACTGCGTATGGGAACGCAGCAATACGCTGCCTTCCCATACGCAAATGTGAAGGCAGCCTTAAAAAGGAATCTGTGAGAAGTACCCACCCTCCTACACCATCCTTATAAGCATGTAGGTCATAGGAAGCTGAATACAATGATACCTTGATACAGTGAGGGAAATAAGTATTTGATCCCTTGCTGATTTTGTTCGTTTGCCCTCTGACAAAGACATGAACAGCCTATAATTTTAAGGGTAGGTAATTTTAACAGTAATACAATATAAAAAATAAAATCACATTGTCTAAATTATATAAAATGTATTTGCATTTTGAAGAGACAAAAGTATTTAATCCCCTATCAACCATTGGCTCCTACAGACCAGTTATGGCCACTTTACACGTCCCAACATCGTTTCGATATTGTATACAACGGTACGGGAGCGCGCACTTTTTTGGCGGAAATCCAAGATCGCATAGGAGATGTTACACGGGGAGATATCGGCAGGCAACACAACTGCGATGTCTACGCCCCCTTGTACGAGCGACCCAGGAACGACCATTTAACATGGGAGTGAATAGGGGAAGTTGCTCTCCAAGTCGGTGTTGGACTGTCACACAGAACGATCCTGCCAGATCGTCCATCCAATATCGGGCAGTTGGAGAGCCTGCACAATTCTTCCCCGATATAGTGTTGGCATCGTTCTTGCGTCGCACTGCACATTTACACCACACAACGCACAAACGATATCGCCACCAACGCACGAACCACGAGACTTTTTTCGAAGTTGGACGACGATATCGGGACGTGTAAAGTGACCATTAGACTCTCCTAACCAACTTATTACCTGCATTAAAGTCAGCTGTCTTAAATGGTCACCTGTATAAGGCTACGTTCGCACTCTGCGTATTTGCAGAGTTTTGCGGCGCATTCATTTTTACTGCGTTTACGCGGCGCTTTCTTGCGCGTGCTTAAATGCACTGAAATAATTATGTAAACAGTCCAGCAAAACATTGCACTTTCCAGCGCTTTTTTGTTTACGTGCATAAAAACAATAGACCTGTCAATTCTTTATGCAGTTGCCGCTGTGCTTTTCCCATAGTCCTCATGATAAAATGGGCTTGGAAAAAGTGCACTGTGTATACAGTTGCGCTGTTTGCCGCGTACGAGCGTAAAAAAACGCAACTGCAGAAAAAAGCACAAGAAACGTGCATAGTGTGAACGTAGCCTAAAAGACTCTCGTCCACACACTAACTTCTACAACATGGGAAAGACCAAAGAACTCTCTTGGGATGTCAGGGGAAAAGATCTTAAGACTTGTACAAAGCTGGAATGGGCTACATAATAAGTAAGACGCCGGGTGAGAAGGGAACAACTGTTGGTGCAATAGTAAGAAAGTGGAAGAAAAATAAAATGAGTGTCAATCGACAGCGATCCAGGGCTTCATGCAAAATCTCACCTTGTGTGGTATCCAGGATCATGAGGAAGGTGATAAATCAGCATAAATCTACAAGGGGATGGAGGGGGAACTTGTTAATGATATCAAGGCAGCTGGGACCACTATCGCCAAGAAAACCATTGGTAACACATCATGCCGTAATGGATTAAAATCCTGCAGTGCCCGCAAAGGCCCACTGCACAACAAGGCACATGTGTAGGCCCGTCTGAAGTTTGCCAATGAACGCCTTGGCGATTCTGAGAGTGACTGGGTGAAGGTGTTGTGGTCAGATGAGACAAACATTGAGTTCTTTGGCATTAACGTAACTCGCCTTGTTTGGAGGAAGAGACATGCTGCCTATGACTCAAAGAACATCATCCCCACAATCAAGCATGGCGGTGGAAACATGTTTTGGGAGTGTTTCTCTGCTAAGGGTACAGGACTACTTCACCGCATCAATGGGACAATGGATGGAGCCATGTACCGTAAAATCCTGAGTGACAACCTCCTTTCCTCCGCCAGGACATTAAAAATGGGTCGTGGCTGGGTCTTCCAGCATGACAATAACCCAAAAATACAGCCAAGGCAATAAAGGAGTTGCTCAAATAGAAGCACATTAAGGTGAAGGAGTGGCCTAGCCAGGCTCCAGACCTTAATCCCATTGAAAACTTATGGGAGAGAGCTGAAGCTCCAAGTTGCCAAGCAGCAACGTCAAAATCTTAAAGAGAACCTGTCAGCTCAATTTATCCCCCTATGCTACCATTACCTGTCCCTGCACCTTGGTAACTCATCCCTAACTATCCCTCTCTGACCTAAAAGTGCCCTATAAAGCTTTTGAAAAATGCTTTATAAACTTACATGTAGTCTCCATCCGGAGACTGGAAAAGCAGGCTCCAGGGGTTCAATTCCCACCCCCCTCGCTGACTCCTAGCACGCCCCGTTAAGTGTCATCAGTCCTTCTGCTGATCCTCCCATTTCTTGAAATTCCCTCCTCCGATAGAATGACGCAGGGCTGAAACGTCATAACCGGTCTGCTGCATTATGGGGGCTTATGGCATATATGGCCCAGATTCAATATGTGCAGACTTTAAAGTGGAACTCCAGGGACATAAAAAAAAAAAAAATAATTGTACTGTCCCTGCCCTCCTACACGATGAAGCTGAACTATAAACTACAGTTCCAGGATGTTTAGATCATTTATAAATCAATAAAATAGTATCGGCATCTCAGCAACCCTCCCTTAAGGGGACACATACCAATTTCAGCTTCAGGCATCTTTGATCTGCAGCCGAGAACAGGGGGACATGGCCAGCATTTTCGATGCTCCACATACATGCCAGCCCCACACTATACCACCCTCCTCTATATGCATCCCTGTCCTCTCCTAAGTGACAGCTACACAAACATACATAGTCATTCTCAGCTCAGTCTGCCACCAGTTATTGCAGTCAGAGACAGCTCATTAAAGGGAACCAACCACCCCAAATGACCCCCCCGGACTGTTAATATGTGTCCCTACACCCAGCACACACATTTGGGGCAATCGTTTTTGCTAAAAAAAAATTGTTTAGTAGAAGCTAAGATATATGTTTATAAAGTTTAATAACTTGAGACGAATGGGTGTTACCTAGCTTTGTCCTCCGGCCTGTCAGTGTCCTCTCCCCTCCTCCCTTCAGTGAAGCCGCTCTGTGCAAGCCGAAAATGGCCCGCCTGTCTACTGCTGCCTGATAAATTATGCACGCCCATCTCTGCACCTAAGAGCCTGGCCGCGTCATGAAGGGGGCTGGGCTAAATCGCGTCATGAAAGGGGGCGGGGCTCCGGCATGTCACGATTTAGCCCCGCCCCCTTCATGACGCGGCCAGGCTCTTAGGTGCAGAGATGGGCGTGCATAATATATCAGGCAGCAGTAGACAGGCGGGCCATTTTCGGCTTGCACAGAACGGCTTCACTGAAGGGAGGAGGGGAGAGGACGCTGACAGGCACGGAGGACAAAGCTAGGTAACACCCATTCGTCTCCAGTTATTAAACTTTATAAACATATATATCTTAGCTTCTACTAAACAGTTTTTTTTTAGCAAAAACGATTGCCCCAAATGTGTGTGCTGGGTGTAGGGACACATATTAACAGTCCGGGGGGGGTCATTTGGGGTGGTTGGTTCCCTTTAAGTACATGAATATTCTGCCCCTAACAACATAATCCTTACCACCACTCTAGGTCCTGTAAGGGGTGCCCACACTGCAAGTCTGCTGTATTACGGGTACTTCCAGCACAAGCTACACATTGCAAGAAAACTCTACTGAGCCAAGAGTGACTGTGTATGTTTGTGCAGCTGTCACTCAGGAGAGTACAGTACTACGGTACATACTGCAGGCATATAGGGTGGGGGTGGAATAGAATGGAGGCTGGCATGTAGGGGAAGCATTGGAGCTGTTGGCTACACCTCCACCACACCCCCATGCTGAATCTCTCTGTGATATATATTCCCATAATGAAGTGGTGAGAATTGAGGAGGAGATACTATTTTATTGATTTACAAGGGATATAAACATCCTTGAACAGTGGACAGCTCAGCTTCATCATGTATGAGGGCAGGGACAGTACAAAAATCTTTAGCCACCCGGAGTTCCCTTTTAACAGTTGATTCATTAAGAAAGATGAGGATTTCTCTGGACTCTTCTTCAAATAGGTAGTACAGGGGAAGGGAACGTACAGCAATGGCAATAAAATAAAAACAAAAAGTGGCCACTTGGAGCAGCCCGATTGGACACAAACAACAATTTACTATACAGGAGACACAGCAAAGTTCCCGGATATAGTCACACATACTGTTCCACAGCAGCAATGACTGAAATAAATGTGCGGATAACAGATACACCACCCTTTTAAATGGAGTGAGAAATCAGTGGTAAATATCGCCAACCCAAATCGGCAAGTCAAGTTTATAGCAGTCGTTTACATCGCTAATTTTCTCTGCAGTAAGTGGATGAGATTTTATGTAATATATACTGTGGATATCCTCCTGAACGGAAGATTAGCAACATATTCAACCTATGTGAACATGTCCTAAAAGGTTATTCCCATCTCATAATCTGAAACACAGCAGAGTGGCACAGTTTAGTTATTTTACATGCCAGAGTGTTTGGGGTTTATTTGCTGAAAGTGTATAACTCACTTAGGCTGGGTTCACACTTGCGTATGCAAGCGCTGCGCACGCAGCCAAAAGCTTGTGCACTGCATTCCTATGTTTAACATGGGAACGCATGTGCCTGTGTTTGGCTGCATTCAGTTGCGTTTGCGTTCAGAAGTGCATAATTTGTGCGCCCTCCGACCGCAGCATGTTGCATTTTTTGTGCGTTTGCGGGCGCTTGTTTTATCAGCAAGCGCCCGCAAGCGCACTGCTGCTTTCCCGCCGGTGTCGGCGCGGGAGATTTGAAGTAACAGCTGAACTGACAGCTGTTTAAATCTCCCGCGCCGACATCGAGTAGGGTGATATCGGTACAGGAGATAAGAAACAGCAATCTGCTGCATTCACATCACGATTTTTTCCTGTCCGTGGGGATCCTACTTTTTGCAGAACCCCATGGATAGGAAAGGACCGCATGGGATGTGCGGCCACGGATGCCAATCCTGTGCCCGGGTCCGTGACTTGCACACACAGAAGGGCACTTTCACAATGTATAATATACATTGCGGAAGTGAAGCAAGGGTTAAGAATAATAATAATAATAATAATAATAATAATAAAAAAAAGTCACCTCTCCAGCGTGTCCCCGCGATGTTTGGCATCTACCGAAGCTGAAGGACCTGCCAAAACCAATAAGGGCGAATTTAAACCGATAAGCTGTGTGGTCATGTTACGAATCAGCTGACCGGGAAGGGGAGGAGCAACCCTGTCAGTTGATTCCCAGGTCCTTCAGCTCTGGTAGATGCCGAACATCACGGGGACACATACCGGAGAGATGACTTATTTTAAGCCTTGTTTCACATCCGCAATGTATATTATACATTGCGGAAACGATCCTGTGTTTTCTCGGAGTCATGCTCCAAAGGTCCCCATGTTATCTGCCGTGGATCGTGCCGGCTCCGATTCTGTCCGCTGTGCCCAAAATCGGAGCAGTCTCCGATTTTGGGTACAACAAAAAATTTAAAAAAAATCGTACAGAATCAAATATGACACAAATCAGATGCCATTAAGGGCAAATCCGATCAGATCCGTCGCCCCATAGGGATATATGGGAGCCAAATCTGATCCGTGGCTATCCGTTTTACAATGGACAGCCACAGATGGCAGAAAATCGCAATGTGAAAGCACCCCGACACAAATGGATCTGTGCAAAACTGACAGACAAGGATGGCCACTTAGGACCAATCCGTGCCCATAGGTATACATGGGAGTACAAAATTGATCCATGGCTATCAGTTTTAAAACTGATAGACAAGGTTCAGAAATTATACAATGGCTAGGGTCACATTTCCGTTTTGACCCTAGCCTGCCGGATTCCGGTTTTAACTTACAACTTTTTCCAGCACCGCATTGCGCTACCGCTATGCGGTGCTGGAAAATGCTGCCATTAGTTACCCTATGTTTACCTTAACTACCTGTCACACAGGCAGCTGCTTGGAGTGCGCTTTACAGCGCCGCACAGGAAACGCTGTCTGCAACGTTTCCTGTGCGGCGCTGTAAAGCGCACTCCAAGCAGCTGCCTGTGTGACAGGTAGTTAAGGTAAACATAGGGTAACTAGGGATCGTTTTCAGCACGTACTCTTGAAAATTTTAAAGTTTAAACCGGATTGTTGTAGGCTAGGGTCAAAACGGAAATGTGACCCTAGCCAATATGAAGGCAGCCCAAGGCTACTTTCAGACTACGATTTTTAGGGAGCCGATGATGTCCGATAAAATCGGACAGCATCGGCTCCCTTCTGATGCCTGGAATCGGATGCCAAATAGGCATCTGATTCCGGCATAAAATCGTAGCCTCCGTGCTGGAAAAAAAAAAAAGAAAAAAAAAAAAAAAGCATGTGCTCACCTATCCCCGAGGCCCCCGCCGTCTCCCGGTGTCCTCGCGCTGTCTGCAGAGGTCTTCTTCTGCTGTACAGGACCTGCCGTGATATCACAGTCACGTGACTGCAGGTTACACCATGATAACCTGCGGTCGCGTGACTGTGACATCACTGCATGTCCTGTACAGCAGAAGACCTCTGCAGACAGCGCGATGACACCGGGAGTCGGCAGGAGACGGCGGGGGCTTGGGGATAGGTGAGCATATACCGTATTTTTCGCTTTTTAAGACGCACTTTTGTTTCCGACAACTGTGGGGGGAGAAATGGGGTGCTCTTAAAAAGCGAATCTTTAAAAAAAAAAAAATAAATAAAATTAATATTACCGGCGGAGGGGTGGTGAGGGGTGCGGCGGCTTAGCAGCAGCTTCCGGTGGCTGGGGGGCACAGCTGCAGGACCGGAGAAACGGAGTTCTGCCGGCTGCAGCGTTTGGTGGGCGCCGCCATGTTTTTTGTGCAGCAGCTGGCCGGTAGAGGTAGAAACCTCAGTTGGCCGCCTGTCTCCACTATGGCGGCGGCCATTTTGTTGAAGCCTCTACTGTTACTGAATGAAGCCGGCCACAAAAAACATGGCGGCTCCCACTGCTCGCTCTGGTCCTGCAGCAACAAGGTGGGAGACACCAGGAACACATCTGCCAGTTGTGCAGGGGATGTGTGCCCTGCTCCAGGGGACGTGTGCCAGGGGACAGTGTGCCAGCGCCAGGGGACAGTGTGCCAGGGGACAGTGTGCCAGGGGACAGTGTGCCAGGGGACAGTGTGCCAGGGACAGTGTGCCAGGGGACAGTGTGCCAGGGGACAGTGTGCCAGCGCCAGGGGACAGTGTGCCAGCGCCAGGGGACAGTGTGCCAGCGCCAGGGACAGTGTGCCAGCCAGGGGACAGTGTGCCAGGGGACAGTGATCTGTAAGACGGACACTGGCATTATAAGACGAACTTCATTTAACATTAAAAAAGTTTTTTTTCTCTTTTCCTTAACCAATATTGTGGGTGCGTCTTATAAAGCGAAAAATACGGTACTTTTTTTTTTTTTAACCCCTGCCTTCCAGTTTGGAGCAGTTTTACTGTACTGAGCATGCTCAGTACAGTAAAATCGGGTCCGAGGAGACATCAGATGTTTCCTCGGACCCCGCTCCATGGGGCCCCATGTTAAATTGATCGGACCGAATCGGATGTGCACTAAATGGCATCCGATTTGGTCCGATACGAGTTTGTCTGATTTTATTTTCGGTGCAAAAATCGGAGCATGCTCTGATTTTTGCACCGATAAAAAAAATCGGACAGAATCAGATCGGACCAAATCGGATGCCATTTAGTGCACATCCGATTCGGTCCGATGCCCATAGGGCTGCATGGAGGCAAAAATCGTTCAGATGCTATCCGATTTTTATCGGACAGCATCGGAACTGCTGAAAATCGTAGTGTGAAACCAAGCCTAAGGCTGACACAAACAGATCCATCACAAAACTGACACAATCGGATGCCAATAAGAAACGTCACATCCGTGCCCATAGGGATACATGGAGGCCAAATCAGATCCGTGGCTCTCAATTTTACAACAGATAGACACGGATCCACAAAAAAAGTAATGTAAAGGGGGTCTTAAGACCAATCCATGCCCCATAGGATAACATGGGGAGGCCAAAACAGATCGGTGGCTATCCTTTTTTAAACGGATAGACACGGATCAGAAATTATGCAGTGTGAAGGCAGCCTAAGGACTCCTCAATTTTATGGGTCTTAATGCAGATTTGGCATTGAGGACCAGGACCTCCAAGAAGAACACTGCTGAGCAATGATTAGATACAAGACTGAGAAGACTTGAGACTGTATCAGGACTATATAACTTGAAGGAAACTAAGGTTTGATAATTCCAAGCAGTATACATCCGTAGACTGGAAAGGCGGGCTCCGGGTCTCCATTCTCCCCTCCTTGCTGGCTCCCAGCATGCCCAGCAGGGTGTCTTCATTCCTTGTGCTGGGCAACCTCTTTTGGAAATTCCTGCCTCCTTTGCTGCTATGATACGCCAGGCCGGAACGTCATATCTGGCCTGATGCATTGTGGGGGCTTACGAAGTGTATGACCTGGCTTCAACGTACATTGCACATGCGCGCCGGGCCGTACAACATGATCAGACCCACAATGCACCAGGCCGGATATGACGTTTAGGCCCAGCACAAGGAATGTGGACGCTGGGCGTGCTAGAAGCCAGCAAGGAGGGGAGGATGGAGACCAGGAGCCCTTTCCAGTCTATGGATGTATACTGCTTCTAATTTAGAAATAACTTTTCTTAAGCTTTATAGGACACTTTTAGCTCAGACAGGGCTGGTTAGGGATCATATAGCAAAGTGCAGGGACAGGAAGTGATAGCATAGGGGGTAGAACGAGCTGAAAGGTTCCCTTTAAAGGGAACCAACCATCAAAAAATACCTATCTAACCTCTAAATATCTGTCCCTGGGGCCCTAAATGACTATTCTAACCATCCCTGACTGACTAAATCTAACTAACTACAGGCACAATAAATCACTTTTATACTTACCAAATTCTTGTCGCCTGGGCGTTCCTCCAGGGTCTCTGTCAGCGAGGCGGGTCTCCTCGCTGCTGTCCGTCTTCCTTCCAGGGCGGCATCTTCTTCCAGGATTCAAAATACCCGCCCATTGCGTCCTCGCAATGAGCGGGTCACGTGCTGCAGGCCCCGCGTCACTTCAGCCCGCCGCGTCGCTGGGACTGTGACGCGCCCAGGCCGGCTTCAGCATGCCATCTGCGCATGCTCAGAAGCCGGTCTGAGTGCACCAGTGACGCGGCGGGCGGAAGTGACGCGGGGCCTGCAGCATGTGACCCGCTCATTGCGAGGACGCAATGGGCGGGTATTTTGAATCCGTAGGAAGAAGATGCCGCCCTGGAAGGAAGACGGACAGCAGCGAGGAGACCCGCCTCGCTGACAGAGACCCTGGAGGAACGCCCAGGCGACAAGAATTTGGTAAGTATAAAAGTGATTTATTGTGCCTGTAGTTAGTTAGATTTAGTCAGTCAGGGATGGTTAGAATAGTCATTTAGGGCCCCAGGGACAGATATTTAGAGGTTAGATAGGTATTTTTTGATGGTTGGTTCCCTTTAAGTTTGTTTATGGCTTCTTGATATTTTCACCCAATTTATTTTTAAGACTTCTAAAAGCAAAACACAAAAATCACAATATTTGCTGCAAATGTACAGCGATTCCTAGATTTTATTTATTACACCATTTTGCAAGACTTTTTCTCAGCAAAGGTGACAAAAACAAGTAAAGAAAAAAAAACACTTATTTTGAGCATAAATATATGAGCCATGTTAATGAATTTGGCAGGAAAAAAAACTGCACATTCCCACAAATATATAAAAAAAAAAATGTAATTCATAAATTGGGCAGTATATGTCACCAATTTGAAATTATAGTTTGACATGTATATTCAGCAGGGCTGTGGGGTCATACTTTGTGTCCATTTTGGTGGAGTCGATTTCAGGGAAATTGAGGAGTCAGAGTTTTGGCTTAAGGTACCGTTACACGCTTCAATGTTGTAACGATATCCCTAACGATTTAATGGGCACTCGGTCATTAGGACAACGTTGGTGAGATGTCACACGTGTAGATATCGTGGACGACGCACCAACGATGCAGCTATCGTTCGCACAACCCGCACGAACGATACTTGTTAACTGATGTGGATAGGCGAAGTCGTGAACAACATAGTTATTGCGGTGTCACACACAACGATGCAGCAGGTTGGCTGATCAAAGATCGTTTGATCTGAGAACATGTTCTCAAATCTGCGATCAACGATCCAACGATTTATCGTAGTCGTATTGCAATGTTACACGCAACGACGCTTTGACGATGTCGTTTAACGACTCCAAACCTGTGACGTTTGAGCAATATTGTTCACGTTATCATACCGTGTAACAGGGCCTTTACTGACTTAACAGCCCTGATATTCAGCACTGCACTTTCTACCTGTGAACCAAAACTTCTCTTGTGCTGCAGCAGTTTTCTGGAATGCACGCCACTGGGTGACCCCGATTAATTACTGGTGCCCAATTTTCTAATGGTGGGTTTACACACACCAATCATTGTATCCAATCTCTGAACCAATCTCTGGTTGCAGTGAAATCATGGACACATAGTTCCATTTTGTGGCTGTGTACAACATGGAGCAATCTGTCCATGATTTCACTGCAACCAGAGGTTGGTTCAGAGATTGGATACAATGATTGGTGTGTGTAAACCCACCATAAGTGTGCTGTAAAAACACATCTATTTAGAAAAACCTATCACCTCACTTCGCTAATCTAATTGTCACCTGTTACCCTTTTCTAAGTTTTCCTCTGAATCTGCATACTCCATGCACATAAAGGTACCTTCTCACACAGCAATTTTGCTAGGCAATTTCACTGGCAATTTGCTGGTTGCAGTGAAATCATGGACACATTGTTCCATTTGTACACAGCAACAAAATAGAACAATGTGTCCATGATTTCACTGCAACCAGCAAATTGCCTGTGAAATTGCCTAGCAAAATTGCCGTGTGTGAAGGTACCTTAATAGTACTTAGATCCTGGCTGGTGACCGAATCATGCAGCTTAATATGGAAAACTCCCGTTATAATGATGCCTGGACAAATAAGCATGTTTTAGCTATTGTATCCCCACCATTTCCTTAGATCAGAGAGTGAGGAACCTTTTGCTGCCAGGGACAATTTGGAAAGTTTGACCATGCTTCAGGGGGGGGGGGCCCGCGCAAAATTAACAACTTGAAAATTACCCTGCTATGTTTGGTTAAACAATCAACTCACCCCTACTGTGATGGCATGGCTGGGGTTGCTTATCTTTGGCATGGCAGCGATGTTAGGTGATATTGATTATGCTGCTTCTCAACTGCTTTTCCAGGTGTGCTAGGGCCATAGGAGATCACAAGAGAGGCTGGATGCATATAAATCACTGGGGTGGCTGAAGCTGGGGCATAGAGATGACAAGAGAGGATGGGGCATATATATCACGGAGGTGGCTGAGGCATAGAGATCACAGAAGAGGCTGGGGGAATAAACCTCACTGGGGTGGCTGAGGCATAAAGCTCACAGGAGAAGCTGGGGGCATATATATCTCTCACACTGGAGAGGTTTAGACCGGGGCATAAAGAACACTGGGGAGCTGAATTTAAAAGGCAGTTGGTAAAACATGTCTGCCAGCCTGAGCACTGCGGTCCCCAGGAACCTGCCCGGGGGCTGCAGGAAAGGCCATCGAGGACCTGAGGTTCCCCACTCCTGCCTTAGATTGTAGCTTATAAGCAAGGCCTCAGTCAGTGGCGTAACTTAAAGCTCATGATGAGAGAGCTCCAATGGGACCCCCAGTTATTGCAAACCTTTAGTGGGAATAGCCTTTTTTTATAAGTCAAAGGGACTTTTGGGGCCCCCATGAGATTGCAACCCCTACACCAGTTGTAGTTTTGCCCCTGCAAGCGCCTTCTAGTTATAGGGCCCCACTATTCTTTTACATTGTATCTGATAAGCAAGGCCTCACTTCTCGTGTAACTGTTGAATTGTGTTATTTTGTGTCGTCTGTACATATCCTCTGAATTGTGAAGGGTTGCTGGTACACAAATACAATGATTACTGTATGTTTTTCACCCCAGATGGATCCACATACATGGAGGAAAGATTGAAAACTTTCTGAAAAGACAACTGCCTATGCTTGCCCCTGACAGCCAATCAGAGCGCAGCTTTCATTCTGAATTCAGCGCTTGAGAAATGAGAGCTGCACGGTGATTGGTTGCTAGGGGTAACTAAGTTTGTCCTCGGGGAAGGGGCGGCCGGCCGGGCCCGGAGCTCCCGCACAGCGGCCATGACAGCGGCCCCGGCCTGTGTGACCTCAGCACGTCACTTACCGACACAGCACAGGTTACAGGGTCTGTTGAGCGCACGGGTCCGGGTCGCGGTCACTCTAGGACGCCCTCTGACGCCACTGAGGGAGGCGCCGCCGGGGACATCCTGGGCCAAAACCAAGGTTAAAAAATAATCACCGCCTCCCTGAAGAGATGGTCGCGATAGGACGCGGAATTCACTGCTTCATCGTGACTGACAGTGACACACAAGGCCTCACGGCTGACATGACGTATCACCGGCCATTCAGCGAGCACGACTCCTCCAACGACCGAGCGCAGCGGCGTGAGGGGGATGGGAGCCCAGAGAACGCCGTCTACACTCTGATTGGAGGAACGATGACATAAACCAGCACCCGATTGGTCAAGAGGCACGTCAATCAAAAGCGACGTTCCCTAAAGCGGCTCTTGTGATTGGCTGTCGCGTCTAGAAGTTTTCACAGCCGCCGCCGTGCTGCCCTCGCTTCGCTGTAATCCCCCGGACTGCGCGCAGCTCAGGGTCACTGACGTGTGACACGCCCTGCTCAGGCTATGAAGCCTAAACCACCCAAGCAGGTTGTTGCCGTTGAGGAGTCAACCAACCTTGTAAGTCGCAGTGGAGGGGGCGGGGTTTAAAGTTTGAATTCGTATTGGCTAAGGCTTCTTGATTGACGGAGTAGTAGACCAATAGGCTTTCAGACGTAGGATCAAGCTAGAGTGAGAATCAAGAAGCGCAGAGCGAATGTTGTTTTCCTCAATGCGAGTGGAGAGGAGGGGAGAGAGAGGCCCGGATGTAACATGAGATCATCACCGGCCAATCAGCAGCTGCGGTGACGTCATCGGCTTTACCAAAACATCTCACCGGGCCTGTCTGTCAGGGTGGGCGAGGGGGCCTGGTCAGGGAGGAAGTGACGTCACAAGTAGAGCTGTGAGGATATGCGGGCGATATACAGAAACGCATCCCTTTAGTCACAGTTCACACAGGCTTCTGTGACAGGTTTTGGAGCGGATCCTGGGTCAAAATGTGAACAATAAGACTTTTCTGTGCACATGTTGTGTTTTTGCTGTATTGTTTTTTTTTGCAGTGTTTTGTGAGATTTATTCGTATTAAAGGTTCTTACTAGAACCAGCAACCGATCCTGATGACCGCATGGCTCAGCCCCTAGACTGGCCCATAATCTAACCAATGAACAGTATTCTCATTGTAGGGCTGGCCGAGCCCCTTACTGAGTTTAGATGAGTCCATGATCGGTTAAATAAAGTTACTTGGAGCTGTGCCATAGCCTGACCGAGGAGAGCTTTCATCTGACTGTGTGTCTGATGTTATTCTTTTGAGCATGCAATTGGTCCCTATCTATTAGCTATTATCTACTATCTATCTGTGAACTTCCACCCATCTATCCAGCTTTGCAAATCTCTCTGCTTAGATACTGTGCTTATAATATCTATATATGTTGATACTTTCTTACCTTTCATGTGTCTGCTTTTCACCATTCCTCATGATCAGTGTAGCATGACCTAGAGTTAGTTCTCCAGCCCCTTCCCATGTTTTATTACCTCTGTGTAACCCCCATCACCCAGTCACTCCATCCACACCCAGGCAGCAATCAACACCTGAATCCTATTCAGCTACAAATATATGATGATGCATAAGTCTGATCCAGACTTAGTCTGATCTATGCATCTTCCAAACTACATCTTTCAAAGTACATTTTCTAAGTACAATACTTAGAAATAGACTAGAAATGGACTGGAAGAGACTGGCAGGTAAAGGAATATAAATCCCCCACAATGTTTCCCTTCTAATCTCTACCACCCTTACTACTTCACTTCATATTAACTCCTTCAATCCCTTCCACAAGTAAGGAACTAGTCATCAGTCCACCCTCCCTCCCCAGCCATCTGACCTCCTCTTGACTACTATTTCTCCCCATACTGGCTGCACCACCTTGTCCTCGGCTCCACCATCCTGGCCAGGACTGCTAGATCTCATCCCCATCCACATCTCCCCTGAACTATAGCTCATACCTTGGTGGCATCCCACCCCGGACTGACCCCTGCTGCCACACTCACTCCCTGTTCTCCGTATGCAATGTTCCCGCTACTCCTCACTCTCACTCCCATCCTTCTCCACTTCCTACTACCCCCACTTATCCCCCCTCCCAGCAACAAAATACTGCTCTCACCCTCCATCCTGCCGAACCACCTCACCCACTTTACCGACCTTTTCATTCACTTTCAATCCTCAATCACCAAACAAGCACGCCCGCCTCGCAAGCTCTCAGGCTCCCACCTGCTAACCCTCGGCCTACTCCTCCTCCTTGCCGGTGACATCTCCCCCAATCCTGGCCCCCCCCGCAACATCCCCACAACAACCTTCATCCCTCGACCCACCACCAACCCTCGCAACCTCATGACCACTAGCTCTCGCAACCCCACCAACATCAGACCCATTCCCCCAACCCATGCCCCACCTACCGCTCTACCCGGCGCACTCTGGAATGCCCGCTCAGTGTGCAACAAACTCCCCGACATCCATGATCTCTTTATCTCCAGGAAACTGTCATTCCTTGGCCTCACCGAGACCTGGCTCACCCCCTCCGACACGGCCTCCCCTGCCGCACTATCCTACGGCGGCCTCAGCCTGTCCCACACCCCCCGTCCCTCTGGCAAGCACGGCGGTGGAGTCGGCATACTGCTGTCCAACTCCTGCACCTTCAGCCCCATCCCCCAGCCCCCATCCGTCACTGTCCCCTCCTTCGAAGCCCACTCAGTCCGAATCTTCTCCCCCTCCAACCTCCAAATAGCCATCATCTACCGCCCCCCCGGACCCACCGCCTCCTTCCTTGACCACTTCACCACCTGGCTACTTCACTTCCTCTCCACTGACATCCCCTCCATCATCATGGGCGACTTCAATATCCCCATTGACACTCCCCGCCCAGCCGCCTCCAACCTTCTTTCCTTGACCACTTCCCTAGGGCTCTCCCAATGGTCCTCCTCTCCCACCCACGAACAAGGCCACACGCTTGACCTCATCTTTACCCGCCTTTGCTCCCTCTCTAACCTCACAACCTCAGTACTCACACTGTCCGACCACCATCTCTTGACCTTCTCCGCCCTCTCCTCCCCTGCCACACTACCCCCTCTCCGCAAACTTGATCACCCTCGCCGAAACCTAAAAGATCTTGATCTTCCTTTATTCTCTGAATCACTCCTCCCTCTCACCGACCTACTCTGCGCTGACGACATTGACATTGCCACCACCCTATACAACACCACCATAATGAACGCTCTCGACCTAGCCGCCCCCCTCACTCTCCATGCTCCACGCATTAACAGGCAACCCTGGCACACCACCCTCACTAAAAACCTGAGACGGGCGTCCAGAGTCGCCGAGAGGAGATGGAAAAAGTCTCACACCCCCGAGCACTTTGCTCTGTTCAAGCAATCCATCACTGACTTCAAGACGGCACTCGCTACAGCCAAGCAAGTGTTCTTCTCATCCCTTATAACCTCTCTGTCCCGCAACCCCAAACAGCTCTTCAAAACTTTCAACTCCTTACTTCGCCCACCTGCTCCTCCCCCTTCTCCCCTCATCTCTGCTGAAGACTTTGCGACCTTCTTCAAGGAGAAGATCGACAAGATCAGAAGCAGCTTCAGTCCACTATCCCCACAACTCCCCTTCCCACCTACACTGCCCTCCTCCTCCATCAGCCACTTCCCCCCCATAACTGAAGACCAACTCTCCTCCCTCCTGTCAAAATCACACCTCACCACCAGCGCCCACGACCCACTCCCATCCCACCTCATTCCCAACCACACCTCCATTTTCATCCCAGCCCTCACCCACCTCTTTAACCTTTCACTTCGCACTGGTACCTTCCCCTCGGCCTTCAAACACGCCCTAATCACGCCCATCCTAAAAAAACCCTCACTCGACCCTACCTCTGTCTCTAACTATCGCCCCATATCTCTTCTCCCATTCGCCTCTAAGCTACTTGAACAACACGTCCACTCCGAACTGTCCTCTCACCTCTCCTCGTGCTCCCACTTCGACCGCCTACAGTCCGGCTTTCGACCCCTCCATTCCACCGAAACAGCCCTGACCAAAGTCACCAACGACCTACTGACCGCCAAGAACAAACACCACTACTCCATCCTGCTACTCCTTGACCTGTCTGCCGCCTTCGACACGGTTGACCACTCCCTTCTTCTCCGGATCCTGGAATCCCTTGGCATCACCCACCTTGCCCTCTCCTGGATCTCCTCATACCTAGCGGACCGGACCTTCAGCGTCTCCCACTCCCACACCTCCTCCTCACCCTACCCTCTTTCTGTCGGAGTCCCCCAAGGTTCCGTCCTGGGACCCCTACTTTTCTCCATTTACACTCTCGGCCTAGGGCAACTCATCGAGTCCCATGGCCTCCAATACCACCTCTACGCCGATGACACCCAAATCTACCTGTCCGGCCCTGACATCACCTCCCTACTCTCGAAAATCCCTCAATGCCTTTCCGCCATCTCATCCTTCTTCTCTGCTCGCTTCCTTAAACTCAACATGGACAAAACTGAATTCATAGTCTTCCCCCCAAGAAATTCCACCCCACCTCCCAACCTATCCATCTGCATCAACGACTGCGCCCTCTCCCCAGTCCCCCAAGCCAAGTGCCTCGGGGTAATCCTTGACTCCTCCCTATCCTTCAAACCCCACATCGAGGCCCTCACCACATCCCTCCGGCTCCAGCTCAAGAACATCTCACGGATCCGCTCCTTCCTCACCCACGACACCGCTAAAACACTCATCCATGCTCTTATCATCTCCCGCCTTGACTACTGCAACCTCCTTCTCAATGGCCTCCCGGCTAACTCCCTCACACCTCTCCAGTCTATCCTCAACTCCGCTGCCCGACTCATCTATATGTCCTCCCGCTACTCCCCTGTCTCCCCCCTCTGCCAAGCCCTTCACTGGCTCCCCGTCTCCAAGAGATCCCAATTCAAAACACTAACCATGACCTACAAAGCCATACACAACCTGGCCCCACCATACATCTCCGACCTGGTCTCCCGATACCTACCCTCACGCAACCTCCGCTCCTCCCAAGAACTCCTCCTGCTCCCCCCTCATCACCTCTTCACACAACCGAGTCCAGGACTTCTCCCGGGCATCTGCCTTACTCTGGAACTCCCTACCCGAACACGTCAGACACTCTCCTACCCTGAGTAACTTCAAGTGTCACCTGAAGACTCACCTGTTCCGTCAAGCCTACAACCTGCCATGAGACCCAGGCGAACGCCCCATACATGACATTCCCCCATCCTACTGTATCCTTACCCACCCCTCATAGACTGTGAGCCCTCGTGGACAGGGTCCCTGCCCCTCCTGTACCTGTACGTCCTGATCGCCTAGATTTAGTGTACTTGTTCTTGTCTCCCTCATCCTCATGTAAAGCGCCATGGAACCCAATGGCGCTATATAAATAAATAATAATAATAATAATAATAATAATTAGGCCAGGAGCAGGCAACTACCGTAGTGAACATATTAAACTGTTCACGCTAACAACTTTATTAAACATGTACTGCAGACAAATGACACCAAAAATGCAGCAAAATTCACTTTTTGGAAGCAGCTTATTTACTGGTTTTGCTGCAGAAAAAGCAACAACATGCGAGCAATAGCTTAATGGAAAACCCGCCGGGGGTTATTTAATGCCTTCGGGCATGTTTGTAACACTCTGATAATTGTGTGCTTACCATTCACTGCTATCCACCCCCACGCAGCGTCCATAGCTGATAGAATGACCACAGACACAGGTTTTAGGGATTCCAGCTGTTTTACTTCAGCAGAACGGGGAGATATAATATGGAGTCATTCTTTACAGGTCAGGTTAGAATCTGACAAGAAATTTTAGGTTTTGGTGCTTTAAGAACCCTTATTATTTAGTAGTAGTATTGAAGGTAGTTGTAAGAAAGTTCAGAGTCGTTTGGGGGCATATAACTAGAAGAGGAGATGTATAACAAGAGTATTTACAGACTTGGTGTCCTGTATCCATTTCACAGCTTGTCATGGTCCTTGCAGAATTGAAGCAATTAGTAAACAAATGTGCTGAGGGTGGGCGGCCCTCAATTTCCACAATACACGAGGCAATAGGTTCTTCTGTACACATTTAGTGCAACCGAATTCTTGAGAAGCATGGGTTAATCTAGACAGCGAGGACCCAGGGTTAAAAAGGGTTACGGTAAGTCTTTAGCCATCTCGGCTGTAGAAGTCGGCTATCCTAGGCATTAGGCCTGGCTGAAAATCTTCAATGGAAGAGGAGGATGAACCTCCAGGCATGAAGCCTGGAGGAAGTGAGGAGACCCCTCACATGAGGTCTGCTGTGTGTCGCATCTTGAACCGGACTACTTTGGGGACTTTTCAGATCTCTGTCTCTGTCTTGACTGGAGGTAGCTTCTCCTTTTGATGTTGGTGACAGCATCACTAGCCAATAGAATTGACGATCAATTCTGTCAGATTTTACATTGCAAGGTTAATATAAATCATGTATTTCACTAGCAGATGGTGCTGAAAGACCACAAATGAAAAGTGATTTAATAGAACAATTAAATCCTAGCTGCAGAATATGAGATTAGTTTCAGATTAATTTAAATCCATATAACAGATGAAGGATAACTAAGGAGTGGGTTGCAGTGTACAGAAGCTACTCACGGTCCAGGGTTACTTAGTGACATACACAGTCTGAACCGGGGTCATTACATGTTCAATCTATGCCATTATTGAACTATTTAAAAATAAAACAAAACAGTAGGAACCTGCGGAGAAAAATCCCTCCATGCAGTAATTAAAATTTCATTTTTATTCATATTCCTTTAAAAAATATACAGAATCCTGGACAAAGTGCCTCAGTGTCCGCGCTGCTGCTCCAAGACCAAAGACACACAGACACAGGGATGTCTGGATCAGCGATAGCCTTTATTTTCCGATGCGTTTCGGAGCCTCCTCCCGAGCTCCTTCCTCAGGGAACAGGATGTTCCCTGAGGAAGGAGCTCGGGAGGAGGCTCTGAAACGCGTCGGAAAATAAAGGCTATCGCTGATCCAGACATCCCTGTGTCTGTGTGTCTTTGGTCTCGGAGCAGCAGCGCGGACACTGAGGCACCTTGTCCAGGATTCTGTATTACAACCACGGTCACCGTTGAGAGTGCGGTCCCTGCAGCAGCTGCCTGTACGCTATTCTACCAGTTGTGGGTTTCACAACTGACAAAGGTGAGCAATTCCACATTGATAAGCGAAAGTGTATCATTGAGATAAGACCCTATTGCGCATTCTTTCGTTCACAGATTTTAAAAAATATAGGAAGTCCAGATAATAAACCGTTTGGTACACTTGTAATGGGGGCTATATTCTGGATATGGCAAATACGTGCTTCGGCATAATGCCTTTGTGGCGACCGGGTGGCCACAGAGGAGATATGCAGCTGGGATTGCTAAATCGGTTACATCACACCAACAACCCACACACACACTCTCCGATCCTGAGCCTAAGTGTACCTTTACACGTCGCAACATTGCATGCAATTTCACTTGCAACTTACTGGTTGCAGTGAAATCATGGTCACATTGTTCCATTTTGTTGCCGTGTACAAATGTAACAATGTGTCCATGATTTCACTGCAACAAGCAAATTGCCAGTGAAATTGCATGCAATGTTGCGCCATGTAACGGTACCCTAAGTCACTTCATGTTAGGCAAGGGATGGCGGGAGGAGATAAGTGGAGGGTGGAACGTAGTACAGCACCCAAAAAGGGGTGGAGGCACTGGAGCAAAACCCATGAACACTACGTTGGGGGAGATTCCAGAAAAAAAGGTTCACTGGAGGGTGGTGAAGTGGTAAGCATCCCCAAGCAGAAACACCCATCAGCTAATCAGTGACTGAGACAAAACTGAGAATAGAGGGGCCCGGCGGCCTGTACGAGAAAGGACAGAAGGAGCCAGGTGTGCCCGACTGACCCGGGACACTGGTGGCTGGGCCAAAGAACCAGACTGCCGGCTCTGTAGATGTGGCCAGGTAGTTTTAAGCTCCAACCACAAAACCCCGGTGGGGTATGAGAACCCTATGTCCTGGAACATAACAACCGGTGTGTTGAAGGAGAAAGCCAACGTACTAGGGCTAATGACCCATAGAGAGGCACAAATCACTAAAGAGCCTGTGACGGCTGCACTGTAACCACACGTGGAGAGAACGAAAGGGCCCGAGAGGTACACTGAGGGCTAAGTGACACAGACGAACCGTCCCAGCTGCAGTGAGAAACTAAGCCGTAAAGAACTGTACAGAGCTGCTGTGTGAGCCCAAGACTGTTGTAACTTCTGTGAAAGAACTGTAAAGCTGTTGTGAACTGTTAAGTGAGAAGTAAGAGTAAAAGATCGGCAAAGCCCAGTACGGTGTGGACTCAGTTGTTTATCCGCAGGAAAGAAGGGAAGCCACAACCGCGCAGAGACTGTGAATGCTGCCTGAAGGTACGGGAAACTTAACACACTTAGGGTAAGTTCACACATACAGGTTTATTGACGTTCAGACCGTCAGTAAACCGCTGAGATTTTCAAAGGAGCCCAGAGTACACATCCCTGCATTCTTCAGCGGCTTTCCAGTGTAGTTCCAGCGGTTTCTGATCGTTTTTTACAGCGTTGAACAGCGGTTTTTCCGGCGGCTTTTCCAGCGGTTTTGTATGGCTGATTTTGTTCATGTTGAGTTTACAAAATAAAGTTGTCATGTCCAAAAAGAAAAAAAAAAAAAAAAAAAAAAAAAAAGCATTTCCTGTCACATGATCTTCTACCTTTTGGAAGCAAGGTTTACCTACCAAGCTTAGTACGAGCTACGAGCCATGGCACTGACAAGACTGCGCACTATGCGGAGGGCCTCCAAACAACTTTTTTTGTTAGTAATTTTGCAGCATCTTCTGGAGCATGAAGAGGAGGAAAATGAGGTACGAAATTACACAGAATACATATGGCAGCCTAATCTTCTTTCTCCTTGTGTCTGACGACAATATATTGTGGCAGCGTCGGCGCAATAGCGTTGCACGGGTCCCTGTATTTGCGGCGCGTCTCTGTACGCAAGTTTGCTGTTTGGGGTGACGATTAATGGATGCTGTGTCCATTGGTGCCCCTGCTGTCCTGGCTGTCCGCCGTCGCTGTGGTGACAGCATCGGCGGATGAGCTATCACTCCCCTCACCCACACATGTAACCTGAGGGGATTTAGTGGATTTGCCCCTGTGTATGTAGACGCAGGGCGGTAAGCGTATTGTGCCAGCTCGCTGAAACGTGGGTAATAGGATCTGTCCCCTCTAATAACATGTAGAGGGGCCAATTCGCTACCTCCACCTCAGGTCACATGTGTGGGGGAGGGTAGGGATAGCTCACCCTATACTCCTGTCCCCACATCGTCGGCAGACAGCCATGGCTTCAGACACGGCAGCGTTCTGATGTATGACGTGCGTGAATGGCCCTTGCATATCACACTCCGTGCTTGTGTACTGTGACGCTCTCCATGCAGAGCCTGATGAAGCGTCAGCCGGCCAGCCCCATCACCAGCCCTGTCACAAAGCGTGAGAGTGCAGCTTGCTGAACGGCTCATCTGGCGCGTGCACCTGGAATGATGCGTCAATCGTGCCGCCTCGCAGCTTCTGTCAGACGCAACGACTTTGTCCGTGAAAGATATTGATTCATGCAGTTGTCGTACTTTCACGCTATATTGCGTTGAAGAAATCTTGACTCTGAATGCAGCGTAACATTTTATGTCAGTTTGTTTGCACTTGTCGAGTGTGAGCTGATATATGGTTACTCATAAGGATATTTGCTTTCTACCAAATAATGTACAGGTTCAGGAAAGCCCACGAATGTGCGTCCATCCACTCATCATGGAGAGGGATCATAAGGGACACTTCATGCAATTATACCAGGATTTGAGACGGTAAGAGCAAAATATGTAAAGATGTGTAAATTGAAAAAAGGATGTCACACCCAAGTATTGTGTCTGAAAACTAAGATGGACGAATTATTTACTTTTATTTTTAAAGTTACCCAGAGAAATTTGTGGCATTTTGTCGACTATCGATTACTGCATTTGATGAGCTCCTGGCAATGTTGAGGCCAAAACTCACTTACCAAAATACATGGATGCGGGCAGCGATCGAGGCTGAAGAAAGGCTTCTCATCACTCTGAGGTCAGTGTTATCAATGATATATCAATTTCTTACATATTTATATAGAGTGAGGTGTCAATCTTGCTGTCTGAAAACCTCCAACCTCGGCACGGTAGCCAGAGCCGCAGCGAAGGAGGCATAGGTGCAGCCTTTAATCAAGGATTGTTTGCCATGCATGACACTGATAGAAGTGTATGCTTGTTTGTTGCGATGGTAGTGGTCTAGATGTTCTATTCGTTTGAGAGTGTCGGACGATTGCTGACTGTTCATAAAAGGTAATGTTTGTGGAATTATGCTGTATGGTATGTTGAAAGGTTTGTATAGAAAAACATATAATGTTAAGCGCTAATTTGTGGGAATGTGCAAGTTGTGGAAATAGTGATCATGTTGACCTTGGTGGGGGTGGCTGGGTGATTGTGTTCCCCGGGCTGAAGGGATATCGTTATGTAGCGTCTGTCTGCTTCTTCGATAAAGCCACAGGTTTTATGTAAGTAGTGTCCTTGAAAGGAGCAAATTGACACAAATTCACGCTACCCCGTGATACTGTGCAGACCATGTTGTTTATTTATTTTTTTTTTTAAATAAACTATCTCGATAATGAACTTGCTGAAGAATATCAGTTTATTTCATGATGTGTAGTGGACATTTGTATTCTGTATTTATTTTGTTCAAAATTTTCTCTTTACAGATTCCTTGCGACCGGAGAAACATATTCTTCTCTGCATTTGCAGTTCAGGGTGGGGAAAAGTACGATTTCTATTATTATCAAGGTGACGTGCACTGTGATCTGGGAGCACTTGCAGCCCATTGTGATGCCTTCTCCAAACGAGGAGACTTGGTTGCAGGTTGCGGCAGGCTTTCAGTCTGTGGCCAACTTCCCGAACTGCTTAGGTGCCGTTGATGGCAAACATATCCGTGTGAAAAAGCCTCCGCGATCAGGATCACGCTTCTATAATTATAAGAAGTATTTCTCCGTGGTCCTGATGGCGGTGGCTGATGCTCACTACAGATTTGTTGCCATTGATGTGGGTGCCTATGGCAGTACCGGGGATTCTCGTGTGCTGCGAAACTCACAAATAGGGCTACAAGTGCTTCAAAATCACAACACTTTACCTGCCGATAAACCTTTGCCTGGTTCCACGCATCCAGTCCCCTACGTGATGGTATCGGATGAGGCTTTCCCCCTGATGCCTAACCTGCTGCGCCCATACCCACGTAGGGGACTGGATGACCGGCGTAGGATTTTTAACTATCGGCTAAGCCGGGCACGCAGATTCGTGGAATGCACCTTCGGGATCATGACAAGTCAGTGGAGGGTCTTCCATTCAGCTATACAACTGAATGAGAGCACAATTGATGTTGTTATTAAAGCATGCTGTGTTTTGCATAACTTCATGCGTGCTCATTCAACTGAGCACGTAGACAGTATGCAACTACCGGTATTCCGTAGCAACATCAATTGGGGTTCTGGTCGGCCTGAAAATTTGGCTGTGGCAGTGAGAGAGACCTTCACTGACTTTTTCATGACCCCAGAAGGTGCCGTGCCCTGGCAATACTCTTCCAGCCATGTTGCTGACCCATCCTGACTCAAACACCGTACATTCCTTCACAACATTTGTATGCTTTGACCTTAACTTTGCATACGTAAATTTGGAAGACTCAGGTTATAATCCAGCTCCTGACAAATGTACTTTTGAGTTTGTGAAGGTTGCAAAATGTAAGCATTACCTTACCTTTTGTTGGATGATGTCCAAACAACAGTTTGTTTAAACTCTTTATTTTCCGAATAAAATTTGAAAAAAATTTTGTTCAAAAAAACCTTTCCAAAAAATCTTAAAAAAAGGACTATTGTATGTGTGTCTTCTTTTTTGTTCAGTCCGGCCCATAGGGTGAATAAGTCATGAGTGTAAATGCAATGTCTTGTATATTCCGAAATATTTTTTGAGGTAAACGAAATTCTTTTATAAAATTTGAGCCAAATACGGTGTACCGCTACCAAAATGTCAACTTAGACGTTTACAAAGACATACATATGGGAAGGTAGACTCAGCGTTTACACCTATACTTGCATGCAAACAATATTCAGATACTATGGGGCAATGTTTGTCAGTGAACAGTCTAAATAGCAATACACGTCCATTTATAGAAATGCAACTTTTTATTGTACAAAAGTTAAAGATCACCCAAAAAAGGTAAATTTTTTTAAAGAAAATTGAAATGCTAAACCACACACATGTACACGCCCTCCTAAGTTGGGACAGAATGTACTATATAAAAAGCACGGACATGGCCATGCAGTAATAACTTTGCCTAAAATGTCAAACATAAACAACTAGACATTTGCCAAATATATCACTGCAAATTAGTGTACGTTCTTGTCCCATAATCAGAGCCAAACAAAGTTTGGCTCGCCATTTCAAGACTTGCCGAACTATCTTCCGATAACTGTCTAACGTAAGATGATCCTCCCTGTCCTGGATTTTCAACATTATAAATTTGGTATAAACCATGCATAATGGTGGGGACTCTCGGGATCCTGTCTTGAGATCGGTAGATGTCAAGAAGCCCATAGAGAACAGCCATGAAGGATGCCTCACGATCAGGTGCCATCTCCCTTAAGCTTGAAGCAAGCAGTGCTCCTGCATGATCATATCTGTCATCTTGCCCGGCCTGCCTCAACAAGCCAAGAGTCTCCTGAACCAAATGAGGAGTATTGTTACGACCAGTATTACATCTCGCACCACGTCTGGATACGGTTGTTGTTGTGGGTGTCGGAGAACGCACGTACAAAGAGGTGCTGCGAATAGAAGTTGCGGCAGAATTGTCACTGTTTGTGGGACTAATCAAGTCTTGTGTTAGACCCTCTGGAGTGGATATTTCTGAGGAGGAAAGGCTAACATTCTGACTTGCAGGGACCTCCTCTTGTCCAGCATTCATGGCTACATCTTCTTGTGCGGAAGTAGGAAGAGGAGGAGTCGGATTAGGAGGCGGAATGTTCCCATGGCTTCTGTATGTTATCCAAAAAAAATAAGGAAAAAAATAATTCATAAATTATGTTCATAGTTCATACACAAAACTTTGTTTTCAAAAAACAATGTATTATGTTGGAAGCATGGCGCATGCCTTCTGGACCCTTATCATCATGCAATTTGCAAATCACTAGTAAAAGGAAACTGCTATGAAAGGGTACAGTTCGAACATTTTGCATTGATACGCATCACTATGTTATGATAACATTGTCAAAATACAAACTTACGGGCGTAGACTACGACCACTGAGAGTAAACTGTAACTCCCGATAGAATGGGCATTTTTTTTTGGCAGGGGCTGAGCCGCTTTTTTCACTTTTGGACAGGAACTTTTGAAATGCATCTCTAACTGATTTCCATCTGTTCTTTATGTCTTTTTCTGCAAAGAAAAACCAGACACCCCAAAAAATAAGTTAAATTTGCAAAATAAATCACATTGATTTGACACTCTTTTTTACCACAATTTTCATATATTTACCTATGGTACATTGGAGGTCTCTATCAGCCTCTGGAAAAAGAGGTAAGTTGCCGAAGATCGGTACAGACTGGCTTCAAGATCAGATCGCTGTAGTTACGACCCTGGTCCCAATATTCGACGGCGTCTATCTGAAAGGAACCACAAATGCTAACTTAACGTTAGTCTGAAAAATAACCTTACTGTTAAACATTGTCCTGTTCCCCATTCTCTCTGTTCCCAATTGCTCTGTTCCCCATTGTCTCTGTTCCCCATTCTCTCTGTTCCCCAATTGGCTCTGTTCCCCATTGTCTCGGTTCCCCATTCTCTCTGTTCCCCAATTGGCTCTGTTCCCCATTGTCTCGGTTCCCCATTCTCTCTGTTCCCCAATTGGCTCTGTTCCCCATTCTCTCTGTTCCCCAATTGCTCTGTTCCCCATTTCTCTGTTCCCCATTGTCTCGGTTCCCCATTTCTCTGTTCCCCAATTGGCTCTGTTCCCCATTGTCTCGGTTCCCCATTCTCTCTGTTCTCCAATTGGCTCTGTTCCCCATTGTCTCGGTTCCCCATTCTCTCTGTTCCCCAATTGGCTCTGTTCCCCATTGTCTCGGTTCCCCATTCTCTCTGTTCCCCAATTGGCTCTGTTCCCCATTGTCTCGGTTCCCCATTCTCTTCATGGTTGTTCCCCAATTGTCCGGCTCTGTTCCCCATTCTCTCTGTTCCCCAATTGGCTCTGTTCCCCATTCTCTCTGTTCCCCATTGTCTCGGTTCCCCATTCTCTCTGTTCCCCAATTGGCTCTGTTCCCCATTGTCTCGGTTCCCCATTCTCTCTGTTCCCCAATTGGCTCTGTTCCCCATTGTCTCGGTTCCCCATTCTCTCTGTTCCCCAATTGGCTCTGTTCCCCATTCTCTCTGTTCCCCAATTGGCTCTGTTCCCCATTCTCTCTGTTCCCCAATTGGCTCTGTTCCCCATTGTCTCGGTTCCCCATTCTCTCTGTTCCCCAATTGGCTCTGTTCCCCATTGTCTCGGTTCCCCATTCTCTCTGTTCCCCAATTGGCTCTGTTCCCCATTCTCTCTGTTCCCCAATTGGCTCTGTCCTCAAACTTACCAACAGCAGGAGACGGGGCACAGAGATATCCATACGGCGGTACCACGACATCTTGCCTGTGTGTGTTGTGTTCCTGCTTCCTGTTTCGGGACCTCCCACTTCTCCTGCAGTACGCGCGGCTGGACGTTTAGCAACGGTTTATAGGCGGCTGTGCACAGGCCCATAGATTATGCTGCTACAGTTTTCTGCCACAAAATCGCTCATAAAACGAGCGGAAGAATGAACAAGTTGATTGTTGCTAAGCCGCCGGGGAACCGCTAATCCGGGAGTAAATCCGTTCTGAAAAAACGATAATGTGTGCACAGCGTTTTCACTATTACATACGGTTTAATGTTAATCCTCACGCCGCTTATGATTTACATAAATTAACATAAAACGTTGCCGGAAACGACGGCGGATCTCACGGCTAAACCGATGTTAAACCTCTATGTGTGAACTTACCCTTATACTACACTACACCTTTGGATGCTCTGGGGATCTGCCCTACCCATAGAGGGCTCACCATCTAGCTGTATCTACCATCACACCAGCGGCCCCCGATTACAACGGTGCCTCTTCTCGCCACACACTACGGGTGACGTCACAATTTATTCTTTTAACAAAACTTTAATTTACAAACTTTCCTTTTTTATTTGACCCCCGGGATCACGGAGCCGGGTCATGTCACTGTTACCATCCCAATCAGCCCAGACAACGTCGAGAGGGCCCAGTTTTTTGGCATTGTTTTGCCAATAGTATTTGTATGTGACCATGGGCTGCAGCCTCCTCCTGGACACTGCTCCAAAGCTGCCCCCCCTCCTCTACAGCACAGTACATAGTATATTCAGATTATAAGATGCACCCCCACTTTGACCCAAAATTTGGGGGAACCAAAGTGCGTTTTATAATCCAAAAAATGCGGTATTCTGTTCTTTCTAAATATTTTGATTATTGTATCATAATAATGTTTAAAGTCTGATTTTCACATTGTACTATTATGAATTTATCACTTAAACATGAGCCGTATATGAAGGAGTCAGAGTCAGGGAAATTGAGTTGCTGGAGGTTTGGCTTATCGACTCCACAGCCCTGCTTCTGGTATTTCTGCATGGAAAAATAAAGTTCCAAATTTGACTAGTGATCAATTCAAATAGAAAACCAACATGCCCCAAACACGAAAACAAAGGCCCGAATTCACCATTTTGTTCTTATTCTTTTACAGACACTTTGTCTGGTCTTTATCACCAAAATGTATCAAAAAGTGGTTAATAAATATTACCAAAAATGCTTTCTGTTTTTGCCTTTAACTAGATTTGTGACTTAAGGGCGTGTTCGCACTCTGAGTTAGTGGTGCAGATTTCGGACTTCCAAAATCTGCACCTACTGGCAGAAAAATGCACCCAAACCATCCCTGTCCGCATGGTGCGTTTGTGATTAGGATTTTATGTTGCTTTGTGTCTTTTTCAATAAAGCTTTGATACTTTGGCCAAAGAAAGAGAAAACAAAGATGCCAAATCCTCCCCCCCCCATCCTTCAGCACCTTTACTACCTGCACGTTTTAATGCAAATTAGGCACAAAATAAGCAACACATAGGCATTGTGTGAACACTGCTGCGTATCTGCGGGGTATTTTGAGCTAACATAAGGGTCTATGGGGGAAAGACACGGTAAAATCCACAGCAAGAATTCACACGTTGCAGATTCTTCCGCAATCAAATATTCAGCGGAAAAAAACGCACCATGCGGACAGGACATCACAAATCCCATAGACTTTGCTGGAAAACACGCTGCTGCATATTTCGGGCAGATCTGCTGCGGATCCATACCAAATACGCGGCAAAATACACATCGTGCGAATGGGTCCTAAAAGACGCATGTTCTGCTAACAGCGTCAGAAAAAAATGCATCAAAGTGTCAGGCGTTCATAAGGTTATTCTGGGGGGGGAAAGGAATCCTTTCAGCATATAAAAAAGTCACAAGTGATGAAACAAGCGACAACATATACAAACCCTAAAGGCCCCCTTGCACGCTATGATATCGTTAACAATATTGTTGCAACATCACCGGTTTTGTCACGTTGTGATGTCGAAACGACATCGTTGCATGTGACACATGATCATGGAAGAATGGTTGGTACAATTTTTTTAGCGTTGGTCTCCCGCTGGGCGGCCAGCATTGGCGTGTGTGACAGCAGGAGATCAACGATCAACGACCTCCCAGTGCCGCACATTACATGCTGGGAGGCTGGTAACCAAGGTAAATGATCGATCCCGATCGTTGGTGGGCTCGCTGGGACGTCACAGCGTGTAATGGGGCCTTTAAGCTGCTTTCACACTGGCTATTTTGGAATCTGTGGGTATACAGGAAAACCCTGCATCCCTATGGATTCCCATGCAACAGGCAAACTGGATACTGCAAGCAGCATCCGTTTGCATAGTTTTCATGGGTCCATAAGATCCATAATGACACCCCCCCCTCTATGTCATGAGCATAAGCTGCGCATGTGCGGTTCATGCGTCATAGCCTGAAAGTATAGATTCTGCGGGATCCGTAATGTCCGTGGCTTTCTGTGCCCATAGGCAACCATGTTTCACGTGGTATCACGGATCCGTGTGTATCCGTGGCATCAGGTTACTTTTCACTGAGACCAAAAACGTAGCAAGATACGTGTTTGGTCTCTGTAAAAACTATGTTTTGTCGCAATCCGCAGCAAAACGGTGACACCAGGATTCCCTAGGATGTCCCTGAGGAAGGAGCTCAGATGTGGCTCCGAAACGCGTAGGACAGGAAGAATAAAGGAAATTATTTGATTGAAGCACTGTCTTCCTCGTTATTTGTGGCACAGAAGCGCGGACCGTAATACACCTATTCCTTACAACTGATACCGGCTTTCCACGTCCTGTGGCAGGTGGAGGTCCAGCGGCAGCTGTATTTTGCGTCTCCAGCCAGTTGTGGGTTTACACAACCAAACAAGGTGAGTGGACATTACACATCACCGTTTTACAACAGGTCATCTGATAGGCATATTTGTGCTTCGCCTTTGTCTCCTTGTTTTTTACACAGAGCTGTTCTTCAGCTTTTCTTCAGTGATGTCACTATTCAGAATGAGGCTCTATAGACTTGATTGTTAGAGACTTCACGCTCAAACATGGAGAGATCTGGAGCCTTTGAAGATAATAAATGTCTCCCTGCTGATACTCGGCACAGATGAAGACCAGCACCTCCCTTGTTTTCTTGTTGCATAATGTCTGCACCTATTCTATAAATTGGGTCAGTAGCGTTTTTGCTGCCTTTTTGTCTCCTATTGCTATATTATGTTTCAAATAAACTTTGTTTTCGATGCTTCTTGGTATTTGGCTTTGATAAAACCTTATTGATATACAAATACATATCAATAAATAAAATATCATAAAGCTAATTTATTTCAGTAATTCAATACATAAAGTGAAATGCAACTGGTATATAGAGCCATTACAGACAGTGAGCTACAGGGTGGGCCATTTATATGGATGCACCTAAATAAAATGGGAATGGTTGGTGATATCAACTCCCTGTTTGTGGCACATTAGTTTATGGGAGGGGGAAAACTTTTCCAGATGGGTGGTGACCATGGCGGCCATTTTGAAGTCAGCCATTTTGGATCCAAGTTTATTTTTTTCAAAGTGAAGAGGGTCATGTGACACATCAAACTAATGGAGAATTTCAGAAGAGAAACAATGGTGTACTTTATTTAATGTAACTTTATTCTTTCATCAGTCATTTACAAGTTTATGACCACTTATAAAATGTGTTCAGTGCTGCCCGTTGTGTTGGATTGTCAATGCAACCCTCTTCTCCCACTCTTGACACTCTGATAGCAACACCCAGAAGAAATGCTGCACAGGCTTCCAGTATCTGTTGTTTCAGATGCTGCACATCTCGTATCTTCACAGCATAGACAATTGCCTTCAGATGAGCGATGATGAGGCAAACTTTTTTGTGAATGGTGAAGTTACCAAACAAAACCCCGCTATTGGTCTGATACTAACCACAGTGGATAGATCCCCTCAAGACTGCTGGAACACAAAAACTGATGGTATGGTGTGGTATATAGGGTACAAAGATAGTGAGGCCATTCTTCATCAATGGAAACCCAATGCTACTGGATATCTGAATCATGTAGCAATTTCAGTTTAATGTACGTCTATGGGAAAAATCTGCTCCAAAAACTCATTGTATCGCAAGAGAAATTGACATGTTGCAGATTTGAAACACGAAGCGCAGGACAGTTAACATTGATGAAAAGAAGTGCAGTGGGCAGAAGATTCTCTATAAATCCCATCAACTTTGTTGGAACCGTAAGACGCTGCGTTTTTGGCTCAACAAATATACTCGACGTCAAAATCTCTTCGGGGGCGCATAACTGAATAAGTTAGCTGCTCCTCACACTTTAGGTCTGATATAAGGTATAAATGGCAGACACTAAGGGTCAAGATCATCATTTGCATTTTTTTTAAAGTCACTTTAATTTTTTTCTCATCTAAATGGTGCACACGGTTCATGAATATTGCTTGAAATAATAAAAAAAAAATCTTATTTTGCTTTTCTACTTTTTAGCAGCTTTTAAAAGTGAAAAGTCCAGTCTCCCTCTAAAATGTTGCAAATATTGCATGCCATAAAAAAGAAATCAGAGGCGCAATGAGTGTACCCGTATGAATATTTTTAGCCTGACTTGTGTGGTAGCGCTCACCTTACAGGGTTGTGCAGTCCTTGCACAATCCAGGTGTTCACGTTGGTGGTGGGGAGCTTCACTCCTTACAGGCTATGATGGCCGCCGGCTCCCTTATTCCCAGCGTGGCACCGCTCTTCCTCGGCTCCAGTCGCCATCACGTGACCGGCCCAGCCGGAATTACGTCACCACAGGTCCTGTTCAGTTTGTATCCCCAAGCTGCTCCTGCCGCTGAATCTCACTATCTGTCTGGATAGGAACATTTTATATCAGGGTTGAAAAGGTTAATTGTGGATCTGGGAAGGAAAGGGAAAAAAAAGAAAAAAAAAAAAAAAAAAGGGTGGGGGAGGTTTGAGGGTTGATCTAATCTTGGCCACTATGTTCCTATATAAACTTTGTTAATAATTCATCCTCTATCCACCTGAGGAAGACGGATTAGCGTGGAAACGCGTTGTGGGATACGGAGGACGAATAAAGTTAAGTTATATATTTTAATAAGATTCCTGGTCCTCCTTTAGCGCTCCTACAGACCGCTTTCTTGTGCTGCTTTCCTTTGCAAATATTGCATGGGAAGAGGAATCGCAGGTGAATAAAATCTTTTTAAATTCCTCATGCAGACACGAGTGATGGATCAAACAAAAACATCTGGAATGTCCAAACCCGGCCCACAATGGCAAACATAAAAAGCAAAAGGCAAACACATGTAGGGCTTAAAGGGGTTATACAGGATTTATATAAAGAAAAAAAACGTGCCTAAGAACTAACAGGCAGGTACATGCCACCTACCTGCCTGTTGTTCTTGGCACTGCCCATCCCCGCAAAGCGGGCACAGACTGCTCCTGCCGGAGACAGCATGGTGGGGTAAACAGAACAAAGGCGGCTTTTCCGCTCTGCTCTGTGAAAGGGGTGGGACAGCCAGTCTCCTGCTGATTGACAGCCAACTCCCCGCTACCTGATTGGAAGAGCCGGCTGTCAATCAGCGTGACGTCAGCTCTGACACTCTTCAACAGAGGGGAGAAGCCGCCTCTCTGTAGACGTGACGTCAGCGGAAGTGGCAAAATCGCTGACAGGAGCGGCCTCAGTCCGTGTTGGTGGTGAATGGTGTCGGGCACAACAGGCACGTAGGTGGAATCTACCTGCTTATTAGTTCCACTTTTTTTTTTTTTTTTTGAGAAATCTCACATAACTCCTTTTAAGAAAGGAAAAAATGTAAAAGAATAAGGTACAAATGAAAAATAAGCACAAAAAAGGCAAGTTCAATAATGAATCGGGTCCTATAGGAGACACAAACGGTAGGCAATGTTTTCATAAACTTGTAAAAATGTATTTATTTTTACTATATTAGATGCAAAAAAAAAAGGTAAAAAAAAAATCTGTTTTAATAGTGGACACATCCTATATAGATGAATAATCGTCCACAGCAGAAAAAAAGTATTTGTCTGGCATTGCGTAATGTCTTATAACTTTTTATTTTTGAGACTTGAGATGAAAGTGATGACTTGTGTCGGTGCTGAGTGCCAAATAACCTCCAGGGAAACTTGATTCCACTCAGAAAAACTGGCTTTTATCCAGCGTCCAAAATGAGAGCAGGTTAAAAAAAAAAGTATTAATAAATCTTCTTAGCTCACACATTGCATACAACTGTTTATAATACAGTTACATTCACCCTCCTTAGTATATTACTTTTCTTTTTTGTAAAATAGCCAAAAGTTATTGATAACTAAAATGTCTATGAACAAAGCTTGAAAGTTGAAAATGAACTCCTATATACCACCTCTCACCAACCGGTGGCTATAGTGCCGCAGGACACATCCGTGGAAAGGGTGGACGTGGCTGGGGTCAAAGTAGTCACCCTGGCTGAGGGTTTGACTGCCCTCGCCCCGACACGCCACATACACACTTAGTGAAAGGGCACCTTCTTTGTCCCGTTGTTCCTTCGTTTCCTGACCATGGTATGGGCCAGCTTTAGCTGCATGGTTCCTAGTGTTTTGTCACAAAGAATCTGTCCACTAAAGCATAAAACCTTTAGTACTTGACTGGAAAAGTTTTTAAGAACAAAGTCCACAAGACATAGTATAAGGAACATGCTGATGAGGTCATTCATACTTTCTTTGGCTTTCTTTTCCTTCCATCTCTTCCATGACCGATCTTGTCACCACGCTGCAAGCTGACCTCCAAGCTCTCTAAAGTAAGGCTAGGCGCGGCTCTACCCCGATGATCCCTCCACACTAGCCATGTGTTTTGCTACGGAGGTAGTCAAATGACTGAGCAAGTTTGACCGTGTATGTGGTTCCAACCCTATGAGCTGTATGTGGCTGACCCTATTCCTAGGGTAGCCACAGGGGCGGACCCAGACTGTAGTGGGCCCTGGTGCAAGAAATTTTTCGGGGCCCCCCCACAGCCTAATATATACAGTCCATTACAGCCTAATATATACAGTTCAGCACAGCCGCCAGGTAATATATACAGCCAAGCACAGGCTCCAGGTAATATATATAGACTAGCACAGCCTCCAGGTAATATATACAGCCCAGCATAGCCTCGTATAACATATATAGCCCAAGACAGCCTCAAGGAGGATATATACATACTAGATGTGTGCCCGATGCGATCACATTGGAGGGCGAGGATTGGTGCGGCGGCAGGATGCAGGGGGCGGCTAAGTGGACACACACACACCTACACGCACAGAAGGGAGATGGAGGAGAGAGAGGACAGAGAGGGACGGAGGAGAGAGGACAGAGAGGGACGGAGGAGAGAGAGGACAGAGAGGGACGGAGGAGAGAGAGGACAGAGAGGGACGGAGGAGAGAGGACAGAGAGGGACGGAGGAGAGAGAGGACAGAGAGGGACGGAGGAGAGAGAGGACAGAGAGGGACGGAGGAGAGAGAGGACAGAGAGGGACGGAGCAGAGAGAGGACAGAGAGGGACGGAGCAGAGAGAGGACAGAGAGGGACGGAGCAGAGAGAGGACAGAGAGGGACGGAGGAGAGAGAGGACAGAGAGGGACGGAGGAGAGAGAGGACAGAGAGGGACGGAGGAGAGAGAGGACAGAGAGGGACGGAGGAGAGAGAGGACAGAGAGGGTAAGTTACATGAATGTGCATCCAAAGCTCCTGTTTCACTGACACTCAGGAGTCGGCCGGCTGCTTCTTTGCACAACGGGGCCCCCAAGCACTGCAGGCCCCCCGACTTCAGTAGTTATGCCCCTGGGTCTCCTATCCTGGTGTATAGGTTCCCCATTCTGGTATATACAATATATCTCCCAGTATGGTAAATATGTCCTCCAACCTTGTATATATGGGCCCATACTGGTATATGTCCCCATCTGCACACTGGATATATAATGCACTGTATTGATCACACCTGGTACTGCCTACAGGACATCACATATATATGGAGCCATATAAAATAATATGTGATGTCCTGTAGGTTCAGATGTGATCAGTCAGTGCAGGGCTCTGTATACTGAGGTGTGTGGTGTCTGCTGGGGTCATAGTGCAGGGCTCTGTATACTGAGGTGTGTGGTGTCTGCTGGGATCATAGTGCAGGGCTCTGTATACTGAGGTGTGTGGTGTCTGCTGGGGTCATAGTGCAGGGCTCTGTATACTGAGGTGTGTGGTGTCTGCTGGGGTCATAGTGCAGGGCTCTGTATACTGAGGTGTGTGGTGTCTGCTGGGGTCATAGTGCAGGGCTCTGTATACTGAGGTGTGTGGTGTCTGCTGGGGTCATAGTGCAGGGCTCTGTATACTGAGGTGTGTGGTGTCTGCTGGGGTCATAGTGCAGGGCTCTGTATACTGAGGTGTGTGGTGTCTGCTGGGGTCATAGTGCAGGGCTCTGTATACTGAGGTGTGTGGTGTCTGCTGGGGTCATAGTGCAGGGCTCTGTATACTGAGGTGTGTGGTGTCTGCTGGGGTCATAGTGCAGGGCTCTGTATACTGAGGTGTGTGGTGTCTGCTGGGGTCATAGTGCAGGGCTCTGTATACTGAGGTGTGTGGTGTCTGCTGGGGTCATAGTGCAGGGCTCTGTATACTGAGGTGTGTGGTGTCTGCTGGGGTCATAGTGCAGGGCTCTGTATACTGAGGTGTGTGGTGTCTGCTGGGGTCATAGTGCAGGGCTCTGTATACTGAGGTGTGTGGTGTCTGCTGGGGTCATAGTGCAGGGCTCTGTATACTGAGGTGTGTGGTGTCTGCTGGGGTCATAGTGCAGGGCTCTGTATACTGAGGTGTGTGGTGTCTGCTGGGGTCATAGTGCAGGGCTCTGTATACTGAGGTGTGTGGTGTCTGCTGGGGTCATAGTGCAGGGCTCTGTATACTGAGGTCTGTGGTGTCTGATGGGGTCAGAGTGATTTATTGCAGGGCTCTGCTCTTTCCTGTAGGTCGGGTGATGCTGGAGCCGATAATCCAGCACTGACAGCCCGACCTGATCTGCCACAGACTCCTGCAATCACTCTGATCCCCAGCAGAGCAGACCCTGACCGGACTGAGGAGCGTCCTGCTGCCCCACACCATGATTAATGACCTCCTGCTTACCGGCATCTTCTGAGGTCTAGTCCATCCACAATCTGCTCTCCGGGAGGCTGAAGGAGCAGGTGAAGTGTCCCTCTGCTGACCCCGTCCACACAGTGTGCAGGGGGCCTGTCTGCAGCTGCTGATGTGATCTGCGAGCAGCCGGGCGGGAGAATAGATACATTTAAATCCACAGTGCGCTCCCCAGGCAGCCCGAGCAGCTCCAGCAGCTGATATTGGTGCGCCCCCTGCACTCCCAGGCCCAGTCCCGACCGCTGCGACTGTGATTGTTGCACCCAGAGCAGTGGAGGCAGGGGCCCGTGCAAGGGGTGGGGGTGGAACCGCGGCACCGGACCCGCGGCTGGAGCCTTGGGGGCCCCCTAACCGGCCGGGGCCCTGGTGCAGCTGCACCAGCTGCACCACGGTAGGTCCGCCCCTGGGTAGCCACACCACCTTCCCCCATTCTACTCTCTGCACGTGCCAAGTACCAGGTAGCTACTAGTCTCCTCAGTGTGCCTCTTCAGTCTGCGTGATGCCCAGGACTTGTTCCCTTTCAGTCCTACATGCTGGCTTATTGTCTTTCTGCAATCACTGGAAACGTTCAACATTCTCTGCATATTCCCTATACCAACTACGCTAAGACGGGAGCCACTAACCAAGAAAACCCTCTCAGTATATACCCCCCTCTAGAGGGCCAGCTAAACCTTAACTCTTATAGCTGTGTGCTAAACCCTAGGTTCCCATACTCTAAAGAGTGACCCCCTAGAGGCAACTAGCACTAACGCACCAATTTCTATATAATAAACATTATCTGTACACAAGTAAAATATTCAATAGCAGTTAATTAAAGAAATATATATGGCCAGGAAACTCTGGGACAAAGGTGACGTTCCACAAAGTGTGTATGTGTAGTGTCCACCCTTCCCACGGCCGTGTCCTGCGGCACCATAGCCACCGGTTGGTGAGTGGTTTTGGTGGCATGGTCCTGGCAGTGGTGGAGTGGCATCCTCTGCCTCCCCCTGGGCACCCTGTGTGCCAGCTATGCCTTGTCCCTTGACACATACGACCCCTGCCATATCCACCCTCCCCTTGGCCTTGTCCTTCACCACACTAGCCACCGGTTTGTGAGTGGTCTTGGTGGGCCAGGACCAGTGGAGTGGTGTCTCATGCCTGTCCCTAGCCCCCCTGAGCATCTACCACACCATGTCTTTCAGGCAGGTGAACCTACTGCGTTTTTCAAGAGGAAGACACTTCAGGAAATGCCATAATGTTTTTGTTTTGTTCTTTTTCATTTTTTTTTTTTTTTGCAATTTCCTACGCGCTTTTAATGTATTGTAAACAATAGAACGTCTTCAGAGCAGAAGACATCTGAAGAATAGGCCGGTCACTTTTTTTTTTTTAACTGATTGGCGTCATTGAATACCCAAAGACGCTCAAAACACTTAATATGTGAACGACAAGTAGTTTTAGATAAAAGAATTCACACATGCATTTATGAGTGTTTACCTAGCATATTTTCTGGTGAGTTCAGGAGCAGACATGTCGACATGCACTGGTGAGGCAAGAGCAAGACAACCGCTAAAACGAGAGAGGTTTTGCACATATTGGCCACAGACCATTCCTCTTTCTTTATCATTAACCTGTTCCTGACTACAAAGATAAATAAACGTTGGGGCTTGCTCAGCTTTGTTGACCCCCTGAGTCCAGCAAGTGTGGGGATCCGAGTGCAGAATGCTAACTTTGACTGGCAACATCATCCGGAGCTGATTGACTGATGTGCTGTTAATCTGTGCTATCGTCTATATGCCACGATCAATAGCAATCGCAGCATTTAGAAGTTTGTGATAGGGAGTGCACTCTTCTCACTTCAACTGCACCCCTGCAACATGATCACGGGGGAGCCGAGGATTGTCATGGCAGCTCGAGGTCAAATGATGACCTTCAGGTCTGCCATATACAGTGGCCTGTTAGACCTAGCCAGGAACATAGTTTAAGGCTTCATGCCCACGCTGCAGAATTGATTCAGATTTGTCTGAAATCTGCAAGCCAGCAAAGTCTATGGGAATTCTGAAGTGTTGTACCCATGTTGCGTTTTTTTTTTCTACTGCAGAAAAGGTGCGGATTTAGCAGCAGAAAAATCTGTTGCATGTCAATTATTTCAGTTAATTCTTCAGCGATTTCCATCCCTTCATGCCATTGACTTGATGATGGAAAACCGCATTGCACAAATTTGCACCAAATGCACTCCGCAGATCTGGTGCAGAAATGTCTGCAGCAAAATACTCAACATGGGCACATACTCGATCAAGCTTTTTTTTTGTCAGTATCATTTTGACAAGTATAATGCATTACACCGGCAATTAGAGTACCGTATATACTCGCGTATAAGCCGAGTTTTTCAGCCCAAAAATTGGGCTGAAAAGTCCACCCCTCGGCTTATACACGAGTCACTATACTGTATACACTGTATACAGTATACAGTCACCCACCCATCAGTATACAGGCCCCCCCCCCTTACTGCCACAATCCTGTAAAAGAATACATTAGCATACTTATCCCTGCCGCTGTCCCGCTGCCGCTGTCCCGCCGCCGCCATCGCGCTCCTCCGGCTTCATCCAGCTTCTTCTGGCTTCCTCCGGTGGGCGCAGGCAATGACGTCATTGTCTGCGTGCCAGAGGAGGAAGCCGGAAGACACTGGATGAAGCCGGAGGAGCGCAATGGTGGCGGCGGGATAGCGGCAGCGGGACAGCGGCAGGGATAAGTATACTGATGTATTCTTTTACAGGATTGTGGCAGTAAGGGGGGCTGCTGCTGTATACTACCACTGGGGCTGCTGCTGTATACTACCACTGGGGCTGCTGCTGTATACTACCACTGGGGCTGCTGCTGTATACTACCACTGGGGCTGCTGCTGTATACTACCACTGGGGCTGCTGCTGTATACTACCACTGGGGCTTCTGTATACTACCACTGGGGCTGCTGCTGTATATACCTCTGGGGCTGCTGTATACTACCTCTGGGGCTGCTGTATACTACCTCTGGGGCTTCTGTATACTACCACTGGGGCTGCTGCTGTATACTACCTCTGGGGCTGCTGTATACTACCTCTGGGGCTGCTGTTGTATACTACCACTGGGGCTGCTGCTGTATATACCACTGGGGCTGCTGCTGTATACTACCACTGGGGCTGCTGTATATACCTCTGGGGCTGCTGTATACCACACTGCTGGGGGCTGTATACTTGTGCTGGGGTCCACCCTCGGCCTTATACACGAGTCAATAGGTTTTCCCAGGTTTTGGGGGCAAAAATAGGGGGGTCGGCTTATACACGTGTTGGCTTATACACGAGTATATACGGTAATTAGAAAAAGTTAAAGTTCAATAGATGGACTGAGTTAAAAAAAAATCACCATATAAAGAACAACAAATGTACTATTATTTAGTAACTCCGCATCTGGAAGGACATGATCTATAAAACAGTTAGGAAAAAATGAGGAGCACCACTTGTCATGCATAATTACAAGTGGGTGCTCACCATGCCAAGACAAGACCATGTCATTCAATAAACCGACATCGGCATAAATGAGGGAGCACAACCAAAGAGATAACAATTGTATTTACATATATGTGGACAAACACAATAAAAACTATTAAAATATACACAGGAGGCCTCAAGCTTATTTGTCATACAATTCATAGAGGGGGAACATTGCAGTATATCAGACCAATCATGGCTGTCCAATATAATGGAACTGTTGGTTCACCAGATTGTATTGCTATATCAATTGCATAGTTGCACAATTTTATCAACTGCCCTTAGTGGAGTTCCCCATATAGTAATTTGATTAAGTACTTACCTTAGAGGTTTATATCTAAATCTTTAAAAGATGTGATTCAGATGAAACCCATGACAGATTAATTCACTATAAAGAGGCAGAGATACTTTGGACTCTGACCTCTTTTTGGTGGTGTCCGTCTTTTCAGCAGTGCACAAAACTATGCCCGACCTCGCTTTTATGAATGTTTAAAAAGGCTGGTACCGCTGGGTCATAGCACAGAATAGAGTCCAAAGTGACTCCATCTGTTTAAGTTTAGGGAATCCTCCATTAGGGGTTCTGTTTGAATCATGTGTGTCAGAGATTTACATGTAAACCCCAGTGCAAGTGCTCAGCATAAAGCACAGGATAGATGTGAGCCGAGCCTTACTGCGATTTTAAGGAGTGAATCAACAAATCAACAGGCCTGAATCAACAAATCAACAGGCCTGAAGGAGGAGCTCTGATCTAAAACCTGGGTTCAGGGCAGCTCCCCTATAAATTCTCATCTGGGGCGGAATTAGTTCAGTTCCTAGGAGGACTGTGGAAGACATCCTGTGGACTTGAGCAGTGCTAACCGAAACCTATCTTGAGCGACCCGTAGGCAAGGGTCTGAGGCAGTCGAGGAGAGCCCGGGGAGTGGAGTGGTGTCGAGCTCACCCCAGTGCAGAGTGCCAGAACCGGACACCTGAGTCTGAGGTTGTGCAGGGCCTAACGTCCTGACAGCCAACACCGGAGGGTGGGGGATTCCAAGTCCCCCAACCACACACAGTGTCTGCAGGCAAAGCAGCATAGACAGCCCAGGAGCAGCCGCCAGAGAAGTGTGGCTGGAAAAGGGCTTGAGCTGCTTGGCATATCGGCACAACGCAAGAGAGAGAGAGAGGGCCGCAGCTCAGCTTAAGCAGCAGCAGGGACCCACTGAGAGAGCACAGCAGGGAGGCCTCAGAACTTGTTGGGGGAAGAGAACCCCGAGTTGCTCCCACATTGCACGGACTCCAAGTAACATCACTTGTCAGTGTCCAGCTTGCACCCGTACTACAAGGACCTGAGGAAACAACAACCATGTGTCTGTTACTTTTCGCCCTCCGTCCTGCACCCCAACAACCCTCCAACACCATAGACTTTCCCGGCTGCCCTGGGCATACGCTCCACCCGTGGGGAGCGGTACCGCCATAGCTGCCCATCCATTATCCCCAGTGGTCACGTCTGGCAGCGACGGCCCAAATAGCCGAATACCGCGGGTAGCGTCACGATCTTTTATCCCTAAATCATTTCCCTGCATTTTATGCGACTACGCAGGGCCGCTGAGCCGGGTCTCAGCCCCCATGCATCACCAAAGAGAAACCAAACCAGCCCGGTTCCGAGTACCCCATGACCCTAGGGGCGAGTCATTTTCTGTCACATAGACCACGTAAAGTCACTTGAAATGTGATGTGGTCCCTAAAAAAAAAAAAGGCTTTGTAAATTTTGTTGGAAAGGTGAAAATTTGTTGATAAACATTTAAGTGATCTAAACTTCTTAGCAGAAGAAGTATGTTTAAAAAAAGACAGTCTCAGAATTACTGTGATAAGTCGAAGCGTTCCAGAGTTAATACCTCATAAACATACGTTGGTCAAAATAGTACAATTTGGACTGGTCAAGAAGGTGGAAACAAGCTATGGCGCCAAAGGGTTAATGAATGAGTCATCTCTAATTTTGTGTTTTGCTAATGTCCTTACTGGTACAGTATACTGATATTAATGTCATTACTGGCAGCATGACCAGGGCTGTAGAGTCTGTAAGCCAAACACCTGAATCCAACTCCTCAATTTCCCAGAATCTGACTCAAACTCCAAAATGGACACCGATTCCACAATCAAAACTGTAGAGTCGGAAAGCCAAACATCCGACTCCTAAATTTCCCTGAATACACCTCCACCAAAGTGGACACAGACTCTGACTCCACAGTCCAGAGCATGATGAAGTGCCTGCAGCCAATTCAGGTATACCAACCAGCTTGTCCAGGATATCGAGCAAGGTCAAAAGGACGATGTGTCATGGTCCGCGCTGCTGGTTAAGAACCGAGACTACACGGGATCTACAAACGATGGTGCTGTTTATTTCAACGCGTTTTGGAGTTACCTGTGCTCCACATATATGTGGTCTCCATTCTTATCCAGCAGCGTGGAGCAAAACACACCGTCCTTTTGACCATTCTTCGATACAACTGTACATGTGGAAGTGTGGGTCCAGCAGCTGTACAAAGCGTTTATACTGGTTGTGGGTGCCACAACCATATCAGGTGAGCAGTGGATGACATGGCCGCAGTGCCATTTATGATAAAAGATAAGGCCCTATTTGCGCTTGTATTTCCTTTTATGTAGATTAGCTCCTCCAGGATGGCACATACTGACATGACTCAAGCATACAGCAGACACTTGGCCATTGGTCATCTACTTATATAATCCGCAGTTGGGAATTCGGGCGTTGTCGCCGAATCCCAACATGCTTTGCGGGACTGCGAGCGATGACGCGCAGCGTCATCACGAGCCGCAGACCCGCACTACTGTAAAAAAAAAAAAAAAAAAAAAAAAAAGTTAATGCTCACCTCTCCCCGAGCCCCCGCCGTCTCCTGCCGTCTTCCTCCAAGCTTCCGGTGGCTGCCGCAGACTCCCAGTGTGTGCAGAGCTCTTCTACTGCAGGTCAAGGACCTGTGGTGATGTCACAGTCACGTGACACCAGGTTACTCCATGGTAACCTGGTGTCACGTGACTGTGACATCACCGCAGGTCCTTGAACTGCACTAGAACAGCTCTGCACACACTGGGAGCCTGCGGCAGCCACCGGAAGCTTGGAGGAAGACGGCAGGAGACGGCGGGGGCTCGGGGAGAGGTGAGCATTAACTTTTTTTTTTTTTTAACCCCTGCCTTCCTGTTTGGAGACCTTTTACTGTACTGAGCATGCTCAGTACAGTAAATGTCTCCTCCAGCCTCACAGCCTCCCCATCCTCACTGCCTCCTCCAGCCTCAGTCTCCTCCAGCCTCACAGTCTCCTCCAGCCTCACAGCCTCCCCATCCTCACAGCCTCCTCCAGCCTCACAGCCTGCCCATCCTCACAGCCTCCTACAGCCTCACACCCTCCTGCAGCCTCACAGCCTCCCCATCCTCACAGCCTCCCTATCCTCACAGCCTCCTCCAGCCTCACAGCCTCCTCCAGCCTCACAGCCTGCCCATCCTCACAGCCTCCTACAGCCTCACACCCTCCTCCACCCTCACAGCCTCCCCATCCTCACAGCCTCCTCCAGCCTCACAGCCTCCCCATCCTCACAGCCTCCTCCAGCCTCACAGCCTCCTCCAGCCTCACAGCCTCCCCATCCTCACAGCCTCCTCCAGCCTCACACCCTCCTCCAGCCTCACACCCTCCTCCAGCCTCACAGCCTCCTCCAGCCTCACAGCCTCCCCATCCTCACTGCCTCCCCCAGCCTCACAGTCTCCTCCAGCCTCACATCCTCCTCCAGCCTCACAGCCTCCCCATCCTCACAGCCTCCTCCAGCCTCACAGCCTCACAGCCTCCTCCAGCCTCACAGCCTCCCCATCCTCACAGCCTCCCCATCCTCACAGCCTCCTCCAGCCTCACAGCCTCCTCCAGCCTCACAGCCTCCCCATCCTCACAGCCTCCTCCAGCCTCACAGCCTCCTCCAGCCTCACAGCCTCCCCATCCTCACAGCCTCCTCCAGCCTCACACCCTCCTCCAGCCTCACATCCTCCTCCAGCCTCACAGCTTCCTCCAGCCTCACAGCCTTCTCCAGCCTCACAGCCTCCTCCAGCCTCACAGCCTCCTCCAGCCTCACATCCTCCTCCATCCTCACATCCTCCTCCAGCCTCACATCCTCCTCCAGCCTCACAGCCTCCCCATCCTCACAGCCTCCTCCAGCCTCACAGCCTCCTCCAGCCTCACAGCCTCCTCCAGCCTTACTGCCTCCTCCAGCCTCACAGCCTCCTCCAGCCTCACATCCTCCTCCAGCCTCACAGCTTCCTCCAGCCTCACAGCCTTCTCCAGCCTCACAGCCTCCTCCAGCCTCACAGCCTCCTCCAGCCTCACAGCCTCCCCATCCTCACAGCCTCCTCCAGCCTCACACCCTCCTCCAGCCTCACACCCTCCTCCAGCCTCACAGCCTCCTCCAGCCTCACAGCCTCCCCATCCTCACTGCCTCCCCCAGCCTCACAGTCTCCTCCAGCCTCACATCCTCCTCCAGCCTCACAGCCTCCCCATCCTCACAGCCTCCTCCAGCCTCACAGCCTCACAGCCTCCTCCAGCCTCACAGCCTCCCCATCCTCACAGCCTCCCCATCCTCACAGCCTCCTCCAGCCTCACAGCCTCCTCCAGCCTCACAGCCTCCCCATCCTCACAGCCTCCTCCAGCCTCACAGCCTCCTCCAGCCTCACAGCCTCCTCCAGCCTCACAGCCTCCCCATCCTCACAGCCTCCTCCAGCCTCACACCCTCCTCCAGCCTCACATCCTCCTCCAGCCTCACAGCTTCCTCCAGCCTCACAGCCTTCTCCAGCCTCACAGCCTCCTCCAGCCTCACAGCCTCCTCCAGCCTCACATCCTCCTCCATCCTCACATCCTCCTCCAGCCTCACATCCTCCTCCAGCCTCACAGCCTCCCCATCCTCACAGCCTCCTCCAGCCTCACAGCCTCCTCCAGCCTCACAGCCTCCTCCAGCCTTACTGCCTCCTCCAGCCTCACAGCCTCCTCCAGCCTCACATCCTCCTCCAGCCTCACAGCTTCCTCCAGCCTCACAGCCTTCTCCAGCCTCACAGCCTCCTCCAGCCTCACAGCCTCCTCCAGCCTCACAGCCTCCTCCAGCCTCACAGCCTCCCCATCCTCACAGCCTCCTCCAGCCTCACAGCCTCCTCCAGCCTCACAGCCTCCTCCAGCCTCACAGCCTCCCCATCCTCACAGCCTCCTACAGCCTCACAGCCTCCCCATCCTCACAGCCTCCTCCAGCCTCACATCCTCCTCCAGCCTCACACCCTCCTCCAGCCTCACAGCCTCCCCATCCTCACAACCCGCCGCAGAGGACAATGCCGTGTGACTGGGGCTGTGATCAGCCCCAGCACGCAGCCACGTCCTGCCGCCGAGCGGTGATGACACCCCTCCAGCCAGACCTCTCCTCACCCCTCCATCTGGACCTCTCCTCACCACTCCAGCCTCTGCTCTCCTCACCCCTCCAGCCTCTGCTCCCCTCACTCCTCCAGCCTCCCGCCACATCATACTCTGCTATCCACAGAGCCCCCTCTATACTCTGACACCCACAGAGCCGCCTGTATACTCTCCTACCCACACAGCCGCCTGTATACTCTGCTACCCACAGAGCCGCCTCTATACTCTGCTACCTACAGAGCCGCCTGTATACTCTCCTACCCACAGACCCGCCTGTATTCTCTGCTACCCACAGAGCCGTTTCTATATTCTTCTACCCACACAGCCGCCTCTATACTCTGCTACTCACAGAGCCTTCTCTATACTCTGCTACACACAGAGCCGCCTGTATAATCTGCTAACCACAAACCCGCCTGTATACTCTGCTACCCACAGAGCCGCCTGTATACTTTTCTACCCAGAGAGCCGCCTGTATAATCTGCTACCCTCAGAGCAGTCTGTATACTCTGCTACCCACAGACCCTCCTGTATAGTCTGCTACCCACAGAGCCCCATATATACTCTGCTAGCCACTCACCCGCCTGTATACACACAATTAATTTCACCGCGCTCCCGATGCAATTGCATCGGGCCTTTTTACTAGTTACTCAATAAAAGACACAGGGCTGTAGAAGGGCCTCAACCCAGCAGCACGGGCTCTCTTGTGTGAGAAGGAACAGAGGTATCACTGTCAGAGCCCCACAAAATGATCTGCAATGGCTACTGGCGTGCATGTTTCTGATCAGACTGTCAAAAACTGACGTCATGAGTGTGGCACGAGGGTCCAGTATCATGCAGTGAGACCTGTGCTGACAGCAGCTCAATGGTCATTAGCCGGAGAACTCGAGAATTGGCAGGTCCCCCATTATCGCCCACTTCTCTTCACAGATAAATGCAAATTCACAACAAGTGACAGATGTGAAAGAGCCTGGAGACACTGTGGTGAATGTTATCCTGCTTACAACATCTAGTATGACCGGTTTGGAGGTAGCTCATTGATTATTTGAGGAGGTATATATTATTGGAGGACTGCAAAACCATATACGTGATGGCCAACAGTGCTTTGCCTGCTGTTAGGTGCTGGATTGAAACCATCAGACCTTACACTAGTGCAGTGGTTCCTCCTGGGGCAGGACAATGACCAGCTGTCACGGGTGTGACAGGACGCATGGATGAAACTGTAGAGGCCACTTGCATAAGGTCCCAGCGTTTGACCAAACGGTCAAAATCCTAAAAAAGTCTGTGGCTTTAAGAGACATTTCCCCTTCAGTGATAGCTGGAGGTCACTAGAACCCAGCTGATCCCTTACCTTGAGCTGTCAATATATTCCCCTTTTCTCCCAGGATGCACTGCTGGTGATAACTTGTCAGGTGTTTGAAGGAAGCTTCTCAGCTCTTGCAGTGTATCCTGGAGTTTCTGTTGAATTGCTGTGTGGATCTTCTCAAGCTAAGTGTTTCTTCCCTTCCCTCTTTGTTTGTTTCCCTTGTGTGTATCTTTAGTTGGTAGCCGGGCTAACTAGTGTTCACCTGCTCTGATCCCTATTTAGTAGTAGTTTAGGGCCAGTCAGGGAATAGGTATCCTGCTGGCGACCGTTGTGGAAACTGTATAGGGACGTTAGGGGAGCCAGGTAACAGCGCTATTTTATCTAGGGACTACCATCTTCCCTTTTGCCCTTAGCATCAGGGACTCCTGACACCCCCCCCCCCCCCCCCCGTCGTCATCCAGCGCCAGGTGTCTCCCCACACCCAGCGTGACACCAGTGGTCTATTTCTGTCCCTTGTCTCTGCCCCGTGCTCTCTTTTCTACCCCCAGTGCTCTCTTTCTACCCCTTGTCTCTGCCCCCATTGGTCTTTCTGTCCCCTGTATCTGCCCCATGCTCTATTTTCTTCCCCCCCCCCCTTCCTGTGCTTTCTCTGTCCCCCTTTCTCTGCCCACCTGTGTTCTATTTCTGCTTCCACCTCTGGCTGCAGTGAATTATCTTCATTGTAAATACGGGAGCTGTGGGGATGTGACGGTCGTGTGAGTAATCAATGACTGTGACATCACCGCAGGTCCTGCAGCCTTCGGTGAATCACAGTGAAGAAGCGGGCGACAGTAGGGGGTGGGGGGGCGGTGCTCAAGCTGCGTGTGACAGCGGCGACGCTCAGTGCTGCACCCGGGCAGCAGCGTCACCGCTAATGGCCGCCAGCCTACTATATAATCGTCTAATTGTGAAATCGCGCGTCACTGATTTGTCGTGCCCGGCCGGCCGCGACCAATCAGCGACACAGGATTTCTGTTACACAGAGACAGACACAATAAGACAATTATATAGCAGGATTTGTATGTTTTTATTCTTTGTGAGCTGGAAAAACTTTATAAAACTTTTGCCAGTGTGGAATCCGTCCATCAGATAGTGGATGATTTTGGTGTTTATTGACACATAATTTTGTTCTCAATAAATGGTGTAATTAATGTCGGTAAAGAGTGAATGACGATTACAGGTGGGTGGTGGAAGGGGAGCGGCTCTTAAGTGGAGAAAGTAGCATTGACGGACATCTATTTCTGTGCTCTTTGAGGGTCTGTTTACACTGCAACATCATTATGAACTAGAGTTCCGTTTCATTGGACAGTCTAATGAGGCTGGTGATCACCCGAAGAACAAGTATTATGCTCATTTGTTGGGCTAAATCATTCTCTGTAAACAGGAGCTGCACTGCCAAGAACAATGGCAGCGTATCCGAATCCTAATGGAAAGACTTAGTGATCATTTGGCCAGATTGGATGCGCAGTGTTCCTGTGTAAACAGGCTATTAAAGGGAATCTGTAAGCAGATTTTTGCTATGTAATCTGAAGACAGCATGCTGTAAGGGTTAACACAAAGAATTCAGCTATGCACTCTTGTTTACCTGCAATGTTTGTATTAGCCCCAGTAGCTTATCATTGCTTAGACACAGCAGTGTTGAGCTCAAATCTGGTATGCCCACTGCTGTGATTAGCAGCGCACTATTTATATTATTATTATTATTTATTTATATAGCACCATAATATTCCACAGCGCTTTACATGTTAAGAGGGCAGACTAGGACAAGTAACATAGTAACAATACAAGTAACAATGGCTGTGGACAACTCTAATGTACAGATACAATAGGGGAGAAGATCCTGTCCGCGATGGCTCACCGTCTATGAGGGGCGGGTGGGGATACAGTAGGACAGGGAGGTGTCGGTCGTGAAGCTGTGCGCTGGACTGGGTCTCATTGCAGGTGGTAGGCTTGGCGGAAGAGGTGGGTTTTCAGGCTTTTTTTGAAGGTTCCCAGGGTAGGAGAATGTCTGATGTGGTGGGGCAGTGAATTCTAGAGTATGGGGGATGCCCGGGTGAAATCCTGAATGCGGTTGTGCGAAGAGGAGATGAAGGGGGAGTAGAGGAGGAGCTCTTGGGAGGAGCGGAGATTGCGTGAGGGTAGGTATCAGGAGACCATGTCAGAGATGTATGGAGGGGACAGGTTGTGAATGGCTTTGTATGTCATGGTTAGTGTTTTAAACCGGGATCTCTTGGAAGTAGGGAACCAGGGAAGAGCTTGGCAGAGGGGGGAGACAGGGAGTAGCGGGGAAGACAGATGGATTAGACGGGCAGCGGAGTTCAGGATAGATTGGATAGGTGAAACGGAGGTAGCGGGTAGGCCGGTGAGCAGGAGGTTGCAGAAGTCAAGGACTACTTGAGACTTTGTAGTCAAGGCTCTTTGAGCTCTGCTGCTTTGCTAAATCTAAAAACTGAACGGCTGCACCCAGTAATCTAAATGATATATTGTTGGATTCAACGCCTCTTTGCCTACATCATGCTGGTCTCGGAGGAGGTAGGAAAAACCAGATGATCGATAAATATCCACTGAACTGCGGTCGTTTTGGTCCCCAAAGTCAGCGGGAGTAAACTGACCATAAAAAAAGGATGGTTGTGGATCACTGAGAATCAGGGGCGTAACTACAATAGGTGCAGGGGTTGCGATCGCACCCGGGCCCTGCAGCCTAGGGGGGCCCCAAACGTCCCTTTGGCCCATAGAAAAAGACTAATACTACTAAATATTTGCAATAATTGGGGGCCCCATTGGAGCTTTTGCATCGGGGCCCCGAGGCCTGAAGTTACGTCACTGCTGAGAATGATCGCCTCCCGGACTGAAAAGGCCGGAATAATCAGGGAATTAAATGGGTAAAAGACAATATTTTTTTCCATAATGCAACATATCATCCTGCTCAACTCCTGCTGTCTGCAGATTGAACGACATTTACAGTGTTTCCTTTAAGAACAGATAATCTAGACCCCAGAGATAATATACCGGACGAGGTCACCATACGTCACCTTCTCATTCACTTGAGCGCTAAAATCTAATCTTATTTGAGGCACATAAGTCAGCAATCAGTTTATTACCTTATCTAGTACTGGCCGTGCGCCAGTCACAGTGGAGGCGGCTTGGTAATGGCTACATTACAAACCTTTATTGGATTTCCTCTTCTAGGCTTGACTGGAAGTAGATGAATACTGTCAGCTAATGATGCTTAACGAGAAGCCGGTTAGATATGTAAACTATAAGCGGCTACATTACAATCAGGTTTAGCTGGACTACGTAAGCATGGAAAACGCTAATGAGCATTAATTTGTTATCTCGGCTTAAATCCTTGCTCCTGAAGGAGTCTGGTATAAATCTTTATAAATCTTCTACAGCGATACTCTACTTATTGAAACCTAGTAGCAACCCAACGTCAAGCGGAAGATACAACCGCAGTGGCTTTAGGCGATCCACAATAATCATTTGTAACAATGAAAGTAATTAAAAACAGACGGGGACATTCTAGAAGCCGACTTGTAAACTAGGATGAGAATTACAATGTGTTCTACACTCATACAATTATTTTTCACTTCTGACATATTTATTTTAGGGAGTCTATCCCTGTGCATCTGTGATTAACATCTGCCGCAAAATCAAGCACATGCAAGGTGATTCCAACTCCCGCTGAAGTCTAGGGGTGTCACATTGCCATAAATCTGGCTTTTTGCTCCCTTAGGGGCAATGCAAATTGGAAGGTTTGACAGTTTGGTCTAGTAGCATTGTTGTACCACTGGTCAGAACTACAGTTGTGGCCAAAAGTATTGACACCCCTGGAATTCTGTCAGATAATACTCAGTTTCTTCCTGAATATGATTGCAATCACAAATTCTTTGGCATTATTATTTTCATTTAATTTATCTTCAATGAAAAAACACAAAGAGAATGAAGCAAAAAGCAAAACATTGATCATTTCACACAAAACTCCAAAAATGGGCCAGACAAAAGTATTGGCACCCTCAGCCTAATACTTGGTTGCACAACCTTTAGCCAAAATAACTGTGATCAACCGCTTCCGGTAACCATCAATGACTTTCTTACAATGCTCTGCTGGAATTGTAGACCATTCTTCTTTGGCAAACTGCTCCAGGTCCCTGATATTTGAAGGGTGCCTTCTCCAAACTGCCATTTTTAGATCTCTTCACAGGTGTTCTATGGGATTCAGGCCTGGACTCATTGCTGCTCACCTTAGAAGTCTTCAGTGCTTTCTCTCAAACCATTTTCTAGTGCTTTTTGAAGTGTGTTTTGGGTCATTGTCCTGTTGGAAGACCCGTGACCTCTGAGGGAGACCCAGCTTTCTCACACTGGGCCCTACATTATGCTGCAAAATTTGTTGGTTGTCTTCAGACTTCATAATGCCATGCACACGGTCAAGCAGTCCAGTGCCAGAGGCAGCAAAGCAACCCCAAAACATCAGGGAGCCTCCGCCATGTTTGACTGTAGTAACCGTGTTCTTTTCTTTGCATCCCTCTTTTTTTTTCTCCTGTAAACTCTATGTTGATGCCTTTGCCCAAAAAGCTCTACTTTTGTCTCATCTGACTAGAGAACATTCTTCCAAAACATTTTAGGCTTTCTCAGGTAAGTTTTGGCAAACTCCAGCCTGGCTTTATGTCTCGCGGTAAGAAGTGGGGTCTTCCTGGGTATCCTACCATACAGTCCCTTTTCAGTCAGACGCCAACAGATAGTACGGATTGACACTGTTGTACCTTCGGACTGCAGGGCAGCTTGAACTTGTTTGGATGTTAGTCGAGGTTCTGTATACACCATCAGCACAATCTTGCGTTGAAATCTCTCGTCAATTTTTCTTTTCCGTCCACATCTAGGGAGGTTAGCCACAGTGTCATGGGCTTTACACTTCTTGATGACACTGCGCACGGTAGACACAGGAACATTCAGGTCTTTGGAGATGGACTTGTAGCCTTGAGATTGCTCATGCTTCCTCACAATTTGGTTTCTCAAGTCCTCAGATAGTTCTTTGGTCTTCTTTCTTTTCTCCATGCGCAATGTGGTACACACAAGGACAAAGGACAGAGGTTGAGTCAACTTTAATCCATGTGAACTGGCTGTACAGTTGTGGTCAAAAGTATTGACACCCCTGCAATTCTGTCAGATAATACTCAGTTTCTTCCTGAAAATGATTGCAATCACAAATTCTTTGGTATTTATTATCTTCATTTAATTTGTTTTCAATGAAAAAACACAAAGAATTGTCCTAAAGCCAAACTGGATATAATTCCACACCAAATATAAAAAAGGGGGTGGACAAAAGTATTGGTACTGTTAGAAAAATTATGTGATGCTACTCTAATTTGTGTAATTAACAGCACTGGTAACTTACCTGTGGCACCTAACAGGTGTTGGCAATAACTAAATCACACTTGCAGCCAGTTGACATGGATTAAAGTTGACTCAACCTCTGTCCTGTGTCCTTGTGTGTACCACATTGAGCATGGAGAAAAGAAAGAAGACCAAAGAACTGTATGAGGACTTGAGAAACCAAATTGTGAGGAAGCATGAGCAATCTCAAGGCTACAAGTCCATCTCCAAAGACCTGAATGTTCCTGTGTCTACCATGCGCAGTGTCATCAAGAAGTTTAAAGCCCATGGCACTGTGGCTAACCTCCCTAGATGTGGACGGAAAAGAAAAATTGACGAGAGATTTCAACGCAAGATTGTGCGGATAAAGAACCTCGACTAACATCCAAACAAGTTCAAGCTGCCCTGCAGTCCGAGGGTACAACAGTGTCAACCCGTACTATCCGTCAGTGTCTGAATGAAAAGGGACTGTATGGTAGGATACCCAGGAAGACCCCACTTCTTACCCCGTGACATAAAAAAGCCAGGCTGGAGTTTGCCAAAACTTACCTGAGAGAGCCTAAAAAGTTTTGGAAGAATGTTCTCTGGTCAGATGAGACAAAAGTAGAGCTTTTTGGCAAAGGCATCAATATAGAGTTTACAGGAGAAAAAAAGAGGCATTCAAAGAAAAGAACATGGTCCCTACAGTCAAACATGGTGGAGGTTCCCTGATGTTTTGGGGTTGCTTTGCTGCCTCTGGCACTGGACTGCTTGACCGTGTGCATGGCATTATGAAGTCTGAAGACTACCAACAAATTTTGCATCATAATGTAGGGCCCAGTGTGAGAAAGCTGGGTCTCCCTCAGAGGTCATAGGTCTTCCAGCAGGACAATGACCCAAAACACACTTCAAAAAGCACTAGAAAATGGTTTGAGAGAAAGCACTGGAGACTTCTAAGGTGGCCAGCAATGAGTCCAGACCTGAATCCCATAGAACACCTGTGGAGAGATCTAAAAATGGCAGTTTGGAGAAGGCACCCTTCAAATATCAGGGACCTGGAGCAGTTTGCCAAAGAAGAATGGTCTAAAATTCCAACAGAGCATTGTAAGAAACTCACTGATGGTTACCAGAAGTGGTTGATCGCAGTTATTTTGACTAAAGGTTGTGCAACCAAGTATTAGACTGAGGGTCAGGTTGCCAATACTTTTGTGTGGCCCATTTTTGGAGTTTTGTGTGAAATGATCAATGTTTTGCTTTTTGCTTCATTCTCTTTTGTGTTTTTTCATTGAAGACAAATTAAATGAAGATAATAATACCAAAGAATTTGTGATTGCAATCATTTTCAGAAGAAACTGAGTATTATCTGACAGAATTGCAGGGGTGTCAATATTTTTGGCCACAACTGTATGTGCTCTTCAATGTTGCTGTATGACACAGCTTTGCCTCTGTAGAATGTGTGGCACGGAAACAGTTTGGATCCACTGATCAGACCAACTTTTAAGCAGTGATTGCAAGCTTTATTGGAAAAGGCTTAGGTTGGTGTGTTTTACCATCCATGTGTATCCAGCTTGAACTGGATGCACCCACATTCATTTTCGGCGCTACTGACTTTGAATGGGGCCGGATGAACTTGCAGGTACATCAAGTTCTTACTGTTTGCCCCGGATCCAGATGTCACCATTTTTTTGCACTGAGAGCAAAATCACATTTTGTTTCAATTTTGGTCTCCATGACAAACAATGGGAACACCCAGATCTGGGCACTATGGGTTGAATTAGTTTGTCCCTGTAGCACCCCAGGGCCCCATTGGTACGCCCGGAAGCAAAAGGGGGGTTCCCTATTCAGGTGGCACAGCATCCAACTCTGTCCTGCCTCCAGACCAGAAAAGGGAGCTCTAGAACCCAGCTTAAGGGGACCTTCCCTGTATAAAAGTTCTGGCCTGAGGAGGAGTTAGTTAGAACAGCCATGGAGTGAGTCTGAGGAGGAAGGAGAGGAGAAACATGGGGGAGCCGAGGAGCATCATGCTCTCCTCAGAGGAAAGCGCAGAGAACGGACACTGGGTCAGAGACTGTACAGGGTCTGATGTCCCAGCAATCAATACCGGAAGGTGGGGAATTCCAGATTTCCCAGCCACACAGTGTCAGGAGGCAAAGCAGCATATTAGAGCCCGGGCTCTCCACTGAGGAGCGACCCCTGAAACAGGACTCAAGCTGCCTGTCATACGGCACATGTAGGAGCGAGAGAGGGCAAGCAGCTTAGCTTCAAGCAGCCACAGGAGCCACTAAACAGCGCAGAAGGGAGGCCTCCAACCCACCCGGCTAGGTGGATTCCCCGATTGCTTCCAAGCCACCTGGGTCTCCAGTAACACCTAAAATGGTGCTCCGGACTGTAGCTGTTAGAGACAAGGTAAAGGAAATGTTTATTGCTGTGGACTCCAGTTATTTCTGCGCACCCTCCATCCTGCATCCTACACATAGACTTTCCACACTGCCCCAGGGATTGGCTTTACCTGTTGAGAGCCATCCCATCTCCGCTGCTACCCATCATCCCCGGAGGTTCTGCAGCAGCAGTGGTCTTCACTGATCACATACTACGGGTGGCGTCACGACAACCTCCCCTGTTTTTTTTTTTTTTTTTTAACAAATAACTTTTTATTGAAGTATAATCAAGTATACAGGAAATCATAACACGTTGTATTACAGTGTATCTTGGGAGGGGGGAGGGAAAGAGGACAGACTTATACAAGTGAAGAAAAGAGAAGAGGGGAACTCTTATAAATTGGTAACAATGAGTTTCTTGAATCAGCCATATCAATAAACAGGTGATACTGCCGAGTGAAAGCTAGACGAGATCCATGGATCCCACCAGGATGACATCTTATTTTTCCTGGTAGGGTCGTGCACTAGAATGGATTCATATTGATAATGCAAATCCAATTGGGCAATAAGCTCGGTCTTAGAAGGAATAAGATGGGATTTCCACTGTCTGGCTACACATTGCCTAGTGGTGATTAAAATGTTAGTGATTCTAGTTCTAATTGGGAGTAGACATTCCTCTAACCCAGGGGTCGCAAACACGCGGCCCGCGGGCCGCATGCGGCCCTTGGGGCTTCTCAGTGCGGCCCCCAACACCATGGACAGTGAATTATGCCGGCGGTCCTGTACAGGGGGTTGCCGCGATACCGCTATATTACTTCCGGCCCCTTCATTGACACTTCACTGCCGCTCGCTCTGCCGCTTGCTCTGTGCCCTGCAAGTTCAATACAAGCCGCCTGCCAATGAGAGGCATATGACGTTACATGCGGGCCTCTCATTGGTTGGCGGCTTGCATAGGGCGCAGAGCGAGCGGCAGAGCGAGCGGCAGTGAAGTGTCAATGAAAGCGCTGGAAGTAATAATACAGCAGAATCGCGGTGGCCCCCTTCACAGGACCACCGGCTAGGTTAGTTTTACAAAAGAGTCTGTGCCTGTGAGTTAATGTGAGTGTGTGTGTCTGAGACTGAATGAGAGTCTGAGACTGAATGAGAGTCTGAGCCTGAGTGTGAGAGTCTGAGCCTGAGTGTGAGAGTCTGAGCCTGAGTGTGAGAGTCTGAGCCTGAGTGTGAGAGTCTGAGCCTGAGTGTGAGTGTCTGAGCCTGAGTGTGAGTGTCTGAGCCTGAGTGTGAGTGTCTGAGCCTGAGTGTGAGTGTCTGAGCCTGAGTGTGAGTGTCTGAGCCTGAGTGTGAATGTCTGAGCCTGAGTGTGAGTGTCTGAGCCTGAGTGTGAGTGTCTGAGCGTGAGCGTATCTGAGCGTGAACGTGCCTGAGCACATCTGAGCCTGTGAGTGCGTCTGAGCCTGAGCCTGTGAGTGCATCTGAGCCTGAGCAAGGTGAATGTGTCTGAGACTGTGAGTGAGTGAATGTGTGTGTGTAAAAAGAAGGTAGACCAGGTTGGGGACATCAGTACAAAAGGAGATCAGGATGGGGATATTAGTACAAGAAAGGGACCAAGATGGGGGACATTACTACAAGAACCCCTGGACAGTACTACATTGAGCAAAAAATTCTGGTATTACTAAAAATGTCATTTAGTCCTATAAGCAATGCGGCCCCCGATTAAAAAAAATTTCTATGTGCGGCCCACCTACCCAGCCGAGTTTGAGGTCCCTGCTCTAACCCAATGCCCAATAATGCCATGGGAGCATCTAAGGTGAGAGGAATTTGAGTAACGGAGGAGATCATGGATTCTACTTCTTTCCAGAACATTTGTATTTTGGGACATTCCCACCAAACATGAAACATTGTACCAACTTGGGAGCATTTTTTCCAGCACATGGGGGAATTAGATTTATTGAACTTAGCCAGTATAAATAGGGAAAATGTACCAATTTAACTGGATCTTCTTGGACTGTTCCAGGTGATTAATGCAAGACGAGAATTTAGCAGCGTGGACCGAAGCATAATGCCATGCTTCTAGTGACTAGTGAAGCTGTAAATGACAGCCGGGCTTCCCAAGTAAGCATAAAAGCTTTGAAGATCTTCCCAGAGAGAGAAGTTCCTTGTAAATAATCGAAATTCCGTGTTGAACAGAACAGTTTGGTTTAAAAAAATCGTTGTAAAGGGCTGTCCACACAGGGGGTGTTAAAGGGGGGTATGAGAAACTGAGAGGAAATGCCGAACCTGGAGGTGCTGATAAAATAGAGAGCGTGGAATTCCATATCTATTTGCTAAATTGTCAAAAGATTTTAGGCCCTCAGTATCAAATAGGTTTTGTAGGGTCGAGATGCCTCCAGCTTTCCAGCGAGCCAATGAAAGGTCTCTGATCAAAAGTTCCAGTGCTCCAAGTGATATGTATCTATATGAGAAAGGCAAGTGCTCCCTACCAAGAGATGTCCAAATCTTCAGCAAGGATGACATAGTGGTGAGAATAGAGACCGATTTGAACGGTTGCAACAGGGATGTTTCCAATAGAAGTTTAGTGGATCCTTTGGGAGAAAAGTGAGCTTCAATATCAAGCCATGGTGTAGAGGGAGCCCCATCCCACCACAATTTAGCAGGTTCTAGAAGGGCCGCTTTTTGATAAGAACAAAGGTCGGGGACACCCAAGCCACTGTCTACAAATGGACGGGCCATCATTTTGTGGGATACCCGATGGGGCTTATTATTCCAGATAAAGTGGTTCAATACTGTTTGAAAGGCTGATATGTACCTATGCGGGAAATGAAGAGGTAGGCCCCTGAACAGGTATATCAACTTGTGGAGTATGAGCATTTTAACAACCTGTATCCTAGCCATCCATGAAAGATAAGATGTTGAGAACTTGCCCACTAGGGTACGAATTTCTTGTAGGAATGAATCACAGTTAAACTTCACAATTTTGTTGAGGTGGGTAATTTTAATCCCTAGATAAGCGAGACCCGTAGTTGACCATATAAAGGGATATTTGGTTTAAATAACAGATTGCACGGAGGACGGAAGCTTCAAAGGGAAGAGGGAAGATTTGGAGAGATTAAGTTTGCAGAGGGAAGCTTTAGAGAAACTGTCCATGGTAGACCTAATTTTGTCAATCGAATCTTCAACATTCGTGCAGGTTAGGATTACATCGTCAGCATGCAATCCTATTTTATAGGATTTTCCTCCAACCTGGATCCCTGCAATTTTAGAGTACCTCCTAATTATGGAAGCCAAGAGCTCATTTACCAGAGCAAAAATAAGTGGGGAAAGGGGGCATCCCTGGTAAGTGCCATTGGTAATCGTGAAGGAAGAAGACAAAAAGCCAGAGGCCAGGACCAAGGCTGAAGGGGAGGAGTACAGAGCCAAAATCGCATTTGCATCACCTCCTTCTATGCCAAATCTGCGCAATACCTCAGCAATGTATCCCCAATGCACCCTGTCAAAAGCTTTTTCAGCATCCAGAGACAGGAATGCACTGGGAAGACCACCCCCCTTCCAACACGTCCAAAAGGTTTATAACCCGGCGGGTGCCATCTCTTGTTTGCCTATCAGGGATAAACCCGACCTGATCAGGGTCCACCAGGTGGGGTAAAACCCCCTGCAACCTAGTCGCCCATATTTTTGCGTTGATATTTGCGTCGCAATTAAGCAGTGCAATGGGTCAAAAGTTGCCAGGATAGGTCATAGGTTTTCCTGGTTTAGGGAGTGTAACAATAGCAGCTTCCAAACCCTCTCTTTTAATCGTACCAGACGATTGCCAAAGATTAAAAAGATGAAGTAAGTAAGGAGATAAGATGGAGGAAAATTGAGAATAGTAGAAGAAGGAAAAACTATCCGGACCTGGGGCGGAGTGTTTTTTTGCACTGGATATTGCTGATGTAACTTCAGAAGTCTTTAGGGGGGCACTGAGACAGGCCAACTGCAATGGGAGAGTTTGGGCAAGGTCACTTTGTCTAAAAATGGTGAAAAGGAAGAGGGGGATGGTTGGGGAGTGTGTAGGTCATTTTGGAGATTATACAGGGAGGAATAATATATACCGAATTCTGCTGCTATAGCTAATGGGTTGGTAGTACGCGTGCCATCCGCCCTAATCAGGAACGAGATTTTGGCCTGAGATTCCACTTTTTTAACCCTTTTGGCCAGATCTGCGCCCGCCCTATCACCCATGGCATAGAATTTGGCCTTGGTTTTTGTAAGATTTTTTTCCATTTTAAGGCGGCCGTCACACGGAACGATTTCTTGCCCGATATCGTTTAAGCGATCTCCTTTTTGATCGCTTAAGCGATATCGGGCTTAAAATCGTTGCATGTAATCAAGCGATTTACGATGTTAAATCGCTTGATCGTGACATCGCTGATCTGAGCTCCAGTTCTCAGATCTAGCGATGAGCGATTTGACGATCTGTCTCATCGTGGTGTATAACACCACGATGAGCGATTTCCCAGCGCAGAGTCTATGCTGGGAGATGGTAACTATGGTACACGTCGGGTAACTAAGCGATGCGCGGCACCTAGTTACCCGATGTGTACCATAGTTACCAGCGAGATCGCGGCTCCACATCGCTGGTGAGTCTGTCTGTGTGACATCTCACCAGCGATGTGAGCGATATTGTAAGCGATTGCGCGTGCACGTGATCGCTTACAATATCGCTATAGATATCTCAGCGTGTGACGGCCTCCTAACTAGTAATAGGGAACGGATTGTCTGAGTGCAAGTAAGATCTTTTTTAGTAGTTCTGGAGTAGGGTTTTGTTTATGCTGACGTTCTAAGAGTTTTAATTTATTAAGGGACGAATTCAAAGCAGCAGTGTGTCGTCTCTTGGTAGTAGCCGCCATTTTTATGAGTGCCCCTAATCACCGCTTTATGGGCGAACCATATGGAATCATCAGAAACATCTGTGCTGTCATTTTGGTCAAAGAATTCTTTCCACTGTCCCACTAAATTTTCAGCATTAACTGGATCAGAAAGAAGATAATTATTCAGTCTCCACCTTGACGGAGGACGGATAGCACATGCATCTGCTATATGAATTGTGACGGGGCATGATCCGACCATGATATGTTTCCAATATCTGCTGCAACACATTGAGGGAGAGGCACGTCATCTACCAAAATATAATCTAATCTGCTGTAGGAATGAAAGCAGAAGTACATGTAGGTCTAGTCTTTTTCTTCACAGTGGAAGGATCTCCCCACATCATAAAAATGGTGGGCAGAGACTAGTGGGCCCATTTCACACCTAGACTTGGACTGTGCAGTCATACAATTTAGACATTGGGATGTTAAAATTACCCACTAGTACCTTGTGTCCATAAGTAATGGTATCTAGTACCTCAAAGAAAACCCTCAAAAATTTGAGTTGTCCCTCATTCGGGGCGTAGAGAGAAATGAGAGTAAATGGGACATTATTAATAGAGCACAAGACAATTACATACCGACCATTAGGGTCACTTATAGTATCCTTATGTTGGAAGGCTACAGATTTAGATACAAAAATGCCAACTCCAGCTTTTTTTGAACAACCATTTGCAAAATATTGAAAAGGATAGTTGACAGAGGCAATTCTTGCATTATCCCTTTCAAGCAAATGGGTTTATTGAATTCAAATGACTTCACATTTCCCCTTTATCAGCTGGCACCACACCAAAGACCTTTTTCCAGGGGAGTTGAGGCCGTTAACATTCATGGAATATATGGAAATACTCATGATGGGGATTGGAAGAATTGCATGTGTAGCATCTAATAGAGAAACTCAGTCTGTGTTTTCAACATACACCAAAGGTAATGGAGGGGGGGGGGTGAGGGGGAGGAAAGAGAAGCGAGGTAGAACAAGAGAAACAACAACACAAAAAACACATATAATCAAGTCCAGAAAAAGGCACTGGGGGTAAAAATTATCGCAGAGCCAAAAAGAATGTACAAAAAACACTATGGGGGCTGGACTCCCTGAGCGAATAGGGAGAAGATGGGTAAACAAACTACCTAGTTGGTAGACCCAAAAGGAAAAAAGAAAACAAACTGTTCAAAATAAGTACAGGAACCACAAAACAAAGTTCCAGCAGGAAGGCATCCACAGAACATTGAATGCAGATATGGGAATCAAGCCACGACACATTCAGAGTCAATGCGGTTCTTAGAGGTGCCTTTTCCAGGTGACCGCTGGGAAACGGAGGGGCTGGAGGAGCTTGAAGAACTTAGGCCCCATTGTGACAAAAGTTTCCCAGCCTGGGCCGGGGTGAGACAAACTGAGGTAGAGCCATTCCTTCTAATAGGGCTTTCCTACAAAGCTAATTATCTGTATGCCACGTTGTTGTTGCGGAGAACTTGTGTGTACGGCAAAAAAGCCCTTCTCAGAGCCATAGTTCCAGGTGACAAATCTTGAAAAACCAGTAAGTGACCAAATCTGTCTGGCAAGGCAGGTTGCCCTCTGATAGCCTGAAGAAAATCCTCTTTCAGCTCGTAGAAGTGAGTGTGAGCTATCACATTTCTAGGTAAACTTGGGCTGATGCCTGCCGGATTCGGTATCCTATGTATTCGGTCTATTACAATATCTTTAGAATCAATAGAAGGTAGGGCTGCCTTTATGATATCCTGAAGGAAGGAGCTGAGGACTGGGGCGGGGCCAGGACTGTTTCCTCAATCCCTCTTATGCGTATGTTATTTTGCCTGGACCTGTCTTCCAAGTCCAGGGCCTTAGATTGTACTTTGGTCATGTTGATCTGGAGAGCCTCATATGCATCCAGCAAATCAGTGTGGGAGCGCACCAACTCCGCCATTTTTTGCTCCATTTTTTGCTATATTAGGCTAGGAGTCACGTCGGGCTGCGCACGCTGCACGGGGAGACGGCGGCGTCCTCTTAGAAGCTGCAGCAGGGAGCCGGCCACCAGTAAAGTAGTCGGTGACTCAATTCGGAGGGTTGCGGGTGGCGGGCTTGGATTTATCCATCAACTCACCAGACGATCAGGAACACTGGAAGGCAGATAGGAGGTAGTGAGAGGCCAATATATCCCTGATAGAGACGTTTCTTGTCCTGTGGATAGGAGAGCTCCAGCACTATGCGGCCGACTTCATTGCCTTCAGGCCACGCCCCTCTACATATCTCCTTTTTCAACTGACGCCCATTCCACAGTACCGGGTCACGACCCCCGTGACTCCCCAGCGACAGTAGCATCGATCCGGTTCCTGAGCACCCCACGGCCTGGGGGCGCCTCATCCCTATGTAACCTGGATCTGGTGGACACCGGATCACGTTGATTCAGGACACCGTATCCGGGTTTGGGAACTGCGCGTGCCCAGAACACAGTTCTAAATGACCTGCTACCCTAGGGGGCGTATTATTTGTCACCGAATACGGAGGCAACAAGTACACAGCCAGAAGTGAGATCAGTGATAATACCTGTGCAGGGGCATCAATTTTTACAATTCTGAGGGATTAAAAAAACTCCTTATAAGCAGGGCTGTGGAGTCAGTGTCCATCTTGCATTGAGTCAGAGTCCGATTTCATGGAAATGGAGAAGTCCCAGTCGGATATTTGGCTTACTGAGTTCACAGCCATGGTTGTGGAATTGGTGTCCATTGTGGTGGAGGTGGAGTTGGAGTTGGATGTTTGGCTTATGGACTCCACAGCTCTGCTTATAAGGGCTGTGGTCATGGACTAGGAGACCAGCCACCTTCATTAGAATGCAGCAATGTCCGAGCGTTAATAGAATGAAAAATCTCTCCATGCATGAGAATGAAATGGGTTTTTAAACAAACATTGGGTGTTTTGACCTGCAGTTTGCAATTTTACCTGAATAACTTAAAGGGAACCAACCACCCCAAATGACCCCCCCCCGGACTGTTAATATGTGTCCCTACACCCAGCACACACATTTGGGGCAATCGTTTTTGCTAAAAAAAACTGTTTAGTAGAAGCTAAGATATGTTTATAAAGTTTAATAACTTCAGCCGGATGGGTGTTACCTAGCTTTGTCCTCTGTGCCTGTCAGCGTCCTCTCCCCTCCTCCCTTCAGTGAAGCCGTTCTGTGTAAGCCGAAAATGGCCTGCCTGTCTGCTGCTGCCTGATAAATTATGCACGCCCATCTCTGCACCTAAGAGCCTGGCCGCGTCATGAAGGGGGCGGGGCTAGATCGCGGCATGCCGGAGCCCCGCCCCCTTTCATGCCGCGATCTAGCCCTGCCCCCTTCATGACGCGGCCAGGCTCTTAGGTGCAGAGATGGGCGTGCATAATTTATCAGGCAGCAGCAGACAGGCAGGCCATTTTCGGCTTACACAGAACGGCTTCACTGAAGGGAGGAGGGGAGAGCAGGCTGACAGGCACGGAGGACAAAGCTAGGTAACACCCATTCGGCTCAATTTATTAAACTTTATAAACCTATATCTTAGCTTCTACTAAACAGTTTTTTTTAGCAAAAACGATTGCCCCAAATGTGTGTGCTGGGTGTAGGGACACATATTAACAGTCCGGGGGGGTCATTTGGGGTGGTTGGTTCCCTTTAATACACATTAAAGAACTTAAAATAGGACAAATCCCCACCCACCCCACCCCGGTATGGGGCATAAAAAGTTAAATAAAATGATACATTGATCTCTGCGATCCAATCTCTTATTTCAGAAAATCATGTTTTTCTTAATATGTAAATGAGCTGTTAAGATCTATGGGCCGGACATAGATCTCCCTGAGACTCCGCCTCCAGAGCTTATTATAAATGAAAGGGGTTGTTGCCAGTGTGAGACATGTAATGACTGACAGTCTGCTCTCCTGATCTACATGTCTCACACTGGTGACACATCCAGTGCTCTGCAGACAGATTCTCATGGAGATCCGGCCCATAGATTGAAATAGCTCATTTACATATTGAGAAAAACCTTTCTTTGAAATAAGACATCATGTTGCAGATATCAAAGAATTGTAGTCAATTTCCGAAGACCTAAATGCGCATATGGACGGCTTAGGAGTGTTGATCCTACTGACAGATTCACTTTAATATACATTAGACTAAAATCTAAAAAAAGATACAGCCTTCAGTCTAATATGCATTGAGAGCTCTTGACTGTCTCCTGACAGATGGTGTAGCGGGAGAGAAGGATCCCGATCTTGAATTATAGCGACAAATTCTTTGATTTGATGAAGGGACAAGCTTGCAGTGGCTCATAGGGAACACAAGGACAGTCAGCCAAGGATTCCTGTGTATGGGGGAGTCCGGAGATCTAACCAGTCGTTTGGTTACAGCTGTCTAATGTGTATGAGAGCCTGTGAGTTCCAAGGAGCCTTTATTCAGCAGTGTGCATAAGGCCAAGGTCAATTTTAATTACCCTTTATATGGCAAAAGTTTTGGGTCTTTAAGGTGGGTTTACACGCTTCAATCGCGTTCCGATATCGCAGTTCAATGGCGCGGGAGCGCATTTAGTGCACGTCTCTCCCGCATCGCATTGAATGTTTACACGCTGCGATATCGGAATACAACGTCCGTGCGATGTCTACGCCCCCCAACCCAGGATCGCATAGTTAACATGGGAGTGAATGGGTGATGTTTCAAATCGCATCGTAGTTGTGCGTTTACACAGCACCATCCGACTTCAATCTTCCTTCAGTATCGGGGCATTGAATAGCACGCTCATTCAATCCCCGATATCGCATTGACATCGTTCCTGCATCGTATTGGACGTTCACACCATACAACGCAGGCACGATTTCGGCTCCGACGATTGAACCACGTGACTTTTGATTGAAATCGTACTACGATATCGCGACGTGTAAACCCGCCATTAGTTTTACCGAACCATATTGAGACCACCATAGAGAGAAAATAAAGTTGCTAAAAAGCAATAGAGCGAGTTAAAATCTAATGTCCGCCATTTGTTGGGCAACCCAACTGAAACAAGAATATGTAATATTAAATCACATATTTTAGATCTTCTGTACGACCATATAGTATGGAGGGGAGCATGATGACGTCCAGGAGCAAAGATTTTCTGTTCAATTCTCTTTATTATGATACAATTAAGGTAATATACATTTGACAATATAATTTTATATATAATGAATGTTAATTATTATCAAATGATCATGAACATTTTTTTATGGGAGTAGGTATGAAGTCAAAATATTTTTTTTTTTTTTTTTTTTTTTAAGAGAAAAAAAAAAAAAAGGGAGGATAAAGGAAAACATAGGGTAGGGAAACCAAGATTTAAAATAGAATGAAATGATATAACTTTAGAACAAGATCATTCCACAACTATATACATAAACATGGTATATAGAATAAATAATTATCTTAAATGAGTCTAGTCTCCCTACTCATGGGAAGTTTTTAGTTTCTTTACAAGATGAGTAAGGGTGCCTTCACATTGCGGTTTGATCCGGTCCGGGGCTGTCCAGGATGACCCTGACAGCCGCGAACTGGATCAGCATACAGGACTGGAGGGCTAATATGCCCTCCGGTCCGGTGTGCAGCCGCTGACAGGTCAGGACCATCCCGGACAGCCCCGGACCGGATTACGCTGCAGTATGAAGCTGCCCTTAGGGGATGAACCTGACAGACCCGGACCGGATCTGAACACAGAACCGGAGGGCTAATATGCCATGTTAGGGAGCGCCGGATTGCCCCGGTACTGCTGGACAGATGGAAACCGGATGGCGGATAGCTGCCATCCGGCCCCATACGATACTATGGGGCCAAAATCCGGCCCGAGGCTGTCCGGTTTACACTGGACAGCCCCGGACCGGACCAGACCGCAATGTGAAGCCGCCCTAAGGGTGCCTTCACACTGCAGACAGGTCCAGTCCGGGGCTGTCAGGGGTGAACCTGACAGCCCCGGACTGGATCAGCACACAGAACCGGAGGGCTAATATGCCAGTGTGCACCCTGCCGCAGCTGCCGATTATTCAGGACCGTGGCTCGCAGGGAGCAAGTCGCGGTCCTGAATTATAACAGCGGCATGCAGCTGCCGGTATCCGGTTCCCGGATCCACCCGGATTTTCCCGGATCAGGGCAATCCGTCCCCATGGGCTCCCATGTTAAGGGAGCGCCGGATTGCCCCGGAAGGATCCGGGAGTATCCGGGAGACACCAATTAGGTGCAGATTGGTCTCCCCGGACACAAAAACATTGCAAGCAACGTTTTTGGATCCGGGAGAAAGATCCCACTTCTCCCAGATTCTTCCAGCGAGATGGAAGCAAATAGCTGCCATCCGACTCCATCCGGCCCCATAGGCTACTATGGGGCCAAAATCCGGTCCGGGGCTGTAACCCCTGACTGCCCCAGATCGGACCTGACCGCAGCGTGAAGGCACCCTAAGACCAGTTTTTATTCCAAGGTTCTGAGGGTATTGTTACACGTCGCAACATTGCATGCAATTTCACTTGCAATTTGCTGGTTGCAGTGAAATCATGGACACATTGTTCTATTTGTATATGGCAACAAAATAGAACAATGTGTCCATGATTTCACTACAACCAGCAAATTGCAAGAGAAATTGCATGCAATGTTGCGATGTGTAACGGTACCCTGACTCTTCTGGTTAATTAGTTGCTAGTGTCAATGAACACAAAGAAGCCCAAAATGACCATTTAGAGAAATATTTTTGAGTAGTACCATTTATTATGTCATAAATATATTCGAATAGATTATGTGTGGATATTTTATCTATTAAAATTTCTATTGTGGGTGCTTTTTTTCTCTCCACAGAGATGCTATGATATTTTTGGCAGTTAAAAGTATATGGAGTATTAATGGATGTTTGGCTTTTGGAAGTTCACATACTCCTGTTAGGAGTAGCGCTAAGTCCATTGTAAGGGTTATATTAATGTCTAGAGTCATGTTTATTAGAGATTGGACTTTCAGCCAGAATTGTCTTAGAACTGGACAAGTCCAAAAGACATGCTTCATTGTCCCTATATATCCACAATCTCTCCAACACAACTCACAATTACTAGAGTCTATAATGTGTAATTTCTGCGGTGTTAAATACCATTTGGTATAGACCTTGTATTGCGTTTCAAGCAGTGACGAGCATGGAACAGTAAAGGATGGGAAGTATATTACTAAGTTGATCTTGCAATGTCTCGCGATTCATGTTTAGATCACTTTCCCACACATCCGAAAATCTCTTATGATCTAGGGTGATACTGTGTTTCCCCGAAAATAGGGTGCCCCCCGAAAGTAAGGCATGCTTGAGGGGGGCGCCCTACCTCCTAATGTAAGGCACCCCCCGATTATAAGGCGTACCTACGGAGATTGGTGGTCCTCGCTCTCCGGTGTCCGTGCTCTCTGGTGGCCCCCCGCTCTCCGGTGGCCCCCACTGCTCTTCGGCGGCCCCCTGCTCTCCTGATTCCCGCTGTTGCTGCTGATCTCCGCCCAGGTCAGGAGCCCTGCGCCAATTACAGCGCAGGAACCGTGAGCCAATCACAGCCCAGGAACAGCAAGCCAATCCGTGGCCAGCTGACCTCGTGCATGGCCTCTGATAGGCTCACGGTTCCTGGGCTGTGATTGGCTCACGGTTCCTGCGCTGTAATTGGGGCAGGGCTCCTGACCTGGGCGGAGATCTGCAGCTACAGCGGGAATCCGGAGTGCGGAGGCCACCGTGGAGCGGGGAGAGCGCGGACACCGGAGTGCGGTGGCCACCGTGGAGCGGGGAGAGCGGGGAGACACTGGTAAAAATCGGTTTGTGTGTATGGGTGTGTGGTGTGTATGGGTGTGTGTTTGTGTTGTGTGTGTATGGGAGGCTGCAGTGGGACCGTATATAAGACATTCCCCCCCCGAAAATAAGACATGGTCCATCTTTGGGACCCAAAAAAAAATATAAGACGGTGTCTTATTTTCGGGGAAACACGGTATCATTATTAAAGAATTGGTATAGTCTACCTAACTTCCAGCACACATCATTTCCTATGTGTCTGAGAAGAATATCAACATTATCTGGAAGAAAGAAGTTTTTCTTTATTATCTAAAATTTTTGCAAGTTTTTGCCAGCTAGTTGTGGAGCAAAGTTTTAATTGCAGTATTTTTGTATAAAAATGTGTTCCTAGCAGATCCGTCAGTAGGTTGCACAATAAAATGGATCTCTTAAGGTACCTTTACACGCCGCCACGGCAGGCTGGATACATCCCGCTACAGGCTACAAATGTAGGTTGTAGCGCCAATGTAGCCCGTCGTAGCGGCGTCTGAAGACGTGACGCTACAGCCGGCAACAGATACATCTGTTTCCTAGGTCTGCTCGAAAACTGATGGCTACATCGCCGATGGTAGCGAGCTGTATCGGCGTGTAAAGAAGCAACGGAAGGGAACTCGGGACAGCCTGCAATGTAGCTAAGGCGTGACCCTGGCTCCGTGTTACCACGCCCCATGTGCGATCATTGGTGGAAGCTGCTGCATGACGATTGGTAGTCGCTGCATAGGGAGGCATATTTAAGGAGCTGACGAGTCACACTACACAATCGCTCGAGCGTGCTGTATTACTCAGCCTCCTGCGCTGCCTGCCCAATCAGGATGTTATTGCTTCGTCCTATCAGCGTACGGACGTCTCGTACTCCACAATTGTGGCACGCCTATGTGCTGGCCCTGCTGCACCAGGTCCGCCCATAGTAGCTGGTTATAGCGGTGTGTAAATGAGCTACAGCTGGCTACTTGAGACACCCGGTGATGTAGCTAGCTATAGATGTAGCGTGGCGTAGCGCACCTTGTGGCGGCGTGTAAAGAGGGTGCGTTGACCGTTTGTAGCCGTTTGAGCGTGCTCGTGCACGTGAAGTAGCGGGATGTATCCAGCCTGCCGTGGCGGCGTGTAAAGGTACCTTTAGGGTACCGTCACACCTGGTGCCATCGCTGGAGATATCGGCGGTGTCGCATGGGAGCGTGCACGTTTTTGGCGCCCCGCCAGTGTCGCCATCGCATGTTTGCATGCAGCAATACCTCCGGCGATGCACCGGTGATGTTACAGGTGCCATCGCTGCTGGGGTGTCCACAAATCCCAGCGGCGATCCTGTAACATGGGAGCCTATGGCTCCCATCGCCTGTAACATTGGCAATCGCCATGTTACATGGGGCGATGTGTACACATCGGAATTGGGCTGTCACACAGCACGATCCGGCTCCAATCTCCATTCAATATCGGAGCATTGAATAGCACGCTCATTCAATCCCCGATATCGCATTGACATCGTTCCTGCATCGTATTGGATGTTCACACCATACAACGCAGGAACGATATCGGATCCAACGATCAAACCACGTGACTTTTCATTGAAATTGGACGCCGATATCGCAACGTGTAAACCCGCCATAATGGACGGACGTTGGATTCAGAAAGCGCAACGTGTAAACCCACCATAACCTCTACAACATGGGAAAGACCAAAGAACTTAACGATGTCAGGGAAAAGATTCTAGACCTTCACAAGTCTGGAATGGGCTACAAAACCATAAGTAAGGCTGGCTTCATACCACGGTTTTAGGCTGTCAGGGTGGATCCTGTATTTTGCAGGATCATCCTGACAGAACCTGACAGGACAGGATGTGTTGAAAGTGTGGCCAAATATGGTCCCGAATCCGTTTTTTTGCTGGATTCATTTTCTGCTGCTGTCCATGGTGCTGAAGTCTGCCTGTATCTGCTCTGCCGCTGTCCATGGTGCTGACGTTTGCATGGCAGGATTTCTGAGCATGCTCTGTGCTTAAAATCAGATCCGGGAAATGATCCGACTTTTTTTTTTTCACGGATCCGACGCCCATAGACTCCCATGTTATAGGTGCCGGATCACACCGGATAGATTTCTGTCTGATTTTTCACCAGTGTCCAAAAATGCTGGAGGCTCCGTTTTTGGGGACGGTGAAAAATCGGACAAAAAAGAATCCGTCATAGAATACACAATAATGGATGGCCAAATAGGACCAATCTGGCACCATCGAGATACATGGGAGGCAAAACCGGATCCTGTTCTATCCTGTTCAAACCGGACAGAACAGGATTAAAAAAACTTAGGTGTGAAGCCAGCTTTAGACGCTGGGTGGGAAGGAGACAACTGTTGGTGCTATAGTAAAAAAATGGAAGAAATCTAAAATGAGTGTCAATCGACATCGATCTGGAGCTCCATGCTAAATCTTAACTCGTGGGATATTCAGGATCATGAGGAAGGTGAGAGATCAGCCTAAAACTACATGAGGGAAACTTGTTAATGATCTCAAGGCAGCTGGAACCACTGTCACCAAGAAAACCATTGGTAGCACATTACGCCGTAATGGATTAAAATCCTGCAGTGCCTGCAAAGTGCCACTGCACAAGAAGGCAAATGTGCAGGTCCGTCTGAAGTTTGGCAATGAACACCTTGGTGATTCTGAGACTGATTGAGAGAAGGTGCTGTGGTCAGATGAGACAAAAATTGAGCTCTTTGGCATTAAACTCAACTCTGCCTATGACCTAAAGAACACCATCCTCACAGTCAAGCACTGCGCGTGGAAACATTGTTTTGGAGGTGTTTCTCTGCACAGGTCTACTTCACCGCATCAATGGGACAATGGATGGAGCCATATATCATAAAATCCTGAGTGACAACCTCCTTCTCTTCGCCAGGACATTAAAAATGGGTTGTGGCTGGGTCTTCCAGCACGACAATGAATCAAAACATGCAGCCAAGGCAACAAAGGATTGGCTCAAAAAGACACATATTAAGGTCATGGCGTGGCCTAGCCAGGCCCCAGTCCTTAATCCCATAGAAAATGTATGGAGAGAGCTGAAGCCAAGCAACATCCTCCAAATCTTAACGATTTAGAGATGGCCTGCAAAGAGGAGTGGACCAAAATTCCTTCTGACTTAGGCGCAAACCTAATCATCAACTACAAGAAACGTCTGACTTCTGTGCTTGCCAACAAGGGTTTTCCACGAGTATTAAGTCTTGTTTGCAAGAAGGATCAAAACTTATTTCTCTCTGCAAAATGCAAAAGCATTTATATAATTTAGACAATGTGATTTTCTGAATTTTATTTTTGCTATTTTCTCTCACTGTTTCAAATTGACCTACACTTAAAATTGTAGACTGCTCATATCTTTGTCAGTAGGCAAACTTACAAAATCAGCAAGGGATCAAATACTTATTTCCCCCATTTTATGTATGGGTAATGTTCCAAGATGTGGCCAAAAACCAAGTCCACATGCAGGGTGAATGAGCTTTAATTTGTGGTAACACTGAGATTTTACCAGAAAACTTATGAACCCATTTTCCTAAGCATAGCCACACTGAGGGAGCCTACTCTTTACACATCTTTAGATATGAAAACATACCGTTATACCGTTCTTTTATTTGCAAACCAATAAAAAATATTTGAACATAGATATGAAAACATTGGATTGTATCAAACCATTTATATCCCTAAACTCAAAATCTTCACTTCTACAGTTATGTCTAAAGGCACGGTAAGATGTCGTGAACGATATCACTCAAACGTCACAGTTTGGAGGCGTTCAAACAACATTGTTAGGACGTCGCTGCATGTGACACCGCTATACGACTACGATATCGTTGGATCGTTGATCACAGATTTGAGAACATGTTCTCAAATCAGACGATCCTCGATCAGCCAACCTGCTGCATCGTTCTGTGTGACACCGCGATAACTATGTCGTTCACGACTTCGTCCATTCACATCAGTGAACAAGTATTGGTCGCTGGGTTGTGCAAACGATACCTGCTCGCTGGATCGTTGGTGCGTCGTGCACGATATCTAGGCGTGTGACATCTCACCAACGATCTCTAAACGATGTCCTAATGACCGCGCCCCTGAGATCGTTAGTGATATCGTTTCAACATTGAAGTGTATAACGGTACCTGTAGCAATACCATGGATGGCAAGATGAACATACAAATCAATTTTGGAACACATCAAGCCAGACATGGCACTTGAAGCAAGGATCACCAAGCTACGACTTGTCTACTTTAGACGGCCGTCACACGCAACGATATATGGTTAGATATCGCTTGCACGTGCCCGATTATACATCGCTCGAACGATGTCTGTGCGTGTGACGGCACGACACGACCAACGAGAAATGATCAGATCGTTAGATCCAGATATCAGATCCGGACCTCATATCAGACGATGTCGGCTCACTGGATAAGCACAATTGATGTGTGTAAACGAACGATATCGTTCGAAAACTGTGAAGTGAGCGATGTTGAAATCCAGCATGTAGGCGTGCCGGGTATTCATCTGTGGTCTCGCCTCCTCAGTTGTGATTTGTTAACCCTCATGCGTTGCTATTGGCTGGCGCCACATCAGCTATTATTGGTGGAAGCTCCTGCTTTACGATTGGTTCTTTTTTCACATGGCGCCATTTTGTATGAGCTGTCACTTCAGCACTACTACACATAGGCGCCGTTTGTCTGATCATGCGTTGTTGCTTTGAATTTACGGGCCCACACAAGGGCGCCAAGCTCAAATTAGTCAAGTATTGGTATGGGCCCAATATAGTCTGCACACTCTCATACCCCAAAACGATCTTGCGTTACGCTGCACACAACGTGGCGTTACGCCACGCCCCCAGGTTCTTGTCCCGTAGGTGCCGCAGAAGTGTTCCGATTGTGCACGGCGCACAAGGGGGATGGCGTTTTCTAACTTTCGGTAGTGGCATGTAAGGTTTTTTGGATAGCACACCGTGGTTACACATATGGATTGAGATGCACATCACAGGACATCCGGAAAATGAGTCCGCCATGTTTGCAAGGACGTCTGACCAATGAGGACGCAGTACTGGCCACCAATGATGGAGTGAGGGGAGCGGATTGTAAAACATGTAGCACGCCTATGTGCTCCAATTGACCTACAAATACGCCACATTTACCCCTAAATCGTTTACGAGGCTTCTGTGTGACTGTTTGCTAACGATGTGCACAGATGATAAGTAGATCGCCCATACGACCGCTGGATCGCTGCATCGGGGAGTCGACTGAGTGATGTCTATGCGTGTAACGTAACGACGATCGATTACACACATCGTACGGACGATGCGCAAATCGGACATCGTTTCGAACATCGTTATCTATATCGTGGCGTGTGACGGCCGCCTTAGACACATCATATGAAGAGAACAATCAATGGGGATGGACATCATGGTTGGAAGAATAGAAGGAACAAGGCAAAGAGGAAGATCAGCAACCCGATGGCTTTACATTATCAAGATAACGGCAGAGGAGACTCTGGTGGACCTATCTAGGCTGCCCAAGATTGATTTTCCTACAGTGTTCATCCATCAAGTGGCCATGGCTGGAGATCAAGCTGAAGACCAATAAATAATAATGATGATGATGATAATGATAATAATAATAATAATAATAAATAATAATAAAAAAAAGCTATGTCTAAATCCTAAAATCTAGGATATTAAAATATATCAAGTGCTCTGTTTCTTGAGCACTGATGTACCCAGGAAAATAGCTTGACATTCTTTCATGTTATAGTGGTGAGAATGGTGATATTTTATCCCTAAAAGGAATAGTGTGAATTTGGCTTTAACCTGCTACTTACTGATAATAAACACTTCTTATAAAGGGTTTTCTGTATACTGTGTTTCTCAATTAGCATTGGAAAGAAATGAGCAGACATCTGTTATCAATAAAGCAGATTAATAGGATTATTTTCATAAGAAGATCTTTGTTACACGCCCTACAGGAAACTGGAATAAACAGATCATTATTGCTCCTTTTTTTGATAGTGGTAGCAAAAACAAGAAGTTTCCCACATGACAACTCTCTTGATGAATCATTGTGGAGATACAAATCATGCAGTACAAACAATTCATTAAGGACATAAAGGACATCTCCACCCAATAAAACGCTAGAAAAATTAATATGTGACGTCAGAATCGCCGTATTGTCATATTCTATTTTCTTTTATTCTCTCCCAACTTCAAAAATGACAAAGGGAAATACCTGCCATTGTAATCATCCCTTTGGTTTGTTCCTAGGTTCTAGAAGTACAAATCCAGTTATTTTAGGTTGTAAAAGTTTTTTGGGCATCCTATTCTACAGCCATGGATGATAATGTAGAATTCGATTCCCTTCGTAGGTATATCAGCCGCTACTCTGAAGGTCTGGGTTTTAATTTACACGACCCGGATTAGTAGCATTTTGGATGCAGCATTTTACTTCTACGTCCAAAATGCTCACTGTGCTTCTCCCCAGTGCAGCATGTTTTCAGCTGTGCTGTGGGTTGCTGCACTTCCGCATCTCCACAACCTGTTAATTTAATGCTGTGGAGTCGAAAGTAATGTCGAGCGAGTGAATGCACCAATGCAGATCATGAGAACAGGGCGGCTTGTGATCTCCCTGCATTCTCCCGCGGCTTCCCGCAGGTCTAGAGGCACTGCATCCAACACGTGGTACCTCTGGATCATGTGCACATACCCTTAAGGTCAGAACTGTGGGCAGCGACTCTAGTTCCTCCTCTTCAAACTCCTTCAGACCATGACTTAATAGACCTTAGGGAGAGTAAGAAGATTAATACTGTCTGCAGGCGCCAGAGAGAAGTTAGCCAGGAGATTCTTGTCACAGGGTGTTTATTCACAAAACATTTCAGCGGTGTTGCCCACCGTCATCAGGTGGTCATCAGGTGAAAGCTGGGCCCCGTTTGGTGAGCGTAATACACTGCATGCTGAAGATCCTGGTATACGGGTGGTATCACCCATTGGAGCACCCCTCCTATTTTTTTTTTCTAATCGACCTTAGGGCAGAGACATACTTATGCGAGCTGCATTCAAGTATCTTGGATGCATCTCACATGAGACACCCGGCTCGGCTGCCGGCTCTCTGAATGGGAGCGAGGAGCTGATTGCGTTTCTATGGAGCTCCACGCTCCCACTCATAGTGCTGGCTGCTGGGCCGGGTGTCTCATGTGAGATGCATCCGAGATACTCGCATGTGTGGCGCCCCTGCAACCAGGAGGCCACATAGGGACCTGCAGCCAGGTAGAAAGGAAGACAGTTTACACAAACACCCTCACAGACATCCCACACCCACTAGGAGGCAGCACCCAACCCGGAGCCCGGAACTCTAGGCGGGCGAGGGGTGGTGGGTTTAGAGGACAGTGGGTGGGACAGCATGTAGGTCAGGTGACAGAAGGTAGAAATAGGGGAAGGAGAGGAGGAAGGAGTTAGTAGGCCGAAGTATGCTGAGAAGTAAAGACAGAGGCACACGTTCTGGAGGAGTGGGGCTGATGGAGTTGCAGAATCCAAAGCGCCAGAGAAACCATGGAGAGAAAGCACATCCATAGCCAGCACCCCAGGAGTGTGAGGAAAGAGACAGATCAGCAGCACTGACTCTGAGGAACACAGCTGAAACGACCAACTACCGGCGAAGAGAAACCAGAGTTACACGGGTCAGGAGGGAGCCTGATAGTGCCTTGCGGGAGAGGATTATTGGAGGCTAGGCAGACTGCAGAGAGTCGGCTCTGACGGGAATCGACAATTTACCGGTATTCCCAGATTCACCGACGCGGAGCTCCAATTCTAGGTTGGAGTTCCCACCCAAAGGACAGGCAGCTCAGTGGCGACCACAAGGACCCACAGGGGTCCGAGCTACCACTACACTGTCCGGAGACACACACGGAGATAGAGAACAAAGCCTGGAAAGGACGATAGAGAAGTGAGGGGTCACAGAGTAACAACCTGGTTGCAGGGGAGGAGGAAGTCTGTAATCCGTGTAAGAACTGAACTGTAACTTGAACTGTTGTACTGCGAGAAATGCACAGTAAACCCGGTGAACCCTGCTTCTGACTCCCTTGTATTTAAATCGTTTCCAAGATGTCTCTGGTCCATTGATCGCTGGTGAGTCTGCCTGGGTGACAGCTCACCACGATCTGAACGATATTGTTAGCGATCGCGCGTGCATGTGATCGCTAACAATATCGTTCTTCAAATTGATGCGTGTGACGGCACCATTAGGCAAGATTCCCAATAAAGACCCAGGCCTGGGAGGAGGAGCCTTAGTTGTTAGTTGTCAGTGTCAGTCATCAGTCAGTCAGTCAGTCAGTCAGTCAGACAGAGGAGTCAAGGAGTGACAGTTGATGAGTCAAGAAGGAGGAAGAGCTGGTTGCTGGGACCAAGTCAGGCCCAGAACCAGAAAAGACTGACACCAGAGCTGTGTAGTACCCTAGAAAGGGACGGAGGCAAGGGGAAAGTTAGAAAATTCTAGAAAGAGGGAAACAAAAATAATTGCCCTTAAGCCCACCAGAACACCAGAGTCCGAAGCTGCTGTTGATTCAGTCATAGCAGAGAAAGCCCAGACAGACAGGAGGATTTAATCCCCCCTGGAGCTCAGAAAACAAAGACCCCAAACCTGACCAAATGAAGGACCAGGGACCCAAGGAAAGGAGTAGGGATCCCCACAGAAAGGTCCTCATTGTCAGTTGTGGAGTATCATCCTGAGAGAGAGAGAGAGAGAGAGAGAGAGAGAAAGCGGCAAGTTCAGCTTGAGGCAGAACTTTCCCAAATCACCACACATGCAAATAGAGGAGGATTCATAACTTTCAAAGGTGGATGTCCCAAACTGCTGGTTACCCCGCTTGACCATACCTGCTAACCGCCATCAGTAAAAATGGTACTGAAACCGAGACTATTGTGTGTGTGTGTGCCTGATTCACTGCCGCCGTCTGGACAACGTACACAGAGCCAAGGACTACTACTCCCCTCATCCACAGCGCTGCCCTGAGGTAAAGCTCCACCTGTGTTGAGCTGTACTACCCAAAGCTGCATCACCATCACCTCAGTGGCCGGCTGCAGCACTGGTAACTACATTACTAGGTACCACAGGTACCACAGGTGGCGTCACATATAATAATCCCCCATCGCAAATAATTTCCCCCTCATCTATTGAGTGTCCAGGGCACGGGACCGGACCGGGACACGACCAACTGTGATCCCCACTGAAGTAGCAACCTGTCCCGGTATCCGAGTGTCCCCTACCCTGTCGACCGGCTCAGATTCTCAGTGTGATTTAGGTCTGGACTGTGACTGGGCTATTCACACACATGATTGTGCTTTTGATCTAAATCTAATCCATTGTTGCTCTGGCAGAATGTTTAGGGTCATTGTCCCGCTGGAAGCTGAACCTATTGCAGCCCCTAACAGGTTTCCTCCAGGATTGCCCTGTATTTAGCTCCATCCTTCTTCCCATCAACTCTGACTAGCTTCCCTGCCCCTGCTAAAGAAAAGCCTCAATGCAGCATGATGCTGCCACCACCATATGTTACAGTGGGGATGGTGTTTTCAGGGTGATGTGCAGTGTTCCATTTCCACCACACATAGTGTTTTGCGTTTAACCCAAAAGGTTCTACTTTTGTGTCATCTGACCAGATCATCTTCCACAGGCTACAAAGCTAGCAGGTGGAAGAAGGTGCCGTGGGCAACAGTGAAATTAGAAAGGGAACCTGCAGAAAAGAAAACTGCTGAATAATGCAAGTTAAAGTAATATATTCCTCAATTTTTTTTTTTCCTCATGTACCTGTGTTGTCACAAGGGCAACTCTGCATCTGGGCCAGGGTTTACTAAGTTCACAGTAGCCATGCCCAGCAGCTGTGGTCCTAACTACACATGTTAAGGGGGTAGTTAAAGGGATAAAGTTTGTTCATGATGCCAGTTCAGATAATCAGCCATATGTGGCTGGCACTGCAGGGGATCCCTGGAGATAGGTGGTACAGCAGCGCAGGTGTTTAACCCTTCCCAACCATGGCTTGCTCCCAGGGAGATGAAGAGGGTGATGATGGTGTGGTGAGGAAAGTAAACAGCAGGAGCCAGTCTGTTTTACCTTTTACTGCAGGTTTCTGTAGTAAGTCCAGGGTAGTATATCCACCACCAGGCAGGTGACCTGGCTAGTCTGATGAAAACTTTAGTCTGCACTGCTGGGTGAGGGATGCGTCTTATAATCAGGTGCGTCTTATTTACCAATAATACATTTGCCACTGTCAGTCTTCTTCTACACTGGTGATCAAAATTTGAGAACAACACAGAATTTCCTTAATATTATTGTGTTGTCCTTTGTAAAAATATCCTAACATGAGTAAATTAGCAGTATTTGAAGCCTATTTCATAAATTGAATATACCGTATTTTTCGCCTTATAAGACGCACCTGATTATAATACACATCCCAAATTTGGTGAAGGAAATGAGAATTTTTTTTTATGTTATATGGGGTCCATCTTATAATGCCAGTGTCCGTCTTACAATCAGTATACTGTATATGTCCCTCATCCTTGTATATATAGCCCCCATCCTGGTACATGTGCCCCCCATGCTGGATATAGCACCTAGTGATGGTACATAGCCCCCAGTGACAGTACATAGATCCCATCCTACACTCACACCCCCCTGTCCTGCACTCACCCTTTCCATGCAGCACTCATCCCCTCCATTCTGGATATGCCCCATCACTCTAGATGTCCCCATCCTGGCGTGCACACAGTCAAATAATAATCAGCTGATAACTTACCAACCACCACTCCGTGCTCATAGCTTGCTGTTCTCTTCCTGTCTCTGTGCCCAGCATGTTCTGATCATGTGACCGGAGCCCACAGCGATGATGTCATTGCTGTGGAGCCTCGTCACATGATCGGATACCAAGCAGCACAGAGATAGGAAGAAAGCGGTGAGCTGTGAGCACGGAGCGGCGGATGGTAAGTTATCAGCTGTTTATTATTTTACTGTGTGCACGCTAGGATGGGGACATATAGAGTGACAGGGGTAGACTGCAGGATGGGGAGGTGAGTACAGGCTCACATAATATGCGCCGCTCCTCCATTCATCTCCCAGCGCAACTTCAGCACTGAGTGGTGAGCAGCGGGATGCAGTGCATGTTATATGAGTATAATGAGCTGGGTCACGTGACCTCCTGCTATCTCTGCATCTCACAGCCAGCCTCCTCCAGCCCCTGGACACTGCTCCAGAGCCACCCCCCTGACAGTATAGAAGATTCGGATTATAAAACGCAACCCCCACTTTCCCTCAAAACTTGGGGGAACAAAAGTGTGTTTTATAATCTGAAAAATACTGTATTCTAAAGCAAAGAGTAAAAAAGTTAATGAGATAAATGAAAAAGAACACTGATTAAAATTAGAGAATACTTTCAGATTCCTGCAAGTTGTTGGTGTTAATCTCGCACCTGGTGCTAATTTCCTTAATTATCTGACAAACCCTATTTAACTGGCAGCCTAACTTTCCAGTTTGCTCTCACTTTGCAGTAATGGTAAGTTCCAAAGTGATTGAAACCCTCTGACAGCAAGTTGTCCAGATGAAAGCCAAAGGGGTCACCCTATCAGCAATAGCAACAGAAGTTGGTTGTTCCAAGTCTGTGATCTTTACAACATCAGAAACTCTATCAAGTCCACCAAGAAGGTTGGTCATCCTCAAAAGACAAATAAGATAGAGAACAGGAAAATGCAGAGAATATCCATGGGTTTCAGCACTGGAATAGCTCACCAGTTCAGCATTGAACAGGGTAAGAATCTATCTCATCATACAGTGTCACAATGTTTAAAAGCATTTGGACTGATGACCCACTCTGGAGTGACCAAACCTCTCATTAGAAGGATGAATCAAAAGGCTAGACTCCCCTTTGGTGAGGAGCATATGTTTATGTGGACGGAGAAGTGGTCCACAGTTCATTTTAGTGATGAAAGCAAATTTAATTTATTTAGGCCTGATAGGAAACATTGTTTGTCAATAAACTGGGAACAGACTGAATCCAAAGTGTGTAACAGAAAACATTGAAACAATGAAATCGAAACTTCTGGAAAATCCTTGGTGACAATGTTATGGCCAAGAAACCCACAACAGTCACAGAACTGTGGAAGAGGCTGTAAGAAGAGTGGACCAAAACCCCCACCCATCAGAGCAATGTGAGAGACTAGTAATGTCCTGTGGCCACAGATGTGCTGAAGTCATTCAAAGCAAAGGCCTGTACAGTTTCTCCTGATTGGAGACTGTTGTAACCTTCACAACATTCAGTTTTAGTCTTTCTCAGTCTACAGTCATTGCTGTTCTCTAATTATGATTATCACGTTTTGTGTAAAATACATTTTAGTTGATAAACTTTGGTTATTTTGGGAAACCCTGTTCTAGTGGCATGGTGCACCCCTTACACAAAAACCACCAAATGTTGATCAATGTAGATTACATTGTGTCAGAAAAAAATCAAGTGATCATACATTGTTCTCTAATTTTGATCGCCAGTGTATATCTGCTGCATCCTCTATCGTAGACATATGCACTTGAGGCAGAAAAAAATATTTTCTCTAAGGAGTGACTGACTGGTTGTCGCTACACAATAAAGCCCTGTACCGCAACAGTGTCAAATGTTGTAATATGGTTGTTAAGGGGTTAAGAATAGTCGGTTGCGTGTCTGAAATAATTTTTTATACTTACCGTAATCCCATATTGGGAGATCTCTCTCTGTGTGTGGTACCACGATAACACCTAGGCAGCAGGCTCACTGTGTGTCACGTTTGACACCGATCTCTCCTTCACCTCCTATATACAATCTGTCGTCAGCTCTTGTCGCTTACACCTGAAGAACATCTCTAGAGTCTGCCCCTTTCTCACCATGGAAACAACTAAAACCCTTACTGTGGCCCTAATCCACTCCAGCCTTGATTATTGCAATTCTCTATTAATTGGCCTCCCCCTCTCTAAACTTTCCCCTCTACAGTCCATCCTTAATGCAGCAGCCAGGATCACCTACCTGGCCAATCGTTACTCAGATGCCTCTGCTCTGTGCCAGTCATTGCACTGACTGCCCATACATTATAGGATCAATTTCAAATTGCTTGTTCTCACCCACAAAGCTCTTCACAATGCAGCACACCCCCTACATCTCCTCCCTCATCTCTGTCTATCACCCCACCCGTTCTCTACGTTCTACAAATGACCTTCGACTAACATCTGCACTAATCCGATCCTCCCACTCCAGGCTCCAAGACTTCTCCCGAGCTGCACCAATTCTCTGGAATGCTCCCAAGAAATCAGGACTATCCACAACTTGCATGGTTTCAGACGCTCACAAAAAAAAAAACATATTTTCAAGGCGGCCTATCATACTCCCTAACAAAATTCCTCTGTACTGTACATAGCCCATTCACTATCTCTCTCAACATAACTCTTCTTCACACTCCACCAAACCCAAAAGCTTCACACAGATTGTCTGGTGACCATTCACGTAACTTTTTCTATCCCCCATTTCCTCAAGATGCCTGGATCATCACTGTAATAAACCCCTGTACTTTGTGTAACCCCTATCTCGTTGTCGATTGTAAGCTCTTTTGAGCAGGGTCACCTTTATTTTTTACTTTATCTATTGTATAGTATTTTTTACATTGATTTTATGCTTATTGTATTGTTTCCTATTATTGTACTGTATTCTTTCTCTACTGGAATTACTGTATTATATTGTGTATTTTCTTACTGTATTATACTGTGTATTTTCGTTTATTACCCACTGTATTGTAAAGCGCTGCGGAATATGTTGGCACTATATAAATAAAGATGTATTATTAAAGATTTATTATTATCTGTAGGTATTTTAGGCTGAGTTTACATGTCTACTAAGCATCCGTTAGAATGGACCCAGCAGCAATTCGTTGGCAAAAAAGTTAAACACAACTTTTTTGTCCATTTCACAAAAATTTATTTTTGCAGGACCTGTTTTTTTTCTACATAGGAGTCTATAGAAAACGGATCCTTTACCTGATCACTATTCATCTTACATTTGAAACTGATCCGGTAAGTAAAAAACAGATCCTTTACAAATGAAAGAAAAATGTAGGTTAAGTAGCGATCAGTTACTGGATCTGTTTCCCATAGAGTCCAACATTAAAAAGAGATCCTGCAAAAATCAATTTTTGCAAAATGCACACAAATGTTGAGTTTGCACAACAGATTGCTGCTGGATCTGGTCTAACAGATTATTATTGTACATGTGAACTCAGCCTTATTGCTGAGCTTAAATCATAAAATGTATGTTCTCTAAAAGACACATATCCCCCAATTTCCCTTTTTACTGCCTTCCCTTATTGATTAACATGATTTATAAATTGTAAATAGTTCTTTAACTGTTTGAATGTAACCCATTTGATGCTAATACGCACTACAAATCTCTGAATCTATATAAGACTTTATAAATCTCGAAGTTACTAGATTCTATGTATAATACTACCTCAATTTTGACTTAATTACAAAAATTAATTAATCTGAACTGTACGATTCTGATATTCTTCCTATTGAACTAGATTGTAAAATCCATTAATTTGTATGATTATATCTATGCAATAAAAATATTTTGAACATAAAAGACACATATCTAAATTCCCCATTCTCAAGTCTTAAAATATTACATATATAACACTGATTAATTCAAATCATCAAACTTACAATTCACCCCTCCACCCCCACTGTAACAAATGGCGTTTATATGGGGTTCCGAAAGACTTTTCGTAACTAGAGTTGACTTATCTGATGCATTGAAAACTATCTGTAAAAATATTTCAAGCGTGCAGGGTAGGGCCTCGACAGATGAACCAGCTGGGCTAAAAAAGGAATCCTGTCCAGGGAACATGCAATGAGTTCCAGCTGAGGAGTTTATTAAACAGAAATCAGTGTTGGTTATACACAATGAAATAAGAACACGGCGTGCTCGTCACGCTGCCGGAGAACGGTTATAAACAGGTCTTGAGGGTGCGCTCATGCACTGCATCCTCATAGTCCTAATTCTGCCTCAGGTTTTATTTTACATTCTTAATTTGGTCTACTCTTAGGTTCTAAATAATATTAATATATTTGCAGAGTAGTCGGAGATCTTTTCTTCTGATGCATAGCTCCACATCTTCTTCCTACATATAAAGCTAAATGAAAAAAATAAAAGGAGCACTCAAATAACACACCATAACTCCAAGTTAATCACACTTTTATGTGAAATCACCTGTACAATTATGGAGCAGCACTGATTGTGAATCAAGTTCTCCTGCTGCTGTGCAAATGGTACTGACAACAGGTAGAAATGATCAGCAATCAGCAAACACCTCTATAAAGAAGCAGTTCTTCAGGTGGTGACTGCTTTTTGGCTGTTGTTTTGGTCACTTTTGCATTTTGTCATTGCTCTCACCCCTAGCAGTAGCATGAGGCGGTGTGTACAATCCGCAGATGTTGCTCAGTTAGTGCAGCTCATCCAGGATGGCACATCAATGTTAGCTGTGGCAAGAGGGGTAGCTGTGTCTGTCAGCGCAGTGTCCAGAGCATGGAGTAGATACCAGTACAACAGGAGATGTGGAGGGGGCTGTAGGAGGATAACAACCCAGCAGCAGGACCATTATCTCCTCCTTTGTTCAAGGAGGAACTGGAGTGCCAGAGCCCTGGAAAATGACCTCCAGCAGGCCACTAATATTCATGTGTCTGCTCAAACTGTTAGAAAAAAACTCCATGAGGGTGGTATGAGGGTCCGATGTCCACAAGTGGGTGTTGTGCTTGCAGCCCAACACTGTGCAGGGCGATTAGCATTTGCCAGAGAACACCAAGATTGGCAGGTTCGACATTGCCACCCTTGTGCTCTATATGGATAAGAGGAGGTTCACACTGAGAACATGTGACAGACATAGCAGTCTGGAGATGCTGTGGAGACCATTCTGCTACCTGCAACATCCTCCATCATGACCAGTTTTTGCAGTGAGTCAGTACTGCGGAGGCATTTCTTGGGGGGCCAAACAGCCCTCTATGTGCTAGCCAGAGGTACCCTGACTGCCATTAGGTACTGGGATGAGATCCTCAGTCCCATTGTGAGACCATATGCAGGTGCAGTGGGCCATGGGTTCCTTCTGATTCATGACAATGCTAGGCATCTTGTGGCCGAAGTGTGTCAGCAGTTTCTGCTTGATGAAGGAATTAATGCTATGGACTGGCCTGCCCATTCCCCAGACTTGAATCTAATCAAGCACATCTGGGACATCATGTCTCATTCCATCCACCAATGCCACATTACACCACAGACTGTCCAGGAGTTGACAGACACTTTAATCCAGGTCTGGGAGAAGATCCCACAGGAGAACATCTGCCGCCTCATCAGGAGCATACTCAGGCATTGTAGGGAAGATATACAGGCACATGGAGGCCAGACACACAACTGAGCCTCATCAAGAGCATACCCAGACATTGTTGGTAGGTCATACATGCCTGTGAAGGCCATACACACAACCGAGCCTCATCGGGAGCATGCCAAGGCATTGCAGGGAGGTCATACCGGCACATGGAGGCCACACACACTACTGAAACTCATATCCTTGTCTTGAGACATTTCCACTGAAGTTGGATAAACCTGTAATTTGATTTTCAACTCTGATTTCGAGTATAATTCCAAATCCAGACTTCCATGGGATATTGATTCAGATTTACATTCATTTTTTTTGTTTTATTCTCAACCCATTCCACTATGTAATGCATAAAGATTTGCAACTGGAATAAGTCATTCATTGAGATCTTGGATGTGGTATTTTAGTATTCCTTTTTTTGAGCAGTGTTTATTGAAGTCAGTGATAGAATAGATAATGCACCATGACTTACAGTACTGTGCAAAGGTTTTAGCCAGGTCTGGCAAAAATGCTCCAAAGTAATAATGCTTTCAAACCTAGAAGTGTTAATAGTTTATTTTTATAATTACCAAAATGCAAAGTAAATGAACAAAAGAGAAATTCAAATCACATCAATATTTGGTGTGACTGGCCTTTGCCATCAACATAACATCAATTCTTCTAAGTACTTGCCCATAGTTTTTGAAGAAACTCAGGTGGGAGGTTGTTGCAAACATCTTGGCAAACTAACAGCAGATCTTCTGTGTAGGAGACTTGTACAAATCCTTCTGTCTATTCATGTTAGCCCAGACAGACTTGGTGATGTTTAGATGTTGACTCTGTGGGGGTCGAATCATTACTTCCAGAACTGCTTATTCTGCTTTTACACCAAAGATTGCTCCTAATGACGTTAGCGGCCCATAGGGAATTGTCCCGCCTTTCCCTATTGCCAGTTCGGGCCTGACGTTAGCTGTATGTTTAGGGTCGATGTGCTGCGGCAGAATGAAATTTGGAGCCAATCAGATGCTGATGATATTGCATAATGGATGAGTACCTGAATTTCTCAGCATTGAGGACAATACTAACAATGACCAAATCCCCAACTGTATTTGCTATAATGTAGCCCTAATCTTGCAAGGACTTTCCACTGTGCTATACTACAGACATTATTATTGTGCTGCTCTTCAGCCTATCAGTAAACAAACTGTCTTCTGTCACAGCTAACTATTTTACGTTTCTATAAGTCAAGAGAACCTGCTGCCATTCTTCTGCAACCCTGTTCCTATATTTTAATGCATACAGTAGTAGATGCACTTGGCCTCGTTTGCATGTTGGCATCAATTTTTGGCTGACATTCTTTTACGAAGGCCACTTTTGGCTAGACCTTTCAGAGAAGAAGATGGGTGTAGCTGTCTCAATGGTTGCTACCAGTTCTGAGCTGATGGCACTGCTGGAAACCTTCTCATTTTGAAGGGAAGTTGGCATGTTGTGCCTTTCATCTGCTGCACTAAGTTTCCTTGGCTGACCACTGCTTATATTGTAGTCCACATTTAACAAATGTGCAAGGGATAAAATCAACAGAGTAGTTTGTTTTAGGGGTACTTCACACACAACGATATCGCTGCAACGTCACAGGTTTTGTGACGTAACAGCGACCTTGCCAGCGACCTCGCTATGTGTGACACGTAGCAAAGACCAGGCCCCTGCTGTGAGATCTCTGATCATTACAAACCGTTCTGGACCATTTTTTTTTTTTTTTTGAACAATGAGTTTTTATTGAGAAAAAATTTAAGGATACATACACCAGGCAGCTGCATGAACAACTACAGCTGACCGTGAAAGCGATAATCTAACAGGATCATCTATTGTAATAACAGGAGATCGGAAAAGGTCCGAATCTCAACAGGAGGGGAAAAGGGAAGAGTCGGGGAAGTGGGGGAGGGGGAGGGTGGGGAGGGGGAAGGGAGGGAAAAAGAAAAGAGTGTTCAGATTTGTGCTCAGCATTGAATACAACCAAGTATGATGGACAAATCCTACAGAAGATATTAGTTACAATTAACAGTATTGTAAGGAGAGGAAATCCAAGGCTCCCACCATGAGAGTATTCTGGAACGGCGGGCAAAGTCATGGGATAGAGCTAGCTCGTATTGTAGGTGGGTGTTCAGCGAGTCCAGTAAATCTTTGAGGCCGGGAGACCGAGCAGATCTCCAGCATCTGGCCACACAGAGCCTTGCCGCGAGAAGTATGTTAGCTGTGATAGGCCGAACTGGAGTAGGAGTGTCCTCCAGACCGATACCCAGTAAGGCAAGGATCGGGGTGAGCTGAGTAGTAATACCTGACAGAGACATTATGAGTGTGTCAACTTGTTTCCAGAAAGATTGCATCAAAGGGCAGTACCACCACATGTGGGCGGAGGAACCCTCTCCACCGCAGGATCTCCAACACTCCTGAGCAGATGAAGAAGAGGAGCTGTGCCTTCCAAAGTGGGCTAGTTTAATTGGGGTGAGGTACCACTCCATGTGGATTTTCTTGATCTGCTCAAGGTGATTTATGCATCGTGAGTAGGCTGAACTGCGTCGAGCCGATGTCTGCCATTGTTCGAGAGTGGCGCTGAAGCGGAGCAGGCTCTCCCATCGGAGCATGTAAGGTAGTTTGTTGGCACTGTTCCGTCTAGCGATGGCGCCATACATAATTGAGATGCCATGGCCAGGAGGAGAGGGGGCTTTGAAGAAGCTCTGTACTAGGCCATCATAAAGCGAGATGTCGAGTGTGGGTAGAGTGATGGAATTTAAAAGTGGCGCAACTGTAGGTAACAAAAGAAAGAGGAGCGAGGGAGGGCATATTGATCGGTTAGCTCAGTGAAAGACTTGAGGTGAGTCTCATCGTAAACCTGATGGAGGTGGAGAACCCCCCTGTTTCGCCACATCGAGAGAGACAGAGACTCCACAGACAGCTCCGCAGCAAGGATAGAGATGTACCTGGACAAAAACGGGAGGAGATGCCCGTGTTGGAGAGACCACACCCTCAGTAATGATGTCATCGACTTAAGAGGAGGATTGTTCCGGAAAGGGCCGAGCATCGACATCTCAAGTAACAATCTGGTAGAGTTGCGTGGGGCCAATGACTTCTCTATCTCCATCCACAGAGGGGATGAGAGATCAGCCCACCAGTGGCGCGCCGCAGCAAGGTGGATAGCTGTGGAGTAGGAAGAGATGTTTGGAGCTCCCATTCCCCCAAGATCAACTGGTAGAGTAAGAACTCTAGCGCTCACCCGGTGTGGTCTGTTATTCCATATGAACTTCCCTAGAGTAGACTGTAAAACGGCAATCATTCTGTTGGTGAAGGTCAGAGGGAGACCGGAAAGAACATATAAAATCTTAGGTTGGACCATTTTTGGACATTGCGCTCCCGTTGGGCAGCGTGCATCGCTGTATTTGACAGGGACAACGACCAACGATCTCAATACTACGCATGAGAGTGAAAGGGTCCCAAGGACTGCCGTATCGTTGCTGCAATGCTGGTGAGATCTGACTGTTTGACATCTCACCAGCGACCACGTAGCAACGCACCAGCGATCCCGGCCAGGTCAAGTCGTGGTCGTGATCGCTGGAAAGTTTCAGCGTGTAAAAGGACCCTTTAGAGCTAGTTCAGAATGCAGAAGCAAATTTGGATCAATGGAAACAATGACATAGATCCACTGACCAGCCCCAGCTATTGCCCAGTCAGCAGGACCTAATTTATATATATTATGAAATGAAACTGAATAGCTAGATGTTATGTGAGCAGGGATCATTTGTGAGGTTTGTGAACGATCCCTGCTTACAACATCGTTGGTCAGTTGTCCACGATATCTAGATGTGTGACATCTCAGCAACGATGTCAAAACGATGTGTGCAACGACTGCTCGCCCACGAGATCATTGCAGACATCGTTCCGACATCGTGCCGTGTGAAGGTACCTTTAGTCTTTTCTTTTCAGAGTTTTAGAAACCTTTGACAATGTGTTAGTTACACTTCACATCTAAACTCTTAAAAAGTGTTTGTTGTTTTAGATGCAATAAGTGCGCAAAACCATAAGTTTGTCTCACACCTGGTAGTTCACTTTTTTATCCAATATTTTATGATACATGTTGCTTATAAAATCTCTTTTATTGTACTTTAGCTTTAGTAAAGAAAAGAACAGAAAAAGGTTTGCAGTGTCGAGACTCTCCAGATTCAGGTCAGCATGGTGTTCTATCTATCTTATGTTCTTATGAATCATGCTTGATGCTAGATGTAACTGTATAAGTTCCCAGTTGAAAACTATAGCTAATAATAATAATAATAATAATAATCATATCACCAAAGGTTTTACATGGTTTTAGCAAGTAAGGTTTGGTGAGTTGAGTATCGCCAAAAAAATATTTTTTCCTCCTACCCTCAGGCTAAGGTATAAATATATGATTACTAAGTGAACCAACGTGGTCATAAGATTCAAGGTGCCAATCCCTACCTATTCTGAATGGAGCACTAAACGCACATGTGCACTATGGAGTCCTTTTATCTGAAAAGCAAAAAAAGTAGAAAAGGGCGGCACTCACCGGAGTATATAGGATGGTCCTTTATTCCAAGAACTCAGGGAGAAACAGGGTGCCCTTCGTACCCCCTCCCTGCACCCTGTTTCTCCCTGAGTTCTTGGAATAAAGGACCATCCTATATACTCCGGTGAGTGCCGCCCTTTTCTTTTTTTGCTTTTCAAGTGCTGGTGCTTTAGCTGTGCACTGCCGGATGGGAATATGCCATGACTGGAAGATTATCCGGACTTGACAGAGGTATTGCTTAGTGCCCTGCTTGCCTTATTTTTCAGAGTCCTTTTATCTGTTCGACTGACTGTGATAATGTGGCGCCCCGCTATGCAGGCGTCACAGAGGGGTATTGCACCCATAAAAGCGGTGCAGATGCTCCAGCCGCAAGCAGATTCTAGGATGGTGGGTGGGACCCATGAACTAGCACCCTACACTAAATCACACAGTGGGAGGAACCCGGGAGGGAACAAAACCACCTCTGGGGGAACAAGAAGGTCTTTGGACAGACTTAGGCTGGCTTCACACCATGGCAAGGTCTGGTCCAGGGCTGTGCGGTGTAAACCAGACAGCCCCGGACCGGTTTTTGGCCCCATAGTAGCCTATGGGGCCGGATGGAGCCGGATGGCAGCTCTCTGCAATCCAGTTTCCATCTCTCCGGATGAATCTGGGAGAACTCGGATTATTCTCACCGGACACAAAAATGTTGCTTGCAATGTTTTTGTGTCCCAGGGGGCAAATCACTCCAAAAAGCCAGATTCGCCCGGATTCTCCCGGATCCGGGGCAATCTGGCGCTCCCTAACATGGGAGCCTATGGGGCCGGATTGCCCCGGTCCGGGCGAATCCGGGAACTGGATACCGGCGGCTGCACGCCGCTGTTGTTTCAGGACCGTGGCTAGCTCCATGCTAGCCGCGATCTTGAAAAATCAGCAGCTGTGGCTGCAATTACAGCCATCCGGCTGCACACAGGACCGGAGGGCACATTTGGCCCTCCGGTTCTGTGTGCTGATCCGGTCCGGGGCTGTTTGGTTTACACCGGACAGCCCCGGACCGGACCTTACCGTGGTGTGAAGCCAGCCTTAGCCTCTGAGGAAGGAGAGTAAGAGTTGAGAGTTCGGAGTCAGGCAGTGAGCCTGAAGGAGCAAGGAGGTCCTCACCTCCAGGCTTAGGAGAGGGTCTCTCGGCTGAGGGACCGGGAGAAGGAAAGCTTCTCCAGGCGCAGAACGTTACCGGGCACCAGAGCCCGCACCTGTGGGATCCTCTAAGGACCACAGAAAATCCGGAGGACCGAGGGGGATATGCTCCTCCCGGAATCCTGAGCAGCCTAAAGAGGTAACCAGGCCCCGCTGAAGGAGCAAGCAGCTAGCCAGCAGAGGGTAACCCAAACAGGATCAAAGGAGAGAGGACGCAAGAGGTCAGGGTAGCTTTATGAAACCCAACTTCACCACTACTGGGAAGCGAGAAGGAATAGACGGGAAAGAAGGCACACACCAAGGGTTCCACCATATCACCTGGGATCCGCTTGCAGCCACCCGTTAACTACCTGTTATAACATCTAAATGCTGAACTGAGAACTGTAACCAATGTTGCTAAAGTTTCCAGTAAAGTTCCCGGAGTGAAGTGACTTTGACTCTGCTGCATCTTCTTTGCATGAACTTGTTCTTCCACAGGATTGCTGCCCCGGAGGTCCAGTCCTGCCTGCGGAGGACTACACCATCTCAGTCGCGATACCTTCGACCTCCGGCGGGCTGTGGCGGCGCTGGTGCTACTCACCAGAAACTGCAGGTGGCGTCACGACAACAAAACTTTGTAAATAGTCCCCTGTAAATATTTTCCCCCTTTTCAAACATAGGCCCAGGGCACGGGATCAGGCGCGTGACACTTAACCCTTTGCCGCCTGCTACCCGAGTACCCCAAAGCTTGGGTGCTACAATAACAAAGATAGCACTGTACTGAAACATCTCCATCAGTGCTATAGATACTTAATGTGCACCACAGCGTGACCACCGCTTCATTTATCCTCAACCACCAGATTGGGGGCTTCTCACCATGCGGTCCCAGCAGTTGAGCCAAAGCATCACACATTCTTAGTAATCATGTACATCATATATATGATATGAGCCATTTAAGTGGCAATAAATAATTGTCTTTAAGTTGGTGTTTGGCAGCAGGAGAAATGGCAAGCATAAAGATCTGAACACTTTGACATCAGCCAATTATGATGACTAAATATCGTCAGGACATTTCCAAAGCAGCAAGTCTTTGGTATCATGGTTAAATACTACCAAAATTGGTCTAAAGAAGGATAAGTTCAGCTGGTGACAAGTCTTTGGCGTCCAGGCTTTGATGCCTCTATGAGCAGATAAGGCTTCTGGTCTGATCTATAGAAGCACTGAAAGTATTGCTGAAAGTATTCTAGACACAGATGTTTTCACCTGATCCTTTCTACAGGTGTCTCCATATACAGTTTTGTAGATTATGAACTTGTCTTCATAACATTATTGAAAAAATTATTCGAGTGATGCAATTGGTAAACCTAAAATTCAATACAGGTCACACGATAGTATAAAAAATCAGTCCAATTTTCATCTATGAAAAGTTGGGACGATGGGGATGATTGTTTTGTCACTTGCACCGTTGGCAATCCGTTTTTTGTCTTGCAGTAACAATTATTAACCATTTAACACTTTCTATGTTACAGAATTGTTATTTATCTTAAAAGTCGAATGCTATACTGTGGCATCTGATTTTTTTTTTTTCTCTGGCACACTATCACTTGAATGAGTGAGTCTCATCAGATATTAGAGTCAAATCGCAGCATGCCATGACTTTTCACAGGCAGATTCTGTTTGTGGAAAATATCGGTCATTAGCACTGCCCAATTATATAACATTCGTCCCATTTTTTTCACGGATACCACAAATACAGTTGTATGAGTGAGGCCTATGGGTGAGAGATATGATCTGGATGAGGGAGTGATCTGGATGCAACGTGTTTTCTCTTCCCGAGATGCTAGTGTCCTGTTTGGGAGAACATGATGTATGTGCCCACGATCAGGATTACTAACACAGCGTATTTTTACTGTGCTCTACGTTGAGAACACTCACGTCTCTGCAACAATATTTGTCATGCTGCAGCTCGGGAAGCCGCACCAAAGTCAGTTTACAGAGCGTCAAAAGAAGCATAGCGGACAGGAAACTTCTATAAATCCATCCACTGTGGTCGTACAGTACAACGCATCGAAAACACAATGTGTCCATAACCCTGCTAATCCTTATGGTATGCACTCACCCTAAGGCTGGTTTTACACTTCTGACATCACGTCCATGTACTGACCACCATGTTGGACCAGTTGCAGATTTCCTAATATTCTCACCAATCTGTAAGCCATAAATGAGCTAGTGAATTCTGGTCATAGCACCAGTGGCCCGGGCCAGACATTGAAGTCCCATACACGAACGTGTGAAATGGGCCTGGTCTTCTAAATATTGGAACCTAAGGACAACCCCTCATAATAACATATTAAGGAATCTGTAATGAATGGAAAACCATTTATTTAAAGGGAACCTGTCACCTGATCTAAGCCCTTTCAAACTCTCAAGCAACCTAAAGCTTGAAATGCTTTCAACATTCGTCAGACAATATTTTTGTAGTCAGGATCTTTGTTATTGCCTAAAAACTTTTCTATTCCTTTTGTAAATGCAATCCACCCTCCTTTTTGATGATCCATCATGGTATTGATAAACTCTTCATCAGCTATAAACCTTCTAATGTCTGGTCTGACGAACACACATTCCTTCAATTTTGCCTCTGAGAGGCCTGGGAACTTGGTGACCCAGTATTTGAAGCATTCTCCATCCCTTGGAAGTGATTTTACGTATTTCTCATCAATCCCAATTTTATGTGGAGAAGTGGTAGAAGAACTTTATGGGGAGGTACCAAACTTTCTCGGAGGACATTTTTTTCACTGACTGTGAGCACTCTCAGCTCCCAACTCTTCTTGGTCCAGTAATTTTGTTGGTCTGGACTGTCCCACAGACACAGAAAACAAGGGTATTTCAGGGCGAACTACACTGGTGCAGCTGCACCAGGGCCCCGACCGCTGGGCCCCTTCAAGCTGTAGGGGAGACCCCCATGCCGAACCCCCGCAAGCCCGTCAAGGGAGGGAGGGTCAGCAAGGGAAGCAGAGAGCTTCCATGCTCGCCCCTCGCCTGATCCCGCCCCTCCTCTCCTCTGCTCCTCCGGCCCCTAGCATACATCCGGCGCGGCTCCCAGGTAGGAGAGCATCGCGCCTGCGGCTCCCTGCGGCTCCCAGCGGCTCCTAGCAGCACCCACCCCCCCCTTCCCGGGCCGCGCCGACGGCCAACGGCACCCCTCCCCCCGGCCGCGCCGACTGCCAGTAGCCCCGCCCCCCCCCCCCGTTCCTGTCCTGCACCAGGGCCCCCGGGGGTGACGGTCCGCCTCTGGGGTATTTGGTATACCCAGCTTGTTGCCCAAGCATCATGAACAAGTCTTTCAATCCCCGCACACTTACCAATCATGATCTTCATATTTAAGTTAAAGAAGAACCCATTCCAAGTTCTTGTATGTTTCCTTCAGGTGTACGGATTGAACTACAGGGAGGGAAGCATAAAAACTGCCATTTTGGAGTAAAATTTCTTTTTCAAGAATCTATATAAAGATGCCATTGCGCTGAATCATATTGGATTTTGGATTAACCCATCAAACCTTCGACATTGATGCAATAAGCCAACTTGTCCTCCTGGGCAAAGTAAGGAATGAACTCCTTTCACAATGTCTGTGCTATGAAAAAGACACTCCTTGCAACAATAAATTCCTCCTTTTGAGCCTTGATCCAAGTAACTTAAAGGCCTCTTTGGGAAGATTCAAGACTCTTACCAAATCATTCATCTCTTCCTGTGAAAACAACTTTGGTCTTGTATCATCTTCAAAGTCAGAGCTTGATTCATGATCTGATTCAGGTATGACTCCACCTTCATGGAGCTAATCATGTCTCCCAAGATATCAGTGGACTTGGGTACTGGTATATCTGTACCATGGGGGATGGGACGAATTGCTGAGTGAAGATTGGGCTATGAAATGGAATGCTTCCATTCTGAATTATACACTTTCACATCATGTGAACAAAAGTAACAATCATCACTATGGTTCTTTTTGTCTTGTATACCATAGGAATCCAAAATGGAAAGCTTTTTTGTATACCCTTGAACCAGTTTTGGAGGTCCTCAGCACACTGTGTGCAGACTTTATGAGGCGCCCAATCTTTATCTTGATCTCCAATTTTTGGTCCGAAGTATGCGAAGTATACTTTTTTCACAAAGTCTGTAATATTCTGCTGTTGCTTCAACACTGTATATTCACCACAAATGTAACAGAAACGGACCACAAATGTAAAAGAAACTCTCAGGTAAATTAATACGCGTCCACATAGCCATAATGCTAATTTTGGGTAACACAATTGAATAATGATGGGCTAACATGAACTGAGATGAAAAAGTGTGTACAGGCAAGAACCAAGAAAAAAAAATTGAATCAAACCCGGACATGTCAGAGCCCACGCGTTCAGCTTGCAACATGTTGATGCTGGTTTCATTAGCTCACTCTGAAAGTTCTTTTCTTTGAAATCTATATTTGTTTGGCATTGTACAGGGTGGACCACTTATATAAATGCACCTAAATAAAATGGGAATGGTTGGTAATAACAACTTCCTGTTTGTGGCACATCAATATATGGGAGGGAGAAACTATTCCAGATGGGTGGGGACCATGGCGGCCATTTTGAAGTCAGTCATTTTGGATCGAACTTTATTTTTTTCAATTGGAAAAGGGTCATGTGACACATCAAATGTATTGAGAATTTCATAAGAAAAACAATGGTGTGCTTGGTTTTAACGTAACTTTATTCTTTCATGAGTTATTTACAAGTTTATGACCACTTATAAAATGTGTTCAAAGTGCAGCCCATTGTGCTGGATTGTCAATGCAACCCTCTTCTCCCACTCTTGACACTCTGATAGCAACACCGCAGAAGAAATGCTGCACAGGCTTCCAGTATCCGTTGTTTCAGATGCTGCACATCTCGTATCTTCACAGCATAGACAATTGCCTTCAGATGAGGATGAGGAAAACATTTTTGGGAATGGTGAAGTTAACAGACAAAACCAGCGCTATTGGTCTGACAGTAACCCACAGTGGGAGATCCTCAAGACTGCTGGAACACAAAATTAATGGTATAGTGTGGTATATGGGGTACAAAGAAAGTGGGCCATTCTTCATCAATGAAACCTCAATGCCACTGGATATCTGAATCATGTAGCAATTTCAGATATCAGTAGAGCGGCCGTCACACGCAACGATTTTAAGCCCGATATCGCTTAAGCGATATCGTTTTGGCATCGTTGCATGTAATCAAGCGTTTTACTATGTAAAATCGCTTGATCATGACATCGCAGATCTGAGCTCGGAGCTCAAATCTAGCGATGAACGATGTCACGATCTGCTTCATCGTGTGTATGACACCACGATGAACGATCTCCCACGGCAGAGCCCATGCTGGGAGATGGTAACTATGGTAACGTCGGGTTACTAAGCGCCGCGCGACGCTAGTAACCCGATGTGTACCATAGTAACCAGCGAGATCGCGGCTCCACATCGCTGGTGAGTCTGTCTGTGTGACATCTCACAGCGATGTGAGCGATATGTAAGCGATCGCGCGTGCACGTGATCGCTTACAATATCGCTCACGATGTCGAGACGTGTGACGGCCCCTTAGCATTGAGGTTTCCATTGGTGCCAACAACTGATAGTGTAGAACAAAATGGGCTTGCAGCATCCAAAAAATTCATAAGACAACTACTTTTATTGAAAAATGGCAAAACAAATCCTCTAAAAGTGAGAATAAAAGCAATTACAGTACATGTAATCCAGATCACGGGTAAACATGTTTTGAACTGGTTTCCTTGATCACTGCATACATTTTAGATTAAATTTTATAAAGGTTTTGAATGCTGGAAAACCCATTTGTACTACATGAAGGAAGAGAGGAGCAAAAAGCCATGGAAAACAAGCTGAAATCTATCAGTAATTGTAAGCAATCCTGTCCTGTCCTGAAAACTAATACCAGCTGGTTCAACTGCTGGCCTACAAAAAGGTGTTTTTTACCAAGGTGCCACACAAGAAAATATTTCATGATGATAAAAAAGCAGTGAGCTGTCTCAAAACCTCAGAATCTTATTGTTACAAAACATATTGATGGTATTGGTTATCGTAGAATTTCTAAACTACTGAAGGTTCCAGTGAGAATTGTTGGGGCCATAATGAAGTAAAAATAACATACTTTCACCATAAATTGGGCGAATAGTGTTACGGCAAGATTTTCAGAAGGAATAGGGTTATCAGAAGAGTTGTCTAAGAGCCAAGAACCACCTGTGAAGACCTACAGAAAGCATGGAATAAGCATAATTTTTCAAAGAAAACAATAACTAATGCACTCACCCTCCATGGCCTGTATGCACAATCACCACACAGGACTCTATTGCTGAATAAAAAGTGCATTTAAATATGCTCAATAACATTTAGTTTACATTCTCATGGGACGCTAGTGCTCCGCTAGTGTTCCGTTTTTGACAAATCTGCTATTGCAGTTAACATGTAGTGAAAGGCAGTGACGTTGGCTGCCCCGGTCAAGTCAAAATGCATTTCACAATTTTGTATTCAAACGAATCCTCAAAAAATGCAGCCAAAATTCTTGTGTGAATGTAGCCTGAGATAAACCTGTGAAATACTGGGAGAATATAGTCCTGGTCAATGAAACCAAAATTGAACTATTTGGATGCCATAAAGCACACGATGTTTGGGGCCAAAAGGCAGCACTGCATATCACCCCAAAAACACCATACCAACAGTGAATTTTGAAAGTAGGAACATCATGGCGTGCGGCTGTTTTTCAGCATACGGCACTGGCAAACTTCATATAATTAAAGATACGATGAATGGACAAATGTTCTGAGACATTCTTGATAAAAATTTGCTGCCAGCTGATGAAGAAGAATCGAGGGTGGACATTTCAGCACAACAATGATCCCAAACACAAAGCCAAGGAAACTCTCAATGGGCTTCAGGGAAAGAAAACACACACCATAAGCACTGCTTATCACCCCAAAACACCTTACCTACAGTGAATTTTGGAGGTGGGAACATCATGGTGTGGGGCTGTTTTCAGCATACAGCACTGGCAAACTTCATATAATTGATGAAGGATGAATGGACAAATGTACCAACATTCTTGATAAAAATCTGTTGCCGACCGAGAGTGGACATCCATATGGCAAAACGCTGCTAAGTCCTCCATATGTACTCTCTATAAGGAGAACATTTATAAAATATTAATGCTATGGTACCATACACCTGAAGTCTCCACAGAATGGATCCCTCTTTGCCATTGACCTGTTGGAGGTGTGGAAGAGACGTGGGCACCACATTCCACAAATTCTGGGCTTGCCCGAAGATTAACCCTTTTGGGGTCAGGTCAAATTCCTAGCAGATAAAGTCCTGCATGAGACATTGATCTAGATCCCCTAGTATTTCTATTAGGATATTGGGCCCCAGGTTTGGGCAAACTGACATCCAGACTCTTTTTACACATACTTACAACGGCCAGATGCCTAATTGCAAGATACTGGAGGCAAACCAAATGCACCCTCTCTGCTAAGTCTCAAGCGAAGGATTTTGTATGTTAGGTGGATGGAACATCTTACGGCCTTAATGAACGACTCGGTGGATAAATTCATGTCGATCTGGTCTCCATGGGACTACTATGCTGCTGGTTCTGAACCATCTTCTCTCTAACGTGCTTATAGAGGCCGATGTTATTTCCCATCTCCTTTTCCCCTCTTTCCTACCACCCCTAGTCTTGTCAGAGTATTACATGTCTATATGTTTGTTTGAACTCTATAATGTTCTACACTTTCTCTATATTTGTTTGATAGACAGCATATTGGTTGATTCAATAGTCATTATCTTTTGTTCCGATCTCTTATGGGGGTTCCGCCCGATTCGCAGGAACGGGATCTTTAACCCTCACGAGAGACTGTAGGTACAGAGAATTACTGTGTAGTGGAAACTAGAGATGATGTATTACATGTACCGAATCTATGTTATGTCTTGTTAAATGGAAAATGTTTTTCTTGTCCAATAAAAACTTATAGTTTAAAAAAAAAAAAATCTGTTGCCATCTACCAGGATGACGAAGATGAAATGAGGGTGGACATTTCACAAGACAATGATCGCAAGGACACAGCCAAGGAAACTCTCAATTGGCTTCAGAGAAATAAAATAAAGCTGCTAGAATGGCCGAGCCAATAACTAAACCTGTATCCAATAGAAAATGTATGGAGGGATCTAAAGCTCAAAGTTCATAAAAGGAGCCCACGGGACCTTCAGGATTTGAAAAGAGTTTGTGGGAAAAAATTGGCCAAAATCACACCTGAGCAATGCACGTTTATCTATTATGGAAGCTCCATCACTAACAAAGGCGTCAATACTTTTTCCCTGTGTCATTTCTCATTATTACACGTAACATATATTATGAACATCTAAGGTTTGATTTCTTTGCCTGTGTGGATTGGATGGGTTGTTACCAACCTCTAGTGATAAATTCATGTCAATAACCGCTTTAAAATTATATTTGCTTAGAAAATTGGTGATGTGTTCAGTACCTATTCCACCCACTGTATCTGTAAAAAGCATGTGATTATTGGTGGCTCCATATGAAATCTGTTTGGTTTTTTTTTTTTGCAGACCCATAGATATGATAGGACAAGTGTCAATTTTTTCATAAGCAGATCTGGACCTTGGAAAATAATTACTGCAATGTTAATGATCGCTCGCTGGATTGAGTTTAACCCTGGCAGCAAAAGTTGCTTTCAACATTGCAGCTGCGTTGCCAGCGATGTCTCTGCGTGTAACATCTCCGTAGCAATCTTGGCTAAATGCCCAAAACGTGCGCACTCCTGTGAGTTGTCGGCGATGGTGCCCCGTGTAACGGTACCTTGAGACTATCACAGAGCAGGTGCATTTATACGGAGACTTGATTACACACAGGTGGATTCTATTTATCATTACCAGTCATTTAGGATAACATTGGATCATTCATGGCCACTTTACACGTCCCGATATCGGCGTCCAACTCCGACCAAAAGTTACAAGGTTCGTGCGTTGGCCCCGATATCGTTTGTGCGTTGTATGGTGTGAATGTCCAATACGATGCACGAACGATGCCAAAACGATATCGGGGATCGAATGAGCGTGCTCTCCAACGGCCCGATATTGGATTGACGTTGCGGCCAGATCGGGCTGTGTAAAAGCCCAACAACGATGTGAAGTACAACATCCCCTATTCTCTCCCATGTTAAATGGTCGTTCCTGGGTCGGCCGTACAAGGGGCGTAGACATCGTAGTGGCGTTGCCTGCCGATATCGCACTGTGTAACATTTCCTATGCGATCTTGGAATTCTGCCCAGAAAAAGCGCGCTCCCGCGGCATTGGATCCAATATCGGACCGATGTTGAGACGTGTAAAGTGGCCATCAGAGATCCTCACTGAACTTCTGGAGTGAGTTTGCTGCACTGAAAGTAAAGGGGCCGAATAATATTGCACGCCCCACTTTTCAGTTTTTTATTTGTTAAAAAAGTTTTAAAATACCCAATAAATTTCGTTCCACTTCACGATTGTGTCCTACTTGTTGTTGATTCTTCACAAAAATATTAGAACTTATATCTTTATGTTTGAAGCCTGAAATGTGGCAAAAGGTTGAAAAGTTCAAGGGGGCCAAATACTTTCACAAAGCACTGTATATGTTTCACTTTATGTAATGACTTACTGAAAAAAATGAACTTTTTGGTGATATTTTAATTTATTGAGCTACACTAGTATTTTGTTTATTATATACATCCCCTTAAAAAAAAAACTACATTTCGATAATATATAGTACCAGTTTTCTCACTTACCATCTACTTCATTTATAGTGTACAAAACTTTAGAAGAAATATTTTTTTTTGTTTTTGTTAGAAAATATTTTCCTTTGAAGAAGTTCCAAAGAAATTCTGTCACAGCAAAGAATACAATAGAAATAATATTGTATAAAGCAGTAAAAAAACACAGAACACAGTAACACGAATAGAACAACAATGACAATAAGAAAAATCAGGACAATTGGCAGATCTATATTTGGTGTCTAGATGATTCCTTCAGGACAATAAATCACAGTAACTGGCAGCTCTTTTCAGCAATACTGAGCATTGTGTTGTATTGTATTGAAAATATTACAATTTCTGTCATACTGGAATCACTAATAACGCAAATGTCATTTTATATATCCATTAGAACAATAGAAAACCTGTCTCAAAAGTAACAGAGTGTTATATAATCATTGAATCAAATGTCTGCGGCAAAAACAATGTTCCGCTGTGGACTTTTTACATAACTTGTCCTTTAAATCTTTCATTCTTTGTTTGTTTTTTTTTTATGATTTTAACATAGAGTTGTAAAACTTTCCACTGGAAAAAAATTATTGAATCAATCTGTACAGTGGCATGTACAATATATACCGTATATACTCATGTATAAGCCGACCCGTGTATAAGCCAACCCCCCTACTTTTGCCCCCAAAACCTGGGAAAACCTATTGACTCGTGTATAAGCCGAGGGTGGACCCCAGCACAGGTATACAGCCCCCAGCAGTGTGGTATACAGCAGCTCCCCAGTGGTATATACAGGTCCCAGCAGTGTTACAGCAGCAGCCCCAGTGGTATATACAGCAGCAGCCTCAGTGGTAGTATACAGAAGCAGCCCCAGTGGTATATACAGCAACAGCCCCAGTGGTATATATAGCAGCAATCCCCGGAGGTATATATAGCAGCAGCCCCAGAGGTATATAGAGCAGCAGCCTCAGAGGTATATATAGCAGCAGCCTCAGAGGTATATACAGCAGCAGCCTCAGAGGTATATACAGCAGCAGCCCCAGAGGTATATACAGCAGCAGCCCCAGAGGTATATAAAGCAGCAGCCCCAGTGGTAGTATACAGCAGCAGCCCCAGTGGTATATACAGCAACAGCCCCAGTGGTATATATAGCAGCAGCCCCAGAGGTATATACAGCAGCAGCCCCAGAGGTATATATAGCAGCAGCCTCAGAGGTATATACAGCAGCAGCCCCAGAGCTATATACAGCAGCAGCCCCAGAGGTATATACAGCAGCAGCCCCAGAGGTTATATACAGCAGCAGCCCCAGAGGTATATACAGCAGCAGCCCCAGAGGTATATATAGCAGCAGCCCCAGAAGTATATATAGCAGCAGCCCCAGAGGTATATACAGCAGCAGCCCCAGAGGTATATAGCAGCAGCGTCAGAGGTATATACAGCAGCAGCCCCAGAGGTATATATAGCAGCAGCCCCAGAGGTATATATAGCAGCAGTCCCAGAGGTATATATAGCAGCAGCCCCAGAGGTATATACAGCAGCAGCCCCAGAGGTATATAGCAGCAGTGTCAGAGGTATATAAAGCAGCAGCCCCAGAGGTATATATAGCAGCAGCCCCAGAGGTATATATAGCAGCAGCCTCAGAGGTATATACAGCAGCAGCCCCCGAGGTATATACAGCAGCAGCCCCAGAGGTATATATAGCAGCAGCCCCAGAGGTATATACAGCAGCAGCCTCAGAGGTATATACAGCAGCAGCCTCAGAGGTATATACAGCAGCAGCCCCAGAGGTATATATAGCAGCAGCCCCAGAGGTATATATAGCAGCATCCCCAGAGGTATACAGGCCGCCCGTCCGCCACCCCCATCAGTATACAGGCGCCCCCCATCAGTATCCAGGGCCCCCCCTTGCTGCCGCAAACCTGTAAAGTAAGATCATTATACTTATCCCTGTGGCTGTCCCCGCCGCTGCTCTGCACCGCGCTCCTTCATGCCTCTTCCGGCTTCTTCTGGCTTCCTCCTCTGGCGCACAGACAATGACGTCATTGACTGCGCCGACTGGAGGAGGAAGCCGGAAGAAGCCGGATGAAGCTGGAGGAGCGCGATGGCAGCGGCGGGGACGGCCACAGGGATAAGTATAATGATCTTACTTTACAGGTTTGCGGCAGCAAGGGGGCCCTGGATACTGATGGGGGGGCGCCTGTATACTAATGGGAGTGGCGGTCGGGCGGCCTGTGCCGTATGACTCGCGTATAAGCCTACTTGCAGGTGACATATCCCCCAACCCGGGACCCCCCACCACATCCCTCCACTCACCTCCAATTTATGCCCATCCCCCATCACAAACTCTCGCAACCCCCGCAACCTTATACCCATTCACCCAACCCCAGTCCCCCTGTCTGGAGCACTCTGGAATGCCCGCTCAGTGTGTAACAAACTCTCCTACATCCATGACCTCTTCATCACCAATAAATTCAAATTCCTCGGCATCACCGAAACTTGGCTCACCCACGCCGACACAGCCTCCCCTGCCGCCCTCTCCTACGGCGAACTCACGCTTTCCCACACACCACGCCCTAATAGCACCCGTGGGGGTGGTGTGGGTATACTCTTGTCCGACAGCTGCTCCTTCATCCCTACTACACCGCCTCCCTCCGCCTCCTTTCCCTCCTTCGAACTGCACTCTGTTCGCATTTTGTCCCCCTGCAACCTCCAACTCGCGGTCATCTACCAACCCCTGGGACCCACCGCCTCCTTCCTGGACCACTTCAACACTTGGCATCTCCACTTCCTCTCCTCCGACATTCCCACCATCATCATGGGCGACTTCAACATCCCCATCGACACCCCCGACCCGCCTACCTCCCGACTCCTATCTCTGACCTCCTCCTTCAGCCTCTCCCAATGGTCCTCCTCAGCCACTCACAAAGACGGCCACACGCTTGACCTCATCTTCTCCCGCCTCTGTTCCCTCACCGACCTCTCAAACTCACCCCTCTTCCAATCTGACCACAACCTGTTGACCTTCTCCTCCCTCTTTCCCCTACCTCACCCCTCCTCTCCGAAAACTCAGTCAGCCACGCAGAAACCTTAAACTCATCGATTTCAACTCACTCTCCCACTCCCTCCTCCCTCTCACGGACCTAGCCTCCTCACCCGACGTTAACACTGCCGCCACCCTCTACAACTCCACACTAACTGCGGCTCTCGACCAGGCTGCCCCCCTCACACACACCAAAACCCGCACACACAGACAACCCTGGCTCACCCCTCTCACAAAAGAACTTCGTCGAACGTCCAGGGTCGCTGAACGGAGATGGAAGAAATCCCACTCCACGGCCCACCTCACCATCTACAAGCAATCCCTCTCCAACTTCAAGGACGCACTCACTGCCGCAAAACAAACCTACTTCTCTTCTTTAATCAACACACTGTCCCGAAACCCCAAACAAATATTCAGAACCTTCAACTCCCTTCTCCGCCCCCCAGCACCTCCTCCTTCTCCCCTCATCTCCGCTGACGACTTCGCCACCTTCTTCAAACACAACATTGATAAAATTAGAGAAAGCTTTGGCCCAACGTCCCCCCAACCCAATGACCTCCTGACCGCAAAGAGGAAAAAACATTACTCCGTCCTCCTCCTCCTCGACCTATCCGCCGCCTTCGACACAGTCGACCACTCCCTCCTACTCCAAATCCTAGAATCCCTTGGTATTACTGACCTCGCCCTCTCCTGGATCTCCTCATACCTTACGGACCGCACTTTCAGCGTCACCCACTCCGACACCTCTTCCTCTTCCTACCCCCTTACTGTCGGCGTCCCCCAGGGATCGGTACTTGTACTGCTACTTTTCACCATCTACACCCTCGGCCTAGGTCAACTCATCGAGTCCCATGGCCTCCAGTACCATCTCTACGCCGACGACACCCAGATCTACCTCTCCGGGCCCGACATCACCTCCCTTCTGTCTAAAATCCCCCAATGCCTGTCCGCCATCTCATCTTTCTTCTCTGCTGAACATGGACAAAACAGAGTTCATCGTCTTCCCCCCAGCCGCCCTCCCCCTCTGCCAGACGTGTCAATCCGAGTCAACAACTGCTCCCTCTCCCAGTCCCCCATGCAAAGTGCCTCGGGGTCACCCTCGACTCCTCCCTCTCCTTCAAACCCCACATCCAAGCCCTTGCCACCTCCTGCCGACTCCAACTCAAGAACATCTCAGGCATCTGCCCGTTTCTTAATCATGACACTGCCAAAACTCTCGTCCACGCCCTCATCATCTCCCGCCTTGACTACTGCAACCTACTGCTCACCGGTCTCCCTGCCTCCTCCCTTACACCTCTCCGCTCTATCCTGAACTCAGCTGCCCGTCTAATCCACCTGTCTCCTCGCTACTCCCCTATCTCCCCTCTCCGCATGGCACTTCACTGGCTCCCACCCCCCAAAGATCTAAATTTAAAATCCTAATCCTGACTTACAAAGCCATCCACAACTTGTCCCCCCCTTACATCTCCGACATGGTCTCCCAATACCAACCTGCACGCAACCTACGCTCCTCACAAGAACTCCTCCTCTCTCCCCCCTCATCTCATCCTCCCACAACCGCATACAAGACTTCTCCCGCGCCTCCCCTAGATTCTGGAACTCCCTCCCCCAGCACGTCAGACACTCGCCAACCCTCAAGAGCTTCAAAAAGAACCTGAAAACTCATCTATTCCAACAAGCCTACAACCTATGATGAGACCCAGCGCCGCTCCACCAAACGGTTGGCGCTTCCCCCCCTACCGTGTCCTCCCCCACCCCTGTAAACTGTGAGCCCTCGTGGACAGGATCCTCTCCCGTCGTGTATCAGCAAGCATTGACTGCTCATATGTACTGTACCTGTTTTTGTTACCCCCACTGCTTATGCAAAGCTCCATGGAACCAATGGCGCTATATAAATGAACAATAATAATAATAATAGTATATACGGTATATACAGTATATATATATATTTATATATACAATCCGTGAAAGTCGCAGCACTCCTGTTCTTTGGTGCATCAAAGAACGTTAATGCATGGCACAGGTGGCAACGTTTTGGGTCCAAGTGACCCACCCCAGGGCCAGGGTACTCGGATCCCGGGCGTTTGTTATGGATGCTGTCAACGGCAGTCGGTGCCCGGGGCCGTGGCCCTGGTGGTCGCTAAAAAGAGGGCTAACAGGGCGTGGCCTGGCTATGGAGAGGAGAGGAAGCTAAGTCCGAAGCTCCTGCTCCCCACGCCAGGAAAATCCTCAATACCCGCCGCAACAGTGACCGCACCGGCTACTATGCCGGCTAAAAGGAGAGCCATCAAGCCCAGCACCCGCCCGGGCCTCCCGGTGCCCGGTGCCCCAAGCATCCAGCGCATCCTAAGAAGCTCTGACAAAAGAGGGACCCCTCCGCACCACCAGCAAGATGGCGGACCACGTGGGGCAGAGCAGCAGACCGGAGCCGGAGAGCACCCGACAGCAGAAGCAAGGGGATGAGCGAGGAGCCGGCGAGGGAAGCGGGGACCGCCCCCGGAACACAGCTGCATAGTTTCCACCCGCTGACTATTAGAGGTGCTCCGCAGAGGGGACATCAAATACTCATGGGGCTTCCCGTTCCGCCTCCAGGTCCGCAGGGATGACCAATTATTCTCTGTTTCCTACCCAAGGGACATCCCAGCGTTCCTGGAAGGTGTAAGAATCCCAGCACCCAGGATCCACATCACGGAGTGGCCTGGCATGCCGGGGAGCAGAACCGAAACCCAAACCCCCAGAGAGCAAGGATTTTGGCGCCAGGCGAGAGGGGAAACACAAGGGGCCAGGGGAGCGGGAAGAAAGACCCCCAACCCCACCAGCAAACGCGGTCATCTACATACCCCCCACCCAAGGGTGGAATGGAACTCTGCACCTTACAGCGGCACACCCCCACCAGCACCACAGAGGCCAAAGGTACACTAACGCCCCCAACCTATCCCCTGAGCTACCCCCCATTTAGTCAACCAATGTCATCTATCTCTCTCTCCTAATTTTACATTCATCAGATATCGCTGAATTGTACAACAATTGCAATCACTGTTGCTAACTAATTACTGTGTAATTACTACAAACTGAGGCCCTGGTGTGGGGAGTCTTCACTCCCATAGGAAAGGCATCAACCCCAAAGGGGAGCCGCATGCTGCAGGCAGGTGCGGCAATCTTAATACCGACCCCAAACACACCACCAACTCCAAACCGGGAGTTCACCTTCTTGTCTATGAAACATAATAGTTTCACCACCTCCCCCCCCCCTTAACCTGACCACACTCCCCACCTCCCTCTCTACTCACCCCTCAACCCCCCACCCCCATAGCGCAACCATCCCACCCACCCCCAACGACTCAGCCACGACACGATGCGTGGCCCTGACCCACCCCACAAGCCCCTATCCACTGCACGACCAGGGGGACGACCGACAGCATAGCCACCCTGAGAGTCGGGACCCTCAACGCGAGAGGCTTCAACACCCCCAAAAACGCTCCCAGATCCTCTATGACATGCATAAGAAACAGACCCAGATCATACTACTCCAGGAGACGCATTTTAAAACCGGGTCTTTACCCAACCTCAGTAACAAATACTACCCGATATGGATACACAGCGCTAACCCAGAATCCAGATCAAGGGGAGTATCAATCGCGATCCACAAAAATCTGATACACACGGTACTAGACTCACAAATTGATCCAGGGGGAGATACGTGTTTCTAAAACTTTACCTTAACGGTGGCCAACTGGTACCTGCCCAACAGAGACCAAACCAAAGTCCAGAGAACCCTCCTAACCCGCCTCGCTGACTTCGCTGAGGGGACGACAATAATTGGCGGAGACTTCAACTTCACAATGGACCCCACCTGTGACTCTACATCTGGAGAGGCACGATCCCAGACAGACGGTTGAAGGCCTTCAGAAGGCTCCTTAACACGCTCCAGCTTGTAGACGTATGGCGGACCCTCAACCCCCTGGATAGAGACTGCACCTTCTATTTGCACATCCACAACTCCTACAGCCGCATAGACCTATTCCTGGTGAGTCACAAGGCCCTATCTTTGGACCCATCCGCCACTATCGGTAACCTATACCTATCAGACCACGCCCCGGTGTACCTATCTCTAACCCTACCAGACACAACCCGGAAACCGTGGAACTGGAGACTGAACGACAACCTTCTGAAAGACAACGTATGCTTGACAGAACTAAAAAGGGAAATTGAGACATTCACCCAGGTCCACCACTCAGAACCCACTCCCCAGCCCTACAAATGGGAGGCCCTGAAGTGCTGCTTAATAAAACACGGAGCCAGACTCAAACGGCTCCAGTCCGAAGCGATCACAGACCTCCTCTCCCAAATCCACAGGTGCTGGACCGAGAGGTCCCAGCCGAGCTTGTCCTGAAACGACAAGAGCTCAAAGCACTCCTGGACCAGAAACACCTAAAACAGACAGAGAGATCTAAGTGTTACTTCTACAGGGCCGCAAATAAATGTGGCCGACCGTTAGCCTGCCTACTACACCTTAGGTCAAACCGCACCTATATCCCCAAGATTAGGTCATCGGACGGCAAAGACACATACAACCCGTCTGAGATACTGGAAGTATTCAGATCCTACTACAAAGACTTGTATAAACTCAAAGGCCACTTTGCGGATATGCCACCCGAAGACCTACTCAGAAAAACACAGGAATACATCACCTCCACAGCTCTCCCTCCTAGGGACAGTAGAAGTCGAGGCCCTGGAAGCCGAGATCTCGGAACAAGAGATTCTGACAGCCATAAACAACACCTCGTCGTCTAAATGCCCAGGACCCAACGAATTTACCTCAATCTTCTACAAAACCCTCCAAACACACCTATTGCCCCAGATGCAGGTTACATTTAACTCAATCACAGACGAAACAAACTTTGCCCCATAATCCCTAGAGGCTCACATAAGTATCCTACCCAAACTGGGGAAAGACACAAACTTACCTACCAACTACAGACCCATTTCCTGCTAAACATCGACATAAAGCTATACTCAAAGATCCTGGCAGACAGGCTGGCTCCCCTCCTCCCCTCGATTATCAACATGGACCAGGTGGGCTTTGTCAAAGGACGCAAAGCCAGGGACAACACCATTAAGACCTTGCTCCTGATAAGCAAGGCCCATCAACAAAATGTCCCCCTCAGCATACTATCAATCGATGCTGAAAAGGCCTTTGACAGGGTCCACTGGGGCTTCATGAAGGAGGCGCTGATCCAGATTAGACTCGGCCCCAAATTCCTTCACAAACTCTTCTCCCTCTACTCCGCACCATCAGCCAGGGTCCGAGTTAACTGCTCCCTATCAGCCCCGTTCAACATCGGAAATGGGACTAGGCAGGGTTACCCACTATCCCCCCTCCTCTTTGTGATCGTTATAGAACACCTAGCCAACGCCATCAGAGGAAATAGAGACATCCATGGACTCCAAACCGACTCGTACCATCACAAAACGGCCCTATACGCCGACGACCTACTTCTCTACATTTCCCAGCCACGGACCTCGATCCCATCTATCCTCTGAGAGCTCAAAATTTTCAGTTCCATGAGCAACTTTAAAATAAATTTCTCCAAGTCGGAGGCTTTAAATATCTCCCTAACCGCTAAGGAAGTTTCTTCCCTCAAAACAAGTTTTCCCTTTAAATGGAAAGCTGAATCCATTAGATACTTAGGGGTAGATATTCCCTCCGACTTGTCAAAATTATATTTGCTCAACTACCAACCTCTACTCGGCTTACTGGAGACACAATTAGCCACATACTGCACACTTCAGCTATCCTGGCTGGGGAGGATAAACGTGGTACGGATGGACATCCTACCCCGACTCCTATACACCTACCAGACCGTCCCCATACTACCCCGCAGAGACTTCTTTTCCAAACTCCGCACTCTGATAGGGAAATTTGTCTGGAAAGGGGAAGGACCCAGGGTACACAGGAAGATCTTATCAGATCCCACCGAAGCAGGTGGACTGGGGCTACCGGACCCACACAGATACTTTATAGCGACATCCCTAGTCCGGCTGATCGACTGGCATTACAGACCCCACTCCAAACGCTGGGTGACCCTAGAACAGGAAGGGGTGAAGGTCCCCCTACGGTACCTCCCATGGGTACTCCCACTAGACCCCCAATAGATAGACATAACCCACAACCTCACTAAAGACACCATACGAATACGGGAATCCTACACTAATGGGTCCCCAGGGAGGGGGACGCTGAGCCCGCTTTCGCCCATCTTCTCAAACCCGAGATTCCAACCAGGGATGCACAGACACACATTTCTGCGCTGGACAGACATGGAAGGCGTCCGCATAGGGCAGATACTATTAAGCGGAAAACTATCCTCATTCGAATGTATGCAGCAAAGCCCGACCCCTAAGCCACTACAGTGGCTCGAATACCTCCAACTACAATCCTACCTCTCCACGGCAGAACAGATAGGCGGGATCAGACATCTCCCCTCACCCATGGAGGATCTGTTCACTCAAGACTCCTCTCCCCACCACACAATTTCCGAGATCCAACGGGTTATCGCAGGGGAGGGAAGGACCGGCAAGCGAACCTTCCAACTAGCCTGGGAGAAGGAACTAGGTAGAGAGCTCTCCCGGGCTGAATGGAAAAAAAGCTTCATACTTACCCGTAAGATAGCGAACACATGCGCAGCCCAAGAAAAAAATTACAAAATACTATATAGATGGTACCGCTGCCCAGACAGGCTCCATGTAATCTTCCCCTCGGTCTCGAAAACATGTTGGCGCTGCGGAACAGAGGAAGGAACCATGCTCCACATCTAGTGGAACTGCGCAGCAATTAGGGTTTTTTGGGAAGGAGTGTTCCGAAACTACAACCTCATCACGGGCAAAGTAGTGGTTGGCGGCCCGGAAATGGCCTTGCTGTCGGTCTACCCTGGGTCGATGAAAAATATCAAAAAAGACATCCTGCGCTTCTGCTTGTTGGCCGCCCGGTCCGTCATCCCACGCTACTGGAAATCACGAGAAAAACCCCCCTTAGTGGACTGGTGCACAGAATTGCTCGACATTTGCCGGATGGAGGAGCTGGCGGCCGAGGCCACAGGGTCAATGAACAGATACAATACCACCTGGATGGAGTGGATCTTGTACAGAAATTCCCCAAACGTCACAAAACTCTTCCTACAGGAGTACTGAACCAGGGCCCCGAGGCCTAGACACAAGGCCCATAGGACACAGAGGCCCCCTACCATCCCCTCCCCCCTCAAAAAAAAAACACCCCCACACTTTCCTTACCCTTCCCCTCGCCTATCCTTTTTATCTTTTTTTTTAACTTTTGTCTCTCTCCTACTTCCCCCTATGTCACTTTCCTTCTCCGTATCCACACTTCGCCTGTAGTTAACCTAACCTACAAAAGCCAATTGTTTCTACAGGACCAACTGCAAGTCACCCGGTCCAACACCGCACAGCCCTTAGACTCACTAGATTAGCACAAGAGTTAGTTTCTCTTACAAACACCAAACGGGGTGTGCTGGCACTCTACACGTAGAAGACACCGGATGATTAAGGACTCCTCTACTGCATCATTTATTCTACTGTTGTAATTTTTTTTTTTTTTTCCTGCTTTTGTTTTTAACCTCTGTTTATTGCTTTCTACTTCCCCTCTTTCAGGGTTTTTGTTTTTTTCTCTCTATTGCTCATTTATTATTATTATTTATTTTTTTTTTTCTACCATGTAATTTCAAACACTGTCACCTGCTTGTATCTAATGGCTCCCAATATGTATCTCTTATTATATGCCCACCATAACGGTACAGTACTACTTGTATGCTTTATCCACGTGTTTAAATTCTCAATAAAAATAGATTGAACCAAAAGAGGGCTAATAAAGAAAAATAAAATATAGTTCGTGACGCCTCCTACGGTGTCCGGTGATGGCAGCGGTGCTGCTGCAGACCTCCAGGGATGATGGATTGGCAGCCAGATGGTAACGCCCCCATAGGTGGAGTGGGGTCTCCGGGGCAGTGATGTGGAATCGGAATTTCACACAGGGAGGCAGCTCGGTCACAGTCTTAGCAAACAAGGCAAATAAGTGTGCGGCTCCTCAGGCTGGCCTGTCAGCACTGCTAGGATGGGAGGTGATTCTGCAGGCTGCACACTGTCTATGCACGATGCAGGCTCAGGACGGTAAGGACTGACACACACACGCTGGGAATAGTTATCGTACCTTTTTACTGTTGTTAAGCAGGCACTGTTCAGAGTACACTTCCAGGTGGTCGGGAAGCACTTTAGGATCTCCACATCTAGTGAGTTATAAGGTCTCCTTCAATACAAAAAAGGTGGGGGAACAAGAGGCGCAATAGTGCCCTATCACTAGTGACACTCAGATGTGAGTGGTGTAATGCAGTTACACTCACCAATTCCAGTTGTGAGACCCACAACTGGTTTAACAGCATATCACAGTATCAGCTGCTGCAGGACCTCCACCGACCACTCCAACGTGGAAAAACAGCCAGAAAATATGGGAAGCAAGGTGTACCATGGTCTGCGCTGCTGAGTCCACAAAATCACCTGGGATGCGAGATGTTGTAGCAGTATACTTCTTTATTCCTTCCTACGCGTTTCGGCGCCGTACCTGGCACCTTCCTCACCTATCAATAAGCTGATATAAGTTCTAATGTGGATGTTATGTATTGGATTTGGATATGTTACTTTTTAGTTAATAAGCATTGCTTATGCCGTTTATGGGGGGAGGGGTTGGGGGATATTGTTTCTGGTTCACTAAAATGTAAAATATTGGAATACTGTGATATGATGTGAGATGTGAATAATTGCCTTGTTTAATAAAAAATATCCAATTAAAAAAAAATATACATAGTGTGGGTAATAAGTGAAATATTAATTCTATGTGTAGTATATTATACTTGAGTACTATAAAGTGCATATCAGTAATAAAGCTAAAGTACAGCAGGGCATTTTAAAGAAAGTGCTACTTTAGGGCAATAAAATTATTATAAGGTCCTTCAAACATGGATCCCTTTCTATACAATGCCAACTAATCACAGATTAAGCAAAGGGAGCACTGATAAAGCCATCCTAACCCTGGACTCCTGTGATCTCTTCAAACCTGAAGAGCAGCACAATTGCCTTACCACTATTCAGGGGTATCTATCTATATTGCTTGATCTGTCTAAGGTCCAATTATTTTTTATTTGGTGACATGTTCTACAAACAATTACGAGGTACCGCAATGGGGCGCATACGGCATCTTCATATGCTAACACTGTAATGACGGTACTGGAGGAGGACCACGTCTATGCGTCCCACTACTTCAGGAAGGTTGCTGAGTGGTGGAGATACATAGATGATGTGTTCCTCCTCTGGAAAGGGAATGAGGTTGAACTGAATGAATTCTATGAACATCTCAATACCGTAGATCCCACTATAAAGTTCACAATGGTGTGTTCGCAGACGCAACTCTAGTTCCTTGGTGTTAATGTAAAACTAAACATGGGTGACATTAATACCTCTTTATTTGTGAAGAGGAATAAGTTGCTTCACTTTAGGAGCCATCACCCGGAAGGGATGAAAATAGCGATCCATAAGGGTCAGATACAAGGGGTACACAGAATTGTGAGCGACAAGGATGAATGCAACAGTACAATAGATAGCCTGATTAAAAAATTCCGCCAACGAGGTTACCCCAAAAAGATACTTTTACAACAGAAAGATAAGGTGTTTAATGATAGGGGTCTTGTAAAAATGAGAGAGAAAAGAATCCCGGTTGTGACGACATTTTGTAATTAGTCTGATGAGTTTAAATTAATTATTGTTAACAATTGGAAGATTTTAACCAATGGTTTACCAGAAGTAGAAGACTTTCCAAATCCCCCCTGTTTGCATATAGAAAAGGAAATATTTTGAGGGATAGTCTGGTTAAATCGGACATAGGCAGTCTTAAGAGAGAGGTGCAAATGACGATTACAGGTACACGAAGAAGAGGTAACTATCCTTGTTTTGTATAAATTGGGAGACACATTTGAGTGCAATGGCAGAAGTTACAGAATCAATGGTTTTTACACCTGTGGATCGGACCACGTGGTGTATCTCCTTGAATGCCCTTGCAAGCTATACTATGTTGGTGAAACCACTCTTGAGTTCAGGATAAGGATGAGCCCACATAGGTACAGCCTGCACAAGGAACGTACTGACCTACCAGTCCCTAAGAATTTTTTGGATGCCAAGCACCTTGAAAAGGATTTAAAATGCAGAATTATTGATTGGGTTTCTCCTTTGAGGAGAGGAGGTGATAGGGATAGACTCCTGATAGAGAGAATTACGCTGGATTAAAAGATTGGGAACCCTGAAACCAGGGGGCTTGACGAGAGCCATGACTGGGCTGTTAATTTACAGGGCTATTGTCTGTTCAGAAATGACCGTACAAATAGGCGAGGAGAAGGTGTATGTTTATACGTAAAATCATCCTTAAAACCCATCCTGCGTGATAATATAGGTGAATCTAATGGAAATGTAGAGTCCCTGTGGGTGGAGATAAGGGGAGGGGAAAAAATAATAAATTACTGATAGGGGTTTGTTATAAGTCCCCAACAATAATGGAAGTGGAGGAGAATATCCTCATAAAGCAAATAGATGAAGCAGCGACTCAGGGAGAAGTCATTATTATGGGGGACTTCAACTACCCTGAAATACATTGGGGATCAGAAACCTGCAGTTCCAGCAAAGGTAATAAGTTTTTGAAAACTATGAGAGACAATTACCTTTCACAACTGGTTCAGGACCCAACAAGAAGGGGGGCACTGCTGGACCTAATATTAACCAACAGGCCGGACCGCATATCAAATATACGGGTTGGAGGTCACTTGGGTAATAGTGATCATAACTTAATAAGCTTTCAAGTATCCTTTACTAAGACGTGTAGTAGAGGGGCTACAAGGACACTAAACTTCAGGAAGGCAAATTTCCAACGGTTGAGAGATGATCTTAGTGCAATAAATTGGGACGATGTCCTGAGACATAAAAGTACACAACACAAATGGGAGATGTTTATTAGCATCCTGAATAGGACCTGTGCACAATATATACCCTATGGGAATAAGCATGCTAGAAATAGGAGGAAACCACTATGGCTAAATAAAGCGGTAAGAAGTGCAATATGTGACAAAAAGAAAGCATTTAGGGAATTAAAGCAAGTAGGTAGTGATGAAGCATTATTAAATAAATACAGAAAATTAAATAACATTTGTAAAAAGCAAATCAAGGCAGCAAAGATTGAGACAGAGAGACTCATTGCCAGAGAAAGTAAAAAGAATCCCAAAATATTTTTTAACTACATAAATAGTAAGAAACTAAAAAATGATGGTGTTGGCCCCTTTAAAAATAGTCTGGGTGAAATGGTGGATGAGGATGAGGAAAAAGCCAATATGCTAAATGACTTTTTTTCAACAGTATTTACACAAGAAAATCCCATGACAGACAATATGATCAGTGATAACAAAAAGTCTCAATTAAATGTCACGTGCTTAACCCAAGAGGAAGTACGGCATCGTCTAAAAATCACTAAAATTGACAAATCCCCGGGCCCGGATGGGATACACCCCAGAGTGCTGCAGGAATTAAGTACTGTCATAGATAGACCATTATTTTTAATATTTAAAGATTCCATAATAACAGGGTCTGTACCACAGGACTGGCGTATAGCAAATGTGGTGCCAATATTCAAAAAGGGGACAAAAACTGAACTTGGAAATTATAGGCCAGTAAGCTTAACCTCTACTGTGGGTAAAATCCTAGAGGGTTTTCTAGGAGATGCTATACTGGAGTATCTAAAGAAAAATAACCTCATGACCCATTATCAACATGGTTTTACGAGGGACCGTTCCTGTCAAACTAATCTGATAAGCTTCTATGAAGAAGTAAGTTCTGGACTGGACCAAGGAAATGCAGTGGATGTGGTGTATATGGACTTTTCAAAAGCTTTTGATACGGTGCCACACAAAAGGTTGATACATAAAATGAGGACAATGGGGATAGGGGAAAATATGTGTAAGTGGGTTAAGAACTGGCTTAGTGATAGGAAACAAAGGGTGGTTATTAATGGAACACACTCAGAATGGGTCACAGTTAACAGTGGGGTACCACAGAGGTCAGTGTTGGGCCTCTTCTATTTAATATATTTATTAATGACCTTGTAGGGGGCATACGGAGTAGAATCTCAATATTTGCAGATGACACTAAACTCTGCAGGGTAATCAATACAGAGGAGGACAATTTTATATTACAGGAGGATTTATGTAAACTAGAAGCTTGGGCTGCTAAATGGCAAATGCGCTTTAATGGGGATAAATGTAAAGTCATGCACTTGGGCAGAGGAAACAAAAGGTATAATTATGTGCTTAATTGTAAAACACTGGGCAAAACTGTCACTGAAAAAGACCTGGGTGTATGGGTAGATGACAAACTCACATTTAGTGGCCAGTGTCAGGCAGCTGCTGCAAAGGCAAATAAAATAATGGGATGCGTTAAAAGAGGCATAGATGCTCATGAGGAGAACATAATTTTACCTCTATACAAGTCACTAGTGCGACCACACTTAGAATACTGTGTACAATTCTGGTCTCCGGTGTATAAGAAAGACATAGCTGAACTAGAGCGGGTCCAGAGAAGAGCGACAAAAGTCATTAGAGGACTAAGGGGTCTGCAATACCAAGACAGGTTATTAAACTTGGGGTTATTTAGCTTGGAAAAACGAAGGCTTAGGGGTGATCTTATAATAATGTATAAATATATGAGGGGACAGTACAGAGACCTTTCTAATGATCTCTTTACTCTTAGGCCTGAGACTGGGACAAGGGGGCATCCTCTACGTCTGGAGGAAAGAAGGTTTAATCATAATCACAGACGTGGATTCTTTACTGTAAGAGCAGTGAGACTATGGAACTCTCTGCCACATGCTGTTGTAATGAGTGACTCACTACTAACATTTAAGAAGGGCCTGGATGCCTTTCTTGAAAACTATAATATTACCAGTTATACATACTAGATTCTTTGATAGGGCGTTGATCCAGGGAATTAGTCTGATTGCCGTATGTGGAGTCAGGAAGGAATTTTTTCCCCCAATGTGGAGCTTAGTGTTGCCACATGGTTTTTTTTTGCCTTCCTCTGGATCAACATGTTAGGCTATGGGTTGAACTAGATGGACTTAAAGTCTTCCTTCAACCTTAAAAACTATGTTACTATGTTACTATGTTAACTATAAACTAAGTGCTGCCCTGTAAAATAAGATTGTTTTGAATCTACAGTATAAACCATGTCCCTGTTCTTTTTTATTTTTCACAATGCACTTTGTGTTTCACTCTTGCCATACATACAACCAGTGGCGTAACTTTAGGCCATGGGGCCCCGATGCGAAAGCTCCAACGGGGCCCCCAATTATTGCAAATCTTTAATAGTATTAGTCTTTTTCTATGGGCCAAAGGGACTTTTGGGGCCCCCCTAGGCTGCAGGGCCCGGGTGCGATCGCAACCCCTGCACCTGTTGTAGTTACGCCCCTGCATACAGCTAATTTTATATAATATGTTTATATTTTAGAAACCGTCTTTTTGGATGAAATCCCTGAAAAAAAAAAGATTGGAAAGACCCTGGATTTTTTCTAATTATATTTCATTTTTCTCTAAAAGTATTTTTTATTAATACTAATCTATTGCAAGTAGGATTAGATATTAGACAGTGTGCCCTCACTATGTATGTACCCCTACTCGTCACTGTAGTCCTATAATTTATGATGTCACTTGTACACTATAAATAACTATCACAAATACAATGTATTTACTAAATATATGCTTTTTAGATTTGGTCCTTGAATATATATTTTGGAATTTAACTGGACCCTTGTGTAGCCAAAATTGGTTTAAGGGATAAAACACTGTTGCGACGTTCGGTGATCCCTGTCCACTTATGGGTGTCTGGTGTTTTACACTAGTGTAGATACCCTTAAATAGTGGTATGGCAATTGTGCTGCTCTTCAGGTTTGAGGAGTTGAACCCAAGAAAGAAGAAGATATGTTCCATACCGTTCTAGGAGATTTTCCAAAAACCTGGACAAATTACCATGGCGTAGTCCTAGTACCAATGCTCGCATTTCCTCAAGTGGTAGTACCTGAATCAGTACCTGAACCTGTGTAGCAAGGAGTCCCAAGAGTGGGAGAACCAAAGATGGCACCTGTAGAGGAAGCACAGGAAGAACAGATTCCTGAGCACAGTGAACTTGCCAGTCCTGCTATCAGATCCACTTCTTCACCAGAACCAGAAACACCTGAAAGGTACCCTTCTGCACATAGCCAAACACTGAGTACACCCAGTACACTTGTAAGAAGGTCACTACGTAGTACACAGGGTCATCTCCCAGCTCGGTACAAAGATTAGAGTGTAGGATATAAATAAAGTAATGTACATATGTTTTAGTGTAAAGAAATGTGAATAGAACCCGGTAAACATAGTGTACAGAAGGGTGGAGGAACTGGGCCCAGCCCAATGCATATTAGGTTAGGGAAAGAAAGTGCCTGGGGTTGGGAGGAGGCAACTGGGCCTCCTAAGCCGAGACACCCACAGGGAAAATGTTTGTTTATATATGTGAAACCTTGCAACCGTAAGCCCAGTACCTACAGAGACTCTCCTGTAAGAACTTTTGAATATTCTTGAACTTTATTTAAAAATGGACCATAATCACTGGATTAGTTGTGGTAGAGACTCCTTTATAAATAATATTCACCAGCCCCGGTGAATAAGGACTAATCACCGGAGAGACTACTTTTTGAACTCTTTTTGAATTTTTACATTTTATTGGTTTTATTGGTTAGAAGCGGCCGCTGAGCCGCGAAACGGTTGCCGTCGTCCTCGCTCCCGCACCTCCCTCCCCCTCCACTTGCTCCTCCGGAATGTTCCGTTGAAAACCGCAATAAATTATGAAGATCAACTCGGTGAGTGCCACTGTCTTTTTTCTTTTTAACTATATATATATATATATATATATATATATATATATATATATACACACCGTAAATACTCGCGTATAAGCCGAGTTTTTCAGCCCAAAAATTGGGCTGAAAAGTCCCCCCTCGGCTTATACGCGAGTCATATACAGGCGCCCCCCCATCGGTATACAGGGGCTCGCCGTTGCTGCCGCAAACCTGTAAAGGAATACATCATTATTCTTATTCCTGTCGCTGTCCCGCCGCCATCGCGCTCCTCCTGCTTCTTCCGGCTTCCTCCTCCGGTGGGAGCAGGCAATGACGTCATTGTCTGTGCGCCAGAGGAGGAAGCCGGAAGAAGCCGGAGGAAGCTGGAGGAGCCCGATGGCGGCGGGACAGCGACAGGGATAAGTATAATGATGTATTTACAGGTTTGCGGCAGCAAGGGGGGACCCTGTATACCGATGGGGGGCCTGTATACTACCACTGGGGCTGCTGCTGTATACTACCACTGGGGCTGCTGCTGTATATACCTCTGGGGCTGCTGTATACTACCACTGGGGCTGCTGCTGTATACTACCACTGGGGCTGCTGCTGTATACTACCACTGGGGCTGCTGCTGTATACTACCACTGGGGCTGCTGCTGTATACTACCACTGGGGCTGCTGCTGTATATACCACTGGGGCTGCTGCTGTATACTACCAGTGGGGCTGCTGCTGTATATACTACTGGGGCTGCTGCTGTATACTACCACTGGGGCTGCTGCTGTATATACCACTGTTGAGGCTGCTGTAACACTGCTGGGGCCTGTATATACCACTGGGGAGGCTGCTGGGGCCTGTATATACCACACTGCTGGGGGCTGTATACCTGTGCTGGGGTCCACCCTCGGCTTATACACGAGTCAATAGGTTTTCCCAGGTTCTGGGGGCAAAAGTAGGGGGGTCGGCTTATACACGGGTCGGCTTATACACGAGTATATACGATATATATATATATATATATATATATATATATATATAGTAATGTTTTACATTTTATAAATTACAAAAAGGAGAATGGGCTGATGCAAAAGTTTAGGCAGCCTTGGATATCTGTACACTGTGATAACCTTGACCAAGGTTTCAGACCTTAATTAGCCTGTTATAGTTATGTCTTCTTCACTATCATTGTTAAGAAAGGTTAGGTGATGCAAATCACAGATTTATTAAATCCCAGCCTCCTCTAACCTTCTGCCAAAAACAGCAGCCACGGGTCCTTCTAAGCAACTGCCTAGCACTCTGAAACTGAAAATGGTGGAGGCCCAAAAAGCAAGAGAAGGCTATAAGAAGATAACAAAGAGTTTTCAGGTTGCCCTTTCCTCAGTTCAAAATGTAATTAAGAAGTTGGCAGATAACAGGAACAAGAAAGGTCAAGATAGGGTCTGGAAGACCAAACAAAATTTCAGTGAGTACCGCTCGTAGGATTGCTAGAGAGGCAAATCAGAACACCCGCTTAACTGCAAAAGACATTCAGAAAGATTTAACAGACTCTGGGGTTGTGGTACATTGTACTACTCTTCAGAGACATCTGCACAAATATGGTTTTCTTGGAAGAGTCATCAGAAGAAAACCTCTCCTACGTACTCACCATAAAATTCAGTGTCAGAAGTATGCAAAAGAACATCGAAACAAGCCTGATGGAAACAAGTCCTGTGGACCGATGAGGTTAAAATAGAACTCTTTGACACAATGATCAAAGGTATGTGTGGAGAAAAATGGCACAAAATTTTAGGAAAAGAACATCTCGACAGCCACTAAGCATCGGGGTGGATCAGTCATGCTTTGGGTTGTGTTGCAGCCAACAGCATTGGAAACATTTAACAGGTAGAGGGAAGAATAGATTCAATGACATTTCAATAAATTATTATTATTTTTTTTTAACCAATAGTTTTTATTAATTAAGAAAAACAAGTGAAACAGACATAAACCGTAAGGTAAGAAATCCACAGTAAAGATACGTATGTCAGAGATGGTATTCCAATAGTCCTTATGAGAGAAAGGCACATATGGTCAGGACAGGAAGCACAGGAAGGGAGGAAGAGGGGAAGAGGGGCAGTACGACAAAAAGGTTAGGGAAAAAAGGAAAAGGGGGAAAAAGGCCGTAACAAGAAGCAGGTACATTATAAAATGATTATGCATTCAAAAATACAACAATACAATAATGATATGAAGTAAAATATAACATCATGACATTTAATAGGCTGAGCGAGTAGCAAGAAAATTGCCTCCACACAGAATGGAAGAAGTAAATACATATTTAAGGGAACCATATTATACTGGGAAGTAACCCAAGGGTCCCACCATTTTAAAACCTTAGTTTTCCTTGGAAGATTGTGTGAAAAAACTAGCTCATGCTGAAAATATTGGTTAACACGGGAGAGCAACTCCCCCTTTATCGGGATCTGAGGAGTCTTCCAGTGGGAAGCCACACATTGCCGAGCCGAAATCAAAATATTAGTGGTTATAGGGCGTAAAATGAGGGGAATATCCTTTAAACCTATTCCCAACAGGGCAAGAAGGGCCCCTAATGAGATTGGGAAACCTAAGAGCTCTACTAGTACAGATTCAACCACGGACCAGAAGGATCTTATTTTGGGGCATTCCCACCACACGTGTAAAGTAGTTCCCTGATGGGAGCAGGATTTCCAGCATAGGGCAGAAGCAGAGGAAGAGTTGGCGGCAAATTTCACCAAGCGGTGGGGAGTGAGGTACCAATGCAGTTGGAGCTTTTTAGCCTGTTCAAGATGATTAATACATAAAGAGAAATGGGAGGTATGTTTAGCAGCTATATACCAGACTTCAGGTGGGGCCGTGAAAGATAAATAAGATTCCCATCTCCTCATGTATGGCAGTTTGGTTAAGCCTCTGGGGGTAATCAGAGCCTTAAAAATAATGGATACTCTGTGATGGGAAGAGTTATTGGGCTTGAAAAAGTTTTGCAGGGAGTCATCACTGGAGCTAGAATCCGTAGGAAGCGGTTCAATGCTGCGTAAAAAATGACGCAACTGAAGGTAGCGGTAGAAGGAGGAGTGAGGAAGTGAAAATTCAGATACCAGAGATGTGAACTCGGGCAGTCCCGTGCCATCAAGCATGTTCCCTAAAAACACAATTCCCTTGTCCCTCCAAGATGCCAAAGACAAGGATTCCACCGAACCCTCCAAGGCCGCTAGAGAAATATAGCAGAAAAGAAAGGGGAAAGATTCCCTGCTCAGCTTGGACCACACCCCCAACAAAGCTGTCATCGTACTAAGATTTTCAGGAGGAGTGGTATATTTAAGTAAATTAATCTCCAATAGTAATCTAGTGGAGTTCCGAAGTGCCTGGAGGGATTCGAGTTGAAGCCAAAGTGAGACTTGGGAATCCGCCCACCACAACTTGCCCTATAATAGCAGCGGATATCCGGAACGCCCATCCCCCCTGGAGTACGGGAGGATCATAATCCTGGTAGCCATACGGTGAGGTTTATTTTGTCAAATGAAGCGTCCTATAGTAGATTGAATCATATTTAAGTATCTAATTGGGGATCTTAAGGGGAAGGCATCGAAACAAGTACAGTATTTTAGGGAGTTAGGTCATTTTAATGACTTGAATCCTGGCTATCCATGACAGTTGTAAACCGGAATAGGAGCAGAAGTCGGACCTAATGCCTGCTAACAATTTGTTGCAGTTGGTCTGGTTCAGGCGAGAAAATTTAGTAATGTGGATCCCTAGATAAGGGAATCCATCTGGAGACCACAGGAAGGGAAAATTAGTATGTAATGCTGTTTGTTCCTGAACCAGAATATTAATTGGAAAAATGGAGGATTTAGAGGGATTGAGTTTGTAATAAGAGGCCAGGGAGAATTCCTTAAGCGTAGCCATAATATTAGGAATGGTACATATGAGTATTACGTCATCAGCATAAAGCCTGATCTTGTGGTCCGTGGGGCCAACTTTATGGCCTGTGATGAGAGGATTATCCTGAACTATTGCTGCCAGAGGTTCCATAATGAGCGTGAAAATCAGGGGGGGGGAGTGGGCACCCCTGCCGCATGCCATTGGAGATGTTAAAACTGGCAGAGAAAAAAACAGAGGCCTTGACACAAGTAGAGGGGGATGAGTATAAGGCCATAATGGAATTAACAATCAGGCCACTGAAGCCAAATCAACGGAGGACTTCTCGCAGGTACCCCAGTGCACCCTATCAAAAGCTTTTTCAGCATACAAGGACAGGAGTGCACTTGGGGCCCCCCTCCTCTCCAACAGCTCCAAGAGATCGACGACCCTCCTGGTGCCATCACCAGCCTGGCGATCGGGAATAAACCTGACCTGGTCCAGACCAATCAGGGATGGGAGGACTTGCATAATGCGATTTGCCAGCATTTTGGCATATAGCTTTGTATCGCAATTGAGAGTGCAATAGGCCGGAAACTACCTGGAGCCATCGGATGTTTGCCCGATTTGGGAAGTGTGGAAATCACGGCCTCCAGGCCTTCCTTTTTTATCGTTCCCTGCTGCTGCCAAAAATTAAACAGCTGTAGAAGATGCGGGACGAGGATACAAGTAAAATTTACATAATGGGGATATGAGAAACCGTCAGGGCCAGGAGCTGATCGCTTCTTCACCAAGGAGATTTCATGACGGATTTCAAGTTCTGTAAACGGGGCGTTTAGAAACTGTAATTGTGGGCCCGATAATATTGGGAGGACAGCTTTATTAAGAAATATATTAATCGACTCAGCAGTGGTTGGGGAATATCTGCTGAGTTCTTAAGATTATATAACGCTTCATAGAAGGACTTAAATTCCCTCGCTATATGGATAGGGTTATGTACGTGAGAGCCACCAGGACTAATCAGATGGGTAATTTTGGAATGTCCCTCCTGCTTTTTAATGCGACGGGCCAGGATGGAACCCACTTTGTCTCCCAAGCCATAAAATGTGGCTCTGGTCTTTTTCAGGTTGTTTTCTGCGAGCACAGTTCCTGCCTAGCTGAGGTTAGCTCAGCGAGGATCTCGCTGGAAGGGTGTTGTCCTGTGCCGAGCGTCCAGCATCTTAAACCTGGAAAGGAGGAACTACACAGCGGAGTTGTAGGCACGCATGGTCTGGGTGGCTAGTTTAATAAAAGCACCCCTGATCACTGCCTTGTGCGCAAACCAGAGAATATCTGGAGCAACAGTGCCATTAGTATTATGTGTAAAATATTCAGGCAGCTGGGTGGAGATTTGTTCCACATTGCTGGGGGACGACAATAAATAATTGTTTAATCACCAGCAGGCTGGAGGATGAATCGCAGCAGGGTCAACTATCTCCAGGGTAATGGGGGCATGGTCAGTCCAAGTAATGGAACCTATGCCGGCAAAGCCACAGTGACTCAATAATGAGTCGTCCACGAGAGAATAATCGAGTCTGCTGCGAGATCCGAAACGGGGGGACATAAATGTGTAATCCCTTTCTCACCATGTGAATAGCACCAGATATCATGATAATAGTGTGACGATACTAGGTGGCATAATTCTACCCTATACAAGGCAGAGTTCGAACAATCTAGGTGTTTATATAGGGGTGCATTGAAATCTCCTGCAATAATTTTGCTGCCCTGTGTGTGGATGGAAATGATATAAAAAAATGATTTGAAAAATTTTTGCTGACCCGAATTTGGGCTATAAACTGAAATTAAGGAGTAAGGGGTGTTGTTAATGAGGGCTCGTACAATCAGATAGCGTCCCAAAAGGTCAGACGTCGTTTCGATCAATGAGAAGGAAACATAATTGTGTACAAAGATGGCAACCTCAGCTTTCTTACATGTGTTGTTGGAGAAAAATTGGTAAGGATAAGCAGGTGAGGCTATTCTGAAATTATCTTTTTCTAAAAGGTGCATCTCTTGTAAGAAGAGTATATCACAATGTGTTTTCTTAAGTTGGTGCCAGACAATCGCACGTTTTGTGGCGAATTAGGCTTGTTATCTTCACAGATAACAATAATAAACTCATGATGAAAACTAAAAGGGTAACCAAACTCCCAATGCACCAGCATACCAGACACGGCTTGAGGAGAAGGGTGAGGGGAGAAGTCAGGGAAGGGAGAAAACATGAAACAATACAAACAAACCACATATCCCTCAGGAAATGTTAGGGAAAACAGTAATTCAGGGTATCACCCTGAAAATGAGTGTCAACAATACACTCAGTGGGGAAAATCACCCCAGAAGGAGAGAAGCCAGGCAGGGAGAGATAGAGGAGGAAGGTCAGGGAGAGAAAAGTGAAAGGGAACGGGGAAGGAGCAAAGGGAGGTAGGAAGAGGATAGAGACTGGGAGGGAGGAGATGGGGAAAGACATCTAGAAGGAAGGATACCAGAAGAGGGAGAGGAAAAAAAAAGAGAACATGGAATGTTCATTCCAAGTCCGGGAAGACGTGCACAGGCACTGTACGCAGCCAAAAGACTCCAAACCAGAGTGCATTGTTATCAAGTTCAGGCAACCGACCATTCTGGATCATTGTGCTTCCTGGGGTGATCATGCGGTGAGGATCTTTGGGATGACGAAGATGAAGCTGTACGTGGCGTTAGAAGGTTCCAGTACATCAGCAGCTTCTCCGCTTGCTGTAGGATGTTGCAAACCAAGGAGGTTCCATCCCTTCGAATAATTAACTTTGTGGGGAAGCCACAATGACAGTCAACAGCTTTGTTCCGCAATATGCGGGTGTAGGGCTGAAAGGCTTGCTTTAGGGCTAGCACCGCCCGGAGACAAGTCTGGGTAAACCTCCAACTTAGCAAATTGCTCTGGTAGTGAAGGAGCTTGGCGGAGCGCCTTCAGGAAATCTTCTTTGAGTTTGAAGAAATGGATCCTGGCCAGAACGTCCCTTGGGGAGTCGGCATTGACGGTTGACAGCTTGGTGACTCTGTGGATCCTATCAATCACCAAAGAGTCGGTCGGGACCTCAGGAAAACAGCCAGAATGACATCCTGCAGAAACTTGCGCAGCTGCCCTGGGGAAATCCTCTCAGGGACTCCTCGGATCCTTACATTGTTTCTTCTGGATCTATCTTCTAGATCCAAGGTTTTGGAGGACACCTTGTCCATCTGTTGCTGGAGCTGCTCATGTGAGTACAGGAGCTTGTCGTGTGACTTAACAAGCTCAGCCATTCTGGCTTCCAGCCTGTCAGTATGGCTGCTGAGCTCTGATATTTCTTCCCTCAGATCCGCCACCATCTCCTTCATGTCGGCCTTGAGGGAGGTCCTCAGGGCAGCTAGGACCCTCATGGCCCCCTTTGTGAGCAGTGCGTCCTGAAGTCGGATGCAGTGAATGTCTCTGATGCCACTGAATCGTGTCTGGAAGTGTGGGCTGCTTGTGGGGAAGGAGGCGCTATATTGTGGAGCAAGGCAGGAGGATTGTGGCCGCCGGTAAAATAGTCGGATACTCGCCTGGGGGATTGGCGCTTAGCAGTTCTGATCCTGCCCATCCATGCTCCGGGCTGTCAGGTGTAAGTGTCAGGTGTAAGGAGAATGCAAACTACGTTCACAGGGCCCCCTGGTGTGTCTCTTAGAGCCGCTTCTGTGCCTTGCGTGCTGGAGCTCCCGGATTAAGCGGCCTCCGCCATCGCTGTCAGGCCACACCCCCCTTCAATACATTTTTCATACAAACTTGACACAATCTGTAGACAAAGCTGAAGTTGAAAAAAGGATGGCTTCTACAAATGGATAATGATATAAAACACACATCAAAATCCATAATAGATGACCTCAAAAGGTGAAATCCGAAGGTTTTACAATGGCCCTCACAGTCCCCTGATCTGAACATCATTGAAATCGGTGGCTAGACCTCAAAAGAGCAGAGCATGTAATACGAGCTAAGAATCTCACAGAACTAGAAGACTTTTCCAAGGAAAAATGAGTGAAAATCTCTCAAACAAGAATTAAAAGACTCTTGGCTGCTACAGAAAGCGTTTACAAGCTTTGATACTTGCAAAAAGGGGTGCTACTAGGTACTAACCATGCAGGGTTTCTTTTTTTTTAATAATTTTAAAAAGTAAAAAGATGGAAAATTTTTTTGCCTAAAAACAAAGGAAATGTATAGTCTTTAACTTTATGCATTTTAGAGATCAAATCATCTTCAACTTGCTTAACTATTTTCAGTAACAATAATTTTGACCCGGGGTGCCCAAACATTTACATACCACTGTATGTATATACACATATAAATACACACATACATGTATGCACATTTTCTATGTAATAACAATTGAAAGCAAAGAAATACTACAACAGGTCTCTACTATGGTCAAATACGGTAAATCTGTCTGTCTAAATTGTGCATACACACATATACATTAGTACACAATACACATATAAACACCATGTTCTATACATTACATCCAAGACATAAACAATCAAATTGATTTGTCTGTTCTACACATACAGATATTTACAAAAATAAATGCACATTTACATATGCATATACAGTAGATACCAACACATCAGATTCAAAGACATATGCAAAACGTCTATGTACACAGAAAAACACACTTCTATATATACATATTGTAACGCTCCGCAAAGGAGCCAAATAAAGCATGGTGAGATGAAGGGAAGGGCAATTCTGCCACTAGGGATAGACAAGAAGGGTAACCCCAGACGATAGCCCTTGGAAGCTCTGATCTTCCTGACATCTCTAGATGACTTCTTTCATCCCTTTTGACAATCATATTCCTATCCCTTTCTTACCCAAAGCTCATCCATGACTAGTGCCTGGGCAGAAGGAACAAAAGTCCTGCGCTACAAATGGAATAAGAAAAAGAGATTTGCTGCAACACTAAACAGTAAATGAATGTGGATAAGCTAAATAGCTATCAAATGAATAGCAGGGCTATGTGCACAACTAAGACAATGTGTATATGGAGAGAGACACAGTAAATACTGTTTTGGATTATAAAGAAAATTGAAGACTTACATAGCTTCAACATTGGCCACTGTGGACGAGCCGGTAACTGCGACAAGGTGCTCTCATCCTACCGGGTCCTAACACTTTGTCACTACATGCAGTATACAATTGCTAGTATGGGTATATATGTCTCTGAGTGCAATTAAAACCGGCTGGAATGGTATGTCTCTGGACCTGGTCTATAGTATATGCATTTTTTTGCTTGCACCTTTTCATGTAGGTGATGCCAGTCTTCATTTAATTATTATTATTATTTTTTTGACTGTGCACCCTTCCTCCGCCCTGTAGCCTTGCGTATTCCTCCATCTTGCTGTAGCACAGGTCCAGAGACATACCATTCCAGATGGTTTTAATTGCACTTAGAGACATATAAACCCATACTAGCAATTGTATACCACATGTAGTGACATAGTGTTAAGACCAAGTAGGATGAGAGCACCTTGTCGCGGTTACCGGGCTCTACCACAGTGGCCAGTGTTAAAGCTAAGTCTCTTAATTTTCTTTATAATCCAAAACAGTATTTACTGTGTCTATCTGCTGTATCCACATTGCCTTAGTTGTACACATAGCCCTGCTATTCATTTGATAGCCATTTAGCTTATCCACATTCATTTAATGTTTAGTGTTGCAGCAAATCTCTTTTTCTTAGTATATGTATTTTTTTGCTTGCACCTTTACATGTAGGTGATGCCAATCTTCATTTAATATATACGAAGAGAATAAAACAGAAAAGGGTAAAAGAAACTTCTTAGCAGTGATCTTCAAAAACAAGACCAAAGCGACCTTTCTCTCCATGGCTCATACCTCCACAATGATACTAAGGTATAGCAAGCTATCATTGGTAAATTAGGACAAGGATCAAGGTGACAAACCGTCATTAACCTTTAATGCTCTACAATGCGTTTCAATAGCATAACACTATCTTCATCTTGTGGAACAAAGGGGATGAACAAGGAAATTACATATTTATAGGGGAGGTGCACCAATAGGAATTAGTAGAAAAAAACCTCATTGCACCCTTCGTAAGCCAAACCAAAGCAGAACCAAGAAACGCAATGATAAACAATACCATGTAGCAACTATGTTGCCAACATATTACAATAAAATAAATATGAAGTGAAGTAATCGCATATAAAGCAATAACAAACAAAAATTTGCATTGCTCATATGAAAAAAAATTACGTTACTCATGCAATAAAAACAAATAAATTTATAAAAATGTATGTATAAAATGTCATATAATAAATACATATTTTATCAAATATATTTTCTATAAATCCAACAAGAAATAAGCAACTCCAAAGAGGACAGCAGTTTCAACTGAACATCAATTAATGGCCAACCACACTTTTAATGGTTATGGATGATTACCCATTTGGTGTTATAGTCGTATCATCGCAGACCACAGGCAAAGTTTTCCCCATCAAGTGCCATGTTGACTGTCAGTCAACATATGTGGTCTATCTGTTGCAATGTACGTGCGGCTTACAGTATGTGGGTCGCACGATACAAACTATGCATGCTCGCCTTAACAAACATCGGCATAATATACGCATGGGATTCCAGCTGCATGGTACAGTATATCAGAACATTTCAGCGTTGTGCATCAAAGGGATCCAACATTTTTGAGGCTTACCATAATGGACCAGGTGGTAGATACTATCCCTGATCGATTGGGTGGCCTCATTAATAATGAGAGTTTTTGGATCTTCAAACTTGGTACCTAGGCCCCTGAAGGTTTGAATTTAACCATTGAAAATGTAATTGGCTATTAATCAATGTTCAGTCGAAACTGCTGTCCTCTTTGGTGTTGCTTATTGCTTGAAGGATTTATATAAAATATATTTTATAAAATATGTATTTATTATATGATATTTTATACATGAATTTTTATTATTTTTCTTAGTATTTTGTACTTGTTTTTATTGTATGAGTAATGTAATTTATGATATAAGCAATGTAATTTTTTGTTTGTTATTGCTTTTTATGCGATTACTTCACTTCATTTTTATTTTATTGTAATATGCTGGCAGTATAGTTGCATTATAGTATTGTTTACCATTGCGTTTCTTGGTTGTGTTTTGGTTTGGCATACTAAGGATGCAATGAGGTTTTTTTTCTACTAATTAATTCCTATTGGTGTGCCTCCCCCATAAATATGTAATTTCCTTGTTCATTCCCTGATGAAGATAGCATAACACTATCGAAATGCGTTGTGGAGCATTATGGGTTAATAAAGGTTTGTCACCTTGATCCTTGTCCTAATTTACACCTCTATCTTAGCGCTTCTTACACTGCTACAATAATTTTCTTCTATTTCCACATCCCCTTGCTGAGGGTACGCAGCAGGAGCTGCTCCGGGTTTCTTATATCCTTCTACAGTGGTGACATATTTCCGGTTCCTTGCGATCACATGACTGCAACCAGGAAGAGCCGCAGCGAGCACAGCGTTTAGCGTCCACATCTCTATGCCACAAACTGGGGTTGAGCAGGGGTGCACAGCCCTATGATGTGAATGACCACTTGGCCCCAGTATAATAAAGTCCACTAGACCACCAGGTGCTACTCATCTTGTGCTCTGTTTTTCTGTTTTCTTTCACATATATACATAGACACAATATGTCTGTATTCCACACATATTACATAACCATACACACATAAAAATGCATATTCACACACCTTCATGCATAGGGCCGCTTTACACGTCGCGATATTGTTCCGATATTGCATACAACTTTACGGGAGCGCTCACGTTTTTGGCACTTGTCCAAGATCTTATGGTAGATGTCACACAGGGAGATATCGGCAGTCAACGCAACTACGATGGTGTACGCCCCTTGCCCACGCTGTGTATGAGCAACCCAGGAAAGACCATTTAACATTGGAGTGAATAGGGAAAGTTGCACTCCAAGACATAGTTGCGCTGTCACACAGCACGATCATGCCACATCACCTATACAATATCGTACGGTTGAAGGGCTTGCACAATCTTCATGCAATATCATGGTTAGGTTGTATTTGCGTCGCATTGCCCATTTACACGACACAACACACGAATGATATCAACTGCAACGGCCGTACCACGTGACTTTTTATCGATGTTGCATTGCGATATCGCGACGTGTAAAGCGGCCAATACAACAACACATTCCGTCACATTCACACAACGACACTCCGCACAATCAAATATCTGCTATAAAACAATACTCCTCTATACATCATAGGCAATTATTTTTTGTTTCCTTTTTTCAAAATTGATTAGACAAAATAATGAAACAGACTGATATCTGTCCACTGTACAAACATATACTCTGCAGATAAATGCACAAAAAACCTGCATAAACACTATGATTCAGAAAGCTGTATTCTCCTCTCCTTAACTTTGTCCCATGCATAGCAATTTTTTTTTTCAATCAGTAAAAAATTAGGAACCGTAAAACAAACCTGGTTTAGAGAGTGACGGAGAGACTTCAACATGTGTACGGTTCTGTGAGGGTCACTGGAATTGTGTGGACAACACTCGCCATTGAAATATGATGAGGTCTGCATGGAATGTGGATGGAGAATTTCATCACTAAAATTAGTCCGGTAGCATATCTAAAGGCACATAGACAGAAATAATAGAGATGGAAAGCTCTGAAATACACATCTCTAATTTAATATATAAATGAAGGCTATGCAAGTGCAAGAAATGGAGATCATAGGAAAGGATGTAATCACTTTGATAGGGCTGTCTATACATGCTAGATGTTTATCAACAGTCATATGTGCAGCCTGTATTACAGCCTAAGTGATGGTTGAAGGAAGGGAGGTTAGGGGGCTGCATACAGTATAGAAGCCATTGTCTATAGGTCTACACAATATGCACCGAATTTGATGATTTCCATACAACCCACATCATGAAGCCTGGCTACCTTTATAATATCACAATGCTGCACATACAGTATGGGTTTTAATAAGGCATAAGCCAGGTTCAATTATTTAAAGGGATTGTCCAATGAAAGCAAGCTTTTTAAGTTTATACTTCTGGGATTTCAACAGTTGTTGAAAACAAATGGCTGGCATCTTCTATGTCCAGGACCACGGCCTAACTTACTTTTTTTAACCTTTCAGACTTACCGATCATAAAAAGTCATAATTGTCTCCTGGGGAAACCTTTAAGGATGGCCAATGTGAAATGCGTGTGGCTGCATCGGTGACTTGTTTACCAGGCGATTGTTTGATCATCATTGTGTTGAACCATTAACTTACATCTGCATAAGGCCTCATTCACCCATCAGAATAAAAAATGCACGTGTCATACACTCCATTTTGGGCATTTGTGTGGCTATTGGTGTGTATGTCTGTGTCATCCATGTGTGTCATCCGTGTGTAGGTGTGTAAGGTGCATGTGGTATCCGTGTGACACATATTGGAGAAAAATGCATGATGCTGAAATGAATGCTTTTTTATGTATAAAAAATTTGCAAAGATTGATAAATAATAATTTACAATAGGTAGATGATAGATAATAAATAGTTATTGGTTAAATATATAAATTATTTTAAAAAATGACGTGGGGTTCCCTTTCTTTTTGGTAACCAGCCAAAGTGAAAACAGACCTGTCTGCTTTTCCTTGATTGGGTCTCAAAAAATAGAGGGGATCCCACACTATCTATCTATCTATCTATCTATCTATCTATCTATCTATCTATGTCCATTTTTTCATCTATACTTGTACCTATGGATTCGTGGTAGGAGGGTGTGCACCCGAAATATAATTTTTTGTGCTGTTCTATTTTTTGATTATTCTATCTATCTATCTATCTATCTATCTATCTATCTATCTATCTATCTATCTAAAAATAAGCAAAACCTAGGCAGCACTACCAAAATAACACATACAGGTGCAAACCTGAAGGGGCAATGTCCAAACCCTCAAACAACATCCAAAAAGAATAAAAATGAGGCAGCACTCCAAAATCAAGTGAAAATATAATGGATATTTACTGATCCATGGCAACGTTTCAGCAGATTGCTCTGCCTTTCTCAAGCAAAGTGCTCACACTGAATCTACATTTAAAGGGATCCTGTCACCTCCAGAACGCCTCCTAAGCTATCAAAACATGTCCCTGCACCATCCTATCACTAATCTCACACTCCTTTTGTCTCCTAAAAGCATCCTGTGAAAGTGCATAAAAACGTTTTAATACTCACTCATTAGTGATTATAATTAGCAGAGTGACTATTCATTAGTCACCAGGGCGTGTTGTTTTGCAGCTCCAGGATCCAGCCTCTCTCTGTCTGTGTGCTTTGCTTGTGCAGGCTTTACCCTCCCCTCTCTCTATCACTCACAGAATGCTAATCATAAGTCCTGCCTTCAGCTGCACATCACAGCAGCACAGACAGAGAGAGGGTGGATCATTCAGGCTGCAAAACAACACGCCCTGGTGACTAAAGAATATAGCCCCTGCTAATTATAATCACTCATGAGTGAGTATTAAAACGTTTTTATGCACTTTCACCGGATGCTTTTAGGAGACAAAAGGAATGTGAGATTAGTGATAGGATGCTGCAGGGACATGATTTGATAGCTTAGGAGGTGTTTTGGAGGTGACAGGATCCCTTTAAATAGTGGTACAAGTGTTTAACAATTAATTATACAAATTTTACAATGTATATTAATACAAATAATATAGTACATATTTCATGTACATCATACAATGTCCATACATTGGATCATGTGCATAAGCCGAGATACATGGGGATTTATAAAAGTGCATGTACAGACATTAATAAAAGTATAAGCATACTGCCACTCTTATGGGGGTACTATGTGAGAACGAATCATATCTCAAAAACAGATATATTAATGTAATATTCCTTTGTAAGGATCACTTCCACGGTTCACCATGCCGTCCTCGGCATCCTCCTAGCTGAACTGCGCATGTCCATGAGACGTCATCACTCCCCAACAATCGCTGCAATGTGCATGAGCATGCGCAGTAGTGGTCAGATGTGTGACAAATTACAGGCACGTGATTATCCTAACTGGACTCTAGCAAAAAATATAATCAGCCAAGCAGATGGGAAATAGTTACTCAAAACTTCCAGAAAGAAGCAAAGATTAGAAGAGGAGCTCTGAAAGCCTCATCCTATAGTCCCCAGTGCACAAAGACAAATGTTAATATAAAGAAAGACATAATATTAAATCTTTAAAATAATACATATGTGGCGCCCCAGGGTCCAGTTGCCACAATAGTAAGCTTGAAAGCAAGGAAAGGCACCCACCTTAGGCGAAACACACGCACAACACCTTCCCAACTCCATGCCAGAAGGGGGAGCTCTACACCCAAGTTCAGGGTAGGTCCCTTATAAATTCTGGTCTGGGGGCAGGGGTGAGGCAGTTCAGTTCCTAGTAGGACTGTAGAAGACATCCTACGGTCGGGAGCTGTGCTAGGCCCGTCTGAGGAAACTAACTAGCCAGTGTGAGGGACCCGTAGGTGAGGGTCTGAGGGAAGTAGAGAAAAGGTGTGGGGAGTGGGGCAGAGCCAGCTCGTCTCAGCACTGAGCGCAGAACGGACACCTGAGTCCTAGATTGTAAGGGACTGTATGCCCAGCAACCAAGACCGGAGGGCGGGTAATTCCAAGTTGCTCGACGACAACAAGGCCAGGAGACACAGCTGCATCCCAGACCTCAGAGAGACACAGTGAGAGGAGAGATCGTAAATAGAGCTGAAGCTGCCTGTGACACGGCCAGGACAGACAAGAGAAGAGAGGGTCACAGCTTCAAGCAACCTGGGCCCACAGGGAGTAGCGCAGTAGGGAGGCCTCAGGATTTGCCAGGTGTGGAAAACCTCAACTTGCTTCCAGGCTCCTGACCCCTAACACCACTTGTGAACTGTGCCCTGGATGAACCTGCTTCCGACTTCAGTAAAGGTAAAGGAGACTGTTACCCCTGTGTCTGTCAGTTATTCTGTACACTGAGTCCTTGCACCCCTAGAGGACCCGATTGCAGCAGCGGCTATGCCACTTGCATTCCATGGGTGGTGTTATGATTAATTTTTGTTTTATTTAATTTTAATCCATTTTTCAAAATCCCGTTTTTAACTGCTCGTCCGACGAGGGGATCATGGACTGGGTCACCCCACTGTGATATCCCGCAGCCCCATACGACGATGAGAGGACCCTGTTCTAAATACCCCATGGTCCCCGCCAGGGGCGATCACATACAATGTAATGAATAAAAAAATACTGTGGATCAGTGAGTATTGACATCATCACTAACAAATATGTACAAAAAGAAAATAATACATAAAAAATGTTTATAATTCAAGAATATTGAAAATGGATACTTCAATAGAAGCTGGATCCAAGAGTGGTAAGTATTGGACATACAGTTTGTAAATGACCACAGACAAAGAATATACAAGAATGGGATAGGATGTCAAATATAACAAAAATAAATATAAGAGAGTGAACATGAGTAATGATGCTCAGTGGCATATAGGAGACCTCATCAGTACGAAAAAATGCACCAACGTGCGTTTCGCACCTAGCTTCAATTATTAAAGTGCACAAAGACTTTAAAGTAGCACTCAAGCGGATTTTTTTTTTACTGCACTGCTGGAGTTGGTCTTTAAATCTAAGTCCCGACCCTGTTTTATACTTAGCTAGTCTCCTGTGTATTGTGACCTGCTGGCAGCTCCAGTGTTTCATGTAGCTCGCCGAAGGTCACAACTCAACATATCTCTATGAGAGCCTCGTTCTGGCTGTCATTGACCATCTGGAGCTAGTGACATAATTTCAGTCATTTGTTACAGGCACAAAATGGCGCTGCGGGGCCGGAGCGATGTCAGTAAAAGATGAAGCCACCGGAAGGGAGTATGTGACGGGGGCACAGAGATTAGATTAAGCTATGTGCCCACCTAGCATTTTGTAATGCATTTTTCCTTACAGATTTTATAACATTTTCAAGAGAAATGAGAAACCTAAAGTACTTTGCCCACCTTCAGGTTTTTTCCTTGAAGATTTTGGTGCAGCAAAAAAAGAAGCTCCAAGTGCATTCTTTCTACTTTTTTTCCTGTGTTTTTTCTCATAGACTACGGTATATAATAGATAAAAACTGGATAAAAAAAACGCACTGAAAAAAATCACCAAAACTGCAGCGTTTTTCCTGCCAGGAGACGCAGATTTGGTCCAGAAATAATCTGCTAGGTGTGCACATAGCCCAAAGCATTACTCCAGCACTAAAGAAAGAACAAAAAACATTGGAGTGCTGCTTTAAATAATTATTGAGCTTTTCTCTAAAGTAATGTTCCAGTGATCACAGGACATTTCACTATTCCAATAAAAATAACAATCTGCTTTATTTCATGTGTCTGCGGCATTTCCTGTTCATCGCTGCAGCGCCCAGCTGTCATCATAATAAATGGATCAACCACAGTTATCACACCTAAAAAGATATATTCTATAACACGCAGCCCCGCAGACCATAAATTTTATCCCGGTGTCATGGCAATAAATAGTCAATAATTTTCATAAGTTTATTGAAGTCATTCAGAAATCTTCCAACAGAATGTTTATAGAAATCCTTGCACTTTCCTCTAGTTATCTCTTCTCCTTCTTCTTCTTATTCCTCCCCTCCTCTGGAATTTCTGTCTCAGATTCTATATAATGTTTTGAGTTAGATGTAGCAGTGCTGAAGCTCTTGTCAAGATGTTCCCGTACCGAATGTACTAACCAAGGCTAAACTGAATTGCTAACTAACACACAAAATATGATTGAATGTTCTCTTCTGAATAAAATGCAACACCCCTTTAATATCCCTTTAATGAGCTGTATAAAAACTGGCTACCCTTCCCTTAATAAAGGTCTTTGTCATTAAGGTCTACTTTGACTTGTTGTCAGCGTGGTTCTTACCGGTGGCGTGCATACAATTAGACAAAGCATCAATTTGGCGGCAGACACTTAAGGACAGCCTACCCGAAAGGTGTGAAGGCCTCCCATGACACCGGTACCTATGTGTAAATTTCTGACCTTCTAGTTCAGGGGCTGCAAACAGAAAAACTGTTGGAGTAACAGTAAATTAGATTAGAAGAAAAAGTTTTGGTACCGTGTTAGCCAGTTGAGAAAATGTTGATTGCTCTCAGTGAGAGAAGCAAGATAATAATCTTGTAGTTGTGATACGTTGTAGTGGCTAACAAAAATAAAATAAATGATGTTATAAGGCGAGCTTTTGAGACGTCTCAGGTCCGTTCAATCAGGCATGGTATGACAAAATATTGAAAGAAACTCAAAATATATACATGCACAACTAGAATGAATGGACATTTAACTAAATAAACAAAACAGAGCGTGGAGAGGATCCTTAATCAGCCAGGCTTAGTGATGTCAAGATTTTGATGACTTTAATTTGTATGTAAACCTGGTGTCTTCAGTGTCTTTGAACAACATTCTTCAGATGTTATAATGAGCCATAAATCCATCACTTAGGTTTAGACGATTCTGGATACAGTCGAATGCTGTAATGAATTTGGCATTAACAGACCCTTCGATGTTTCTGTGATTTAAAATTGACCTCTCAAAATTAAACATTTTCACATTTTCAATTTATGTCCTTGACTAGAAAAATGTTTGGTACTGGAAAATGGCTTTTTTTGTGTGTAATTGTGTGATCATCCTTACTCTTAGTCGTTGTCCAGTCTCACCAACCTAAAAGTTCCCACAGGGCATAAAGTGCACATAATAAATACACAACATTGGAAGAGGAGTATTGAATGTCCCGGGAATTTTACAATCCTGTTGTGTGTTGGGGATCGAATCCTGTCTCTGGTCTCTTTGTGAGCACAGGTCTTGCAGCTCTTCACATTGCATGGATAAGTTCCTCTAGGTGTATCTGAGGGCATTGAACTTCGGACCATGATGTTTCTTAAATTGGGAGCTGCCTGTAGCACAGCAAGGGAGGGTCTTTGAATATTATTTTTAGTCGGTCATCCTTGTGTAGGATATGGTGATGTTTTCTGGAGTTTTCCTTAGTACCTCAAGCTGTGGGTTGTAGGTCACTACCAGAGGAACACGATGGTTCTCTTCTTTTTCTCTGTATTAAAGTGCTTGACTTCTAGGGATCCTTGTGGCTTTAATGATCTGTCATCAATGGAGGTGGGGTGGTAGCTTGGTTTAAAAATGTTTTTTTTAGATGGTTTAAGTAGTTCATCCCTTTCCGCTGGGTTGAAGCAAATACGGTTATATCTGAGGGCTGGCTGTAGACAATGAACTTTTTGATGTGTTTCAGGTGGAAACTGTCCCATCTGAGGTATGTGGGACGGTCATCGGTTTCTGATATACCGATATCTGGAATGAACCATTTAGAATTTTATGGTGGTATCCAGGGAGTTGATTTCTGTATTTGAGTGGTATGGTGTCAGGTTTATGGTGGGATGAAATTTGTTGAAATTGTCATGGAATTTTAGAAGTTTGTGTTCAGTCTCAGTCCAGATTATTAATTAGTATTAATTAGTAAATTAGATGCAACTTTGAAATTCTTCAAAAAAAAACAATTAGTAATGTATACTAAAATTTGGATGATGTTGTAGCTAGTGATAAGCAAGTAGTAAGATATTTGGGTTGGAGAGCTCTAACTAAATACTTTTAATGAGTATAGAATTCAATGCATGTACAATGGTGAGCTCACTCGGATCCGAATACTGAATCAGTTCAAAGTATTCGGTTAGAGCGATCTGAACCCGAATATCTTAGGGTACCGTTACACCAGGTGACATCGGCGGCGATTTCACAGGCGACACAGGGGCGAGGACTATTGCTGGCAACGCGCCGGTGAGTCGCCCAGTGTAAAGCGGCATAATTTGCAGAAAAATAGCTAGAGTGGTCGCCTGGTTTCCCAGCACTGCTCTGAAACTAGGCGACCCTCTCAGGCGATGTGTACACATCGCCCCATGTAACATCGCCGCATGTAAACACGCGACGGCGACACTGGTGGGGTGCCAAAAACGTCGCGCTCCCGTTCTCCGCAAAGTCACCTGGTGTAACAGTACCCTTACTACTCGCTCATCACTAGTTGTAGCTAATGACATTCTTATCTTTCAGTTACTTCAATTTATGTGTCTGTTCACACACACCAAATGTGGCAACAGAACATTTTCTTAACAAATTCATAGCAAGTTGCAGAGAAATCCACAGTAGAAAATCTACACAAAATGTCAAAATTTTGGTGCAGCCTGCAATCGACTGAATCAACCATGTGATGAAAATTCATCATTAGGGTCTCCAGAAACATTGCCAGAGGAGGTAAAAATATGTTTTTGTTTTCTTTCTAGATTCTGATGCGGGTCCACATGAAATTTGACACCCACACCATATTTGACATACAGTGGTGGAAAAACCTAGTCTACATTTAAATGAGTTTTCAACCACTTTTGATCTAATATATCTAGATAGAAATTGTTCAGCAGTTCAAGGACATGTCAACTTTCATTATACAGTGTAAATAAAAAGTCTATACACCCCTGTTAAAAGGTCAGGTTTTTGTGCTGTTAAAAAATATATCAAGAAGAATAATTTCAAAACTTCTTATATTTGGGTTTGTGGTTATGTTCATAATTAGCCAATCACATTTACACCCATAGTAGTCAGTGCAAGGCTGCCATGATTTACATTGATTCTGATTGACATCAAAGAATATTTTGCTGTTCTTGTAGGATTTTCCTTAGGCTCTCTTAGTTGCATTTTACAGCAAAAGCCATGTTCCATAAACAGTTTACAACACAGCAAAGGGATCTTATTAATGAAAGTTTTCAGCAAGGAGAAGAGTGCAAAATATTTCCACAGCATTAGATCTGCTATGGTTACTGTGAAGACATCATCATGGAGGAACTTACCTATGGTACAACAATGACATTTCCTAGAACTGGACGTTCCTCAAAGCTTGATTAAAAGACAAGATAAAAAATTGGTCCTGGAGGCTGCCAAGATACCAACAGCAACAATAAAGGATTGCTGTAATTTATGGAAAGTGCTGGTTGGTAATGGATATGACCACAAACTCATGTATTCTTCTTCCATTTAGCCTGTGGACAAGGGGGGCAAAATGGAACCTTTTTTGACAAAGAAAACATTCAGACACATGTTTTTTGCCAAAGTCTGCATCAAGTCTGCAAAAAGCATGTGTGAGAAAGTATTTTTGTCACCAATCAATAGAACTCCATTCCCACAGTGAAGCATGGTGGAGGCATCATTATGCTTTGGGGCTGTTTATATATACTTATATACTCACAGGCACCATGACCTTACAGGTTCCCTTTAGTGGTCTGGAAATATTTTTTGACTTTCATTTTGTCCCTCTTCTTTCAAGAATCATAACTTTTTTTGTTTTTCATATAGCCGTATGAGGGCATGTTTTTGCTCATTGTAGTTGTGGTTCTTTGGTCTTCTTTCTTTTCTCCATGCTCAATGTGGTACAAACAAGGACACAGGACAGAGGTTGAGTCAACTTTAATCTATGTCAACTGGCTGCAAGTGTGATTTAGTTATTGCCAACACCTGTTAGGTGCCACAGGTAAGTTACAGGTGCTGTTAATTACACACATTAGAGAAGCATCACATGATTTTTCTAACAGTGCCAATACTTTTGTCCACCCCCTTTTTTATGTTTGGTGTGGAATTATATCCAATTTGGCTTTAGGACAATTATTTTTGCGTTTTTTCATTGAAGACAAATTAAATGAAGATAATATACCAAAGAATTTGTGATTGCAATAATTTTCAGGAAGAAACTGAGTATTATCTGACAGAATTGCTGGGTTGTCAATACTTTTGGCCACAACTGTATGTATCAGGATGGGGCACATATATACACTGTACATCCCCCATCTGGTGTATATGTCCCATTCTGTTATGTCTGTCCCCATTCTGGTATATACACCTTATGTTCCCCATCCTGGTATATATATCCTGTATATATACCATGATGGGGGGACATATATATCAGGAGGGTGCACATATAGATACCAGGATGGGGGACATACAGTGTATATAAAAGAATGGGGGACAGACATAACAGAATGGGGACATATATACCAGGATGGGGACCATATATATCATGACAATAAAACCAGGATGGGGGGTCATATACAAGGATGGGGGACATATATACTGATTGTAAGATGGACACTGGCATTATAAGACGGACCCCATTTAACAATAAAAAAATTTTTTCTCTTTTCCTTCACCATTTTGGGGTGCGGTTTATAATCTTATAAGCAAAAAATATGTTAAGTTTTAACACACAATTTATTTCCATTTTCTAGTTATTGTTCCAAAAACAACCTTAAGAAATTGTATCTATTCTCCAGGCAGATATAGAGTACCCAGAAAATCCCCTCCGTCCGTTTTAGAAGCCCTGTTTCCTTAATTAATTAGTAACTAATCTATTTATAAGGGTACAAGCTGGAAGTTGCATTTAACACACGATCATTAATAGACATGTGAAATTTTTGCGGTGACATGTGTGAGCGAGTGTGTGCATTTTATCTTCATGATTTTATTTTATTTTTTTAATTTTGCAAATCCAACCGAGATTGATCCTCTATAATAAGCCGTCATGTGCTAAGGTTTATGCATCCCAGTAATTCCTTGCCATTTTTACATAACGACACTAAAGATAGAAAACTGTTCATTCCAAAATGAACTACGTGGGATCAACAAGAATTGTGGTATAGAGAATATATCCCTAAAACTAACTTTTAATACATATTATTTTTTCATTTTTAATCTGCAAGTTTTTTTTTTTGTAATATATTTTATTCAGCCATATACCATACGTGGTTATATCCAGAAATTTGCTTTATGCCGAGACCTAGTTATAAGAAACATAAAGCAGAAAATAAACTACTGGTATCTGGTGAAGAATGTTAAAAATATGGAAAATGCTTTAAAACAATACAAAAAAACAACTTTCTTGTGCAAACAATACCTAAAAACAAAATAAAAATCACACTTAGTAGTTTTTCACAGGACTATAAAAACTTGAAAATATACCTGTCATTTCAAGTAACTTTAAAGTATAGTGTCACGGGGTGGTATAATAGACAAGGAGTAAGGTAACAGGATGGTAATGATGGGCAAAAGCCAATCAGGGGAACTAGTCTGACCCTTAGACTGAGTATCAATAGCTCACCCTATTCCCAGAGTTACCTCTGAAGGTTAGGATGTCTGCTGTTACCCTTTCCCTTGCTCCTGATCAGCCCTAGGCTAAAACCCCCTTACCTCCACCAACATACTGGGAAGCACAGCAACTGCCACAAAATAAGGAAAACTCCAGGCAAAAAACAGCAGGAAGGCTTCAGCACAAACTGCACTAACGTCCTCACAGCTCACGGTCTCTGCAGAGACTAAACTCTATCAGCGACACCAGCTTTTAGAAGAGGGAACTATTTAAAGGCCAAGGGCATGGACAACTGCCTAACTTGACACACCCTCTGACCTGAAGTGCCACAACAGACCATAGACAGCAGCAGCCTCTAACATTAACTCTGAAGTTACCAACAGGAATTAATCATATCAAATCACTGCAGAGCAGTTCAAGAAGACTGCAGCTCAGGCTGCACATGACATATGGGCTAATATGTGTGTGTGCATGAGGAATAAAAGAAAAAAATGGTTTGGTACCATGTTAGCCAGTTGAAAAAAGATATAATGCTCTCAGTGGGAGAAACTTAAAAACCTTGTAGTTATGATACCTTTTAGTGGCAAACAAAAATGTAATGTGTGATGTTATAAAACAAGCTTTCAAGACAACATACAACTCTTCATCAGGCATGGTACAACAAGATATTAAAAGAAACACAATTATATACACAGAAATGGAGCGAATGCAAATGCATGGACATTTAAATAAACACTGGTCTTAGAAAGTGAATCTTAAACTGGCTAAGATCAGTGTTGTGATAGTTTTATGGCCCCAATATCCTGAGGATTGGTGCCTCACTGTGTTTGGAGAAAATTGTTAAGGTAAAACATATGTTTATAATCTGCTGACCAGTAGAAAGAAAGAAAGAAAATAAATTAAATATTCAAATCTGAGTCTTCAGTTTTCAATTTGCCCCTGGATTTTACTTTTGATGTTTTGGAGATTGCAGAGAGCTTTAAATCCGCCAGACAAATTTAGTCCTCTTTGCATGGAATCATACTTAAGACTGAATTTGTATTCCAAGACTCTACAATGTTTTAAGATTTGCAATTGCCTTTTAATATGACAATCTTCATATTGTCTATGTTGTGCCCTGGACCACAGAAATGTTTGGCCAAAGGTGTATGGCTTTTTTTGTCTGTAATTGGGTGACAATGAGAACTCATTCTTGCTCTTAGCCTCTATCCTGTTTCGCCTACATAGAAACCCCCGGAAGGATATATGGTGCATAGAATTAGAAACACCACTTTATGAGAAGAACATGCGAATGTCTCAGAAATCTTATAGAAAATTATTAAAATCTGAGAGTCCTCAGCGGTTGATACTTTTTAATGGCTAACTGAAAAGATGGTAAGAAAAGCAAGCTTTCGAGATGTAATAACACAATATGACAATAGTAACGCAAATTCTGAAGTCACACATTCAAACAAAAAAGGGGGATTGGATAATGCAGTACAAAACACAACATCATTTAAAGGATTTTCAAATCCAGGACCAGTCCACGCAATCAAAGGACAATAAAACTATCACACTTTTTATCTGAACTGCCCCAATATTTATTGTCCCAGCTGCTTTCCCCCTTCCCAAACTAACCATTCTGTGCTCTACTTCATGTCACTTTGTGTTATATACTGCTTTATCCAATCACCCTTTTGTATATAAATTTGTGACTTCAGATTTTGTGTTAACATGAGTCTGATGAAGAGGCCTTTGAGTCTCGAAAGTTTTCTATTTATTACCATCTGTTCAGTTAGCCATTAAAAGGAATCAACCACTGATGAATCTCAGATTTTAATATTTTTTTTATCTACTTGCTAACACGGGACATACATATATTTTACCTTTTCAAAAAGAAATCTTATAGACTTGCTGGTGTTGGGTATTTGGATCTTGTCTATGGTCCTTACATAAGTGCACTTTTTGCAGCTCCTCCCATTACAAGGATACGTTCCTCTAGGTGTATCTGAGGGCATTGAGCTTTGGATTATTAATGTTTCTCATACAATGCACCATATGTCCTGCTGGGTTTCTGTTGGTGAAACAGGACAACAGGTGAGAGCAAGGATGAGATCCCATGTTTACGATGCAGCAATCTTGTGCATACTCATCCAAAGATACTGTCAGGACTCCAGATCTTCTGATGGCATTTTTCACATTCTTGTCCTTTTCCAAGATGGCATCATCTGCTTCATTCCTTTCTATGTGTTTTTTGTCTCCCAGCCTTTATAAACCCCAGTCCATCAATTAGTCCTCTGCTAAAGTATTCTGCCAAGAATCCATCTCTCAGTTGTATCTTAACTTTTCCCTTTCCAGCAAGTAATCAAGGTATCCAGATGATTGAGCGCTCCCAAGGAGATTTACCTTATGATAAGGACACTGACTCCTTTTTCCTTCTTGGAGATTTATTTCAAATGGCTTCACAGTAGTAAACAGTCATAAAAGTCATAAAAGCATAATTAAAACAACGCGTTTTGGCTATAAATGTCATAAAATAGCCTTCCTCAGGTATACCTGCTTCATTCCACGGGCTCATAGCTGGGAGTTCCGCTCTCTGGAGGATAGCAGCAGCATACCAAGGAGACAAAGACCCCTGTAAGACCCCCAGTGGGTTGATATGCGAAGAAACAAGACACAATAAAGGTGAGTTCTCTTGCCCAGTGTACTTCTGAGAAATATTGTACTTTTACATTTAGATCTGCGCCTGTTTTCTCTCTCCCCACCCTCCTCTGACCTACAGCCTCGAGGTCTATTGTGTGCAATTTACTTTTCCCTTTCCAGTAAATCCTGTTTGGTTATCCTGTGTCTGCTCATAAGAGTCTCAGCTACGCACACCTGCTGCCAGTTTCACTTTAATTTGCAAAGCTGCTAGTACCTTTCCTTTGCTTCAGTATCTGCCTGCCTGCCAAAGGCCACATAAGCTTATTTGCTGTAGAAGCCCTTTGTAGTTTATGCTTGTTTATTATTTATGCAGTTGCAGTGTCCAGGACTTTTGCAGGACTTTAGGTTTAAACTGCACTGCATCTAGTACTGGACTCTTATCTCAGATACTTCCAAACCAAGCCTTCATGGTGTGAACTGTGTCTATTAACTGTTGGTTGTTACAGCATTCCTCAGTGTGAACTTTGCCTAAAGATTTTACTCCTAACAGCATCTCCTGTGTTTTGGAGCTCAAAGACTGTTTTGATACTTTACAATTACCTGAATGGTTATTCCAGAGACTTTCTGTTAAGGCTTCTCCTAACAATGTTTTCTATGTTTATGTACTTTGATTTCTTGCTGTACCTTTGTTTGCTTTTACCAAGACTTTTCAAGTGGTAAACTTTGCTCTGTTGCGTCATTGTCTCACGCCAAAAGATTCCTGAGTTTCCCATTATAGTTATTACGGATACATGGAAATGGATAACTATAAATATATATTGGTCAATCAATAGATAGTAGATGTGAGAAAAATATTTGAGACAAATATAGGTACATATAACATTTCTTGATAGAAATAGATGGATAACTATAGATAAAAGGATATATATGATATACTATACATATTACAGTTGTGATAGATTTAGTGTGAAGTTGTCAAGCCTTGGGACTTGATCTAGGGACCTTGTGGTTTGTGGTCGGTTTTCTTTTATGCTGAGCTACAGCTTGGTCAACCACAGTCCAAGTGCTGATTGTCTTTTTATCATTGCTTTTATTCCTTTGGTTTGTGGTCAGGTGTTCACATGTACTGATTTTCTCTGGCCTAACACATCATAGGTAGGGTTATTTATAAGTTCCTGATTCCAGCATTCTCTGCTGGATATATTATTTTCATGTGGATTTCTGCTGTGATGTTCCAGCCGCAATGTTAAGGTTTTTGCCTTTTTGATTGAGACCAGAGTTGCATTTGCTCTGTGCTTTTTCTTTTGCCTAAGCTACAATGTTCCTCTTTTTTGCTGTTAGTAAGAGTTACCTCCTACAAACCTAGCACTTATTATTTCTCCTTTCCACTTTTGCATGTATTTTAGGTTAACTCATTCTGGGTCCCTGTCTATCTCTACACGCTTGCTCTATTTTGGTTGTAGTGTATAGTAACATCTCACCTTGGTTTCTCAGTAGATACATGATACAACCTGATAGCCTTTTAGTTAGACAGGTCTGGGTTGTTATTTTCTAGTTATATTACTAGGGATATACCAGTCTGTGCAAGAACCATTGGGTTGAGCAGCAAAGGATATCATTCTGTACAGGAATCAGTTAGGCGGCAGATGTGGCAGCTGTAAGATAGGCTTTATTTTACCTTTATTTACGTGCATACTAGAAGCAAATGATATGGAAGAGATATGCAACCTAAATTGATATAAAAGTGAAATAGATACTAGATATGTGAACAGATATATTAGAGATATGAGGCACATAGATGAAGTAGTACAAATAACATTTTTACATACAGTTAAACCAGAAGTTTATATATACTATATAAAAAGGACACATCTGCTTGTTTTTCTCACTATCTGAGATGAAAATCAGAATAAACCTTTCTACTTTTACATCAATTATGATTACTGTAATTGATATTGCCAAATGCCAGAATAATGAGAGTATATGTAGTGTATTAAACTTCACCTGTAGGTAGAGAAGATGGATAACTGTAGATGGCTAGATAGATTGATAGATACGGGTACATGTAACAATTCCTACCTAGATGCATAAATGAATGGAGAACAGTGGTGCAGGCTGATAATTACAGAACTTGCATGGAAAAACAGAAATAAGCATTGCTGGTTTACTCATCAATGTTTAAATAGGCAATATTTCTGTTGCTTTAGCTTTGGGTTCTCAATTAATTTCTTTCAAATTTTCTAGATAGGTAGGAGATAAACCGATACATATATGCAGTTTATCATTTTCTTTGCAAAGGTTCCTAAAATTGTATAAACTGGTATAAACTGTTCTGCAAATGAATTTGTAACACCTGGTATAGAGATAGCTCTGAGTGACATAAGATTAGGTAGATAAGAGATTTGATAGATAGAAAGACAGACAGTGGTAGATACATATTTAGATAGATGTATAAATGTATAGGAAGCAGTAGGTTCAGCTGGATAGATAAAACCCCTAGAAATACTGACTAAAGATTGAAGTTTATTCATCAGTCTTTAAACTATTTCTGCCCTCTTAGTTGGGGACCTAAATTAATTTTTGACACTTAGCAAATAACATTGTAAAACACTGAAAAAAGAAATATATGGGTGATATAACATAAAAGATGCCAGATTGTCTGTATTATACAATTGTAATTACAATACATACATATATATAAAATTTGAAAATGATTTTGTCTTAACTCCTTTTCTTTTCTGTACCTTTATGTATTTTAACGCCAAATCTGTTCTGCGATACTTAGCAGAATATCTTTGTTGGGGCTTCACAGCTCTGTCAGGGTTGGGCGACGTTTCCGTCTTCCATATGTGGCGGGATTTTCTTAATCACAGTATATTGCCTACATGAAAATATCATTTTGGACTCCATTGACATCTCTTCAGAACTGCAGGAACATATTTGTCCAACTCTATAGTTATTCTTTAGTGAAGCCTTATAATTTTCATCTACAGCTTGAAGTAAATGGAATGTCAAGTTAGCCCGTAGATAATGTAGGTTGAAACTACTCCATTTATGGTCACCATTTACCATGTCAATATTTTCCCAAAATTGAAATTTTTGTTTATTGAGTCATAAAGAAAATATTGTCAATGTCAGTAGTCAATGTCTATATGAGGACTATCACTTTAAAAGTTAGTTTTTTTTAGTTTTTCTTTATGTAACATATTACTATTTCTGTGTCTTTCATACAACATTAAATTGACTCCGGATCCATCGTTGTCTTTCAAGTACGAAGAGAATAATGGCCTTTGATATTTATTCATCTTTAAATAACTGCGAGACAACTAAAAGCCTTGAAATAGCAATTTATTTTCACAAAATGGCAGAGTTTTGGGAATAAAAAGGCTCTCCCCACAATCTGAAGAAGAAATGAAGAATAAAATTTGTCGTGAATATTTCAGATCGGAGGGAAATAAATATGTAAACCCAAGTAGCCCTGCTATTATCTTGGCCGGTCTTGGACGGCGGGGGGCTGGGGAGGTGTGGCGGCACATGCTCACGTAGCGAGTGTCCGCCAGTGCCCTTGTTAGTTCTGCAGGTTTTAGCCTCCTTTAGAGTATAGGTTTTCTAAACTATTGTTTTCTTTTATGTGTTTCCAGACGCATTAAGGTGATTGCCTCTCAGCTTTTGTGGGGGCTGATGATCGCTGTCTTATGAGAGGAAATCTAATGTGAGCAGATGGACGAGGAAGCTACGGGTGTTTTAAGGCTAAGCGCGCTTTTAAATAAACTTTCAGAATGAAAGATCAGACGCACGTATGATGGATATGTCACTTGATGTATTGATGACTGTCATTTCGATTTCGAATCTTTGGGATGAGTACACTTACTGTCCCATTAGTATCAAGCAAAATGTAAATTCACCGAACCAAAAGTCACTTGCAGTGTGTTATTAAGCCAGCCCATGGAAGTAATGTGTGTTTTATCTCTGTGTTTCCACGCATGAAAAATGGCAATTCCCGTGAATTGCCCATTGCTAAAATGGAAGCTGCTGTTTAGCGGGAGATCGGGCAGAAGATGGTCATAGTTAGATGACTCTCTGTGACAATTTTCAAGTTAACCCTTTCTGTAGCTCTAGACTAGATATCACTTCTTCAAGATGCAAAGGATTCAATTTCAGTGTTGATTTCAGGCAGGTGAGAAATACACTTCTGTTATTGAGGTTCTTGGAGCATAAAATAGGGGAAATCCATTGTATGTTGCCAACAGTTCATAATTATATTTTTATATTGGACTTTCGAAAAATGCAACAACAAAAAAGAGAGATGAAAATATCTTAAATCACAACTTCCGTCAATATATCCTTTTAATATTAGGAAGTCAGGAAAGACAGCAGTAATGATAGGATTTGTGAAACTGTGGACTGGAAATGGTGAATAGTTACCAACTTCCACTTTTCTTTTACATCTTTCTCAACAAGGTGTTTCTCAACGAAGACATAGAAGAGGTTTAAATCCGGCGGACATGTGACATACATTTTTCTTTAATAAATTAATAATTTAATTAAAAGGTGCATTACATAATATATACTTATACTTTCTGTTTAGAAAGAATTCTCCAGCTTTTATGTTTTTAAAATTTGTAACTTTGTTAGAATTCCATAATAAAATCTCAGAAGCCACTGACAGACAATTTGGATAGTAGCTCCCTCTTCACTGAGTGGGGCTACTATCCAAATTGTCTTCGGTGGCTTGTGGGATATATATGAATTAATGACATTTTAAGAACAAACCAATTGGAAAAAGCTGGAAAATTCTTTCTAAATGGATTTGTGAACAAGTTTGGCTCTACTTCTCCTTCAGGCTCATCCGATAGAAGCCGGATATTACCAAAAGAACCACAGAGCAGTGAGCTGGCTAAATGTTTTTCTTGTTTGCCCCTTATATTTCTTGTGTACTTTCTCAATGAAGACTAGTCTTTTGCCCATAATTTAGTATTTTTTATCTTGTGTAAGTGCTGTTGTTCTCCTCTTCCTTACATATAAATCTAGTCTTTTATGTTCAATCTATTGTTACTAAAAAGGAATGAAATAATTTTACAATTATACAAAGATAAAATTGAATAAAATTACAAGAAAATCGGTCATGGAAGACCTAAAAACAGTAGCTAACAACCATTAAATGGAAAAACTGGTGTGCATTTTCATTATAAATGAGAGATTACAGAAAAATTGACCAGTGAAATTTTACAAAAACACTCACAAAAAAGAACTTCCATAAGGGAGACCCCTCGTGAAAGAAAATAGGAAAATAATTAGAAGGGAAAAATAGAAGTGAAGGGGGAAAATGTCTAGTATATGTACAAAACTAACATGATAAATCTATTTTTTTTATCCAACTAGGCATTATCCTCGGGATGACTTTCGCAGAGAAGTGTAAAGGACAACACCCACTTGCTAAATAGACTAGATTTATTTTATGGGAGGAGTGGGCCATATTTTAGGAATAGAGAGGCACTGGATCAAAGGAACAAAGGAAAAACAATATAATTTAAGTCATATTTATAATAAGTGCCTATTCCTATTTAATCCTGTTCATATGTCAACATAGGTGAAACATGACACTTTTCCTGTGGAACAATATATTCTATAGATAATAGCCATTAACCACAACAATGTACAAACAATTCTGTAAAATTAGATACTTGTGCCCAAAGCTCAAAGGTTTATACACAGAACATAGCATCGCTATGTTATAGAAAGTTTTCATTTTTCATCTGTCACTTAAAATTTTTCAAAGTGATTTAACTTTCTTGACGTCTGTTTGAAAAACGTGTTAAAAGTAATCTAGACTATTACTGACCAATCAATCACAAAAGTAATTATGGTTGATATGAGTTGTATATATGTAACATTGCTAATTGGTGAATCCTACTGGTGTGTGAGTATTACATTGAGATTTGCAAATATGATATTTCAAAGAGGGTCATCATCAACAGGTCTTAGAAGAGAATGGATAAAAATATTAGTCAACGAAAAGATCGGAAAACGAACAGTAATGGGTATGGACACCAAACTATCTCACTGTATAGATAACAAATGATCAACAATATCAACTTTAAACTTGATGTTTGTGACCTATATCTATTAATACAGTTGTGATAAAATCTAAAAGTCATTAAAAGTGGTTTGAAGTTAATAATAATAATAATAATAATAATAATATTATTATTCATTTATATAGCACTATTAATTCCACAGCACTTTAAGTTATAGGAATTATGAAGGAAATGTAGAAAGATCAATATCCTTATGGATTGGACTATCAATAGATAATTTGTAAACTTGAACCATTTTCCGTCATTCCTTTTTTTTTTTGTTCCCACTCCCCATAGCCATTACTTTTTCATTTCCTGTGTCATAGCCGATTGAAGGCTTGTTGTTTTGCAAGATGAGTTATCCTTTTTAATGGTAAGAATTTTTTTGTGCAGGAGAATAATACATCTGTACACACACATATATATATATAATTATATATACAGTACAGACCAAAAGTTTGGACATACCTTCTTATTTAAAGAGTTTTCTGTATTTTCAGGATTATGAAAATTGTAGATTCACACTGAAGGCATCAAAACTATGAATTAACACATGTGGAATTATATACGTAACAAAAAAGTGTGAACAACTGAAAATATGTCTTATATTCTAGGTTCTTCAAAGTAGCCACCTTTTCTTTGATTACTGCTTTGCACACTCTTGGCATTTTCTTGATGAGCTTCAAGAGGTAGTCACCGGAAATGGTTTTCACTTCACAGGTGTGCCCTGTCCGGTTTAATAAGTGGGATTTCTTGCCTTATAAATGGGGTTGGGACCATCAGTTGTGTTGTGCTGAAGTCTGGTGAATACACAGCTGATAGTCCTACTGAATAGACTGTTAGCTGTGTTTTTCTTGCCATAATACAAATTCTAAGTAAAGAAAAATGAGTAGCAATCATTACTTTAAGAAATGAGGGTCAGTCAGTCTGAAAAATTGGAAAAACTTTGAAAGTGTCCCCAAGTGCAGTTGCAAAAACCATCAAGCGCTACAAAGAAACTGGCTCACATGAGGACCGCCCCAGGAAAGGAAGACCAAGAGTCACCTCTGCTGCGGAGGATAAGTTCATCCGAGTCACCAGCCTCAGAAATCGCAGGTTAACAGCAGCTCAGATTAGAGACCAGGTCAATGCCACACAGAGTTCAAGCAGCAGACACATCTCTACAACAACTGTTAAGAGGAGACTTTGTGCAGCAGGCCTTCATGGTAAAACAGCTGCTAGGAAACCACTGCTACGGACAGGCAACAAGCAGAAGAGACTTGTTTAGGCTAAAGAACACAAGGAATGGACATTAGATCAGTGGAAATCTGTGCTGTGATCTGATGAGTCCAAATTTGAGATCTTTGGTTCCAACCACCATGTCTTCGTGCGACACAGAAAAGGTGAACGGATGGACTCTACATGCCTGGCTCCCACCGTGAAGCCAGATGACCCCACCAGATGACCTGGCCTCCACAGTCACCAGACCTGAACCCAATCGAGATGGTTTGGGGTGAGCTGGACCGCAGAGTGAAGGCAAAAGGGCCAACAAGTGCTAAGCATCTCTGGGATTCCCTTCAAGACTGTTGGAAGACCATTTCCAGTGATTACCTCTTGAAGCTCATCAAGAGAATGCCAAGAGTGTGCAAAGCAGTAATCAAAGCAAAAGGTGACTACTTTGAAGAAACTTAGAATATAAGACATATTTTCCATTGTTTCACGCTTTTTTGTTAAGTATATAATTCCACATGTGTTAATTCATAGTTTTGATGTCTTCAGTGTGAATCTACAATTTTCATTGTCATGAAAGTACAGAAAACTCTTTGAATGAGAAAGTGTGTCCAAACTTTTGGTCCGTACTGTATATATACATATAAATAAATATATATATATATATATATATATACACACACATACACACACACACAGTCTCCTACTATTTTAAGGTTCAATTTATATGGTGTTCACAGTTGGAAAAAGTGTGTTCACTTTCCTCAGTATGTCAACAAAATTTAGGCAACACCAATCTGTATTATTTTTTATGTTTTACCATCTGTCAAAAATATTTTTAAAAAAAAGCACCTGTCTGTGTTGTCATAATCTGCGCCTCATAACTTCATATTTTCAATCAATGGACCAATATGAGGACTTGGGTTTATGTAGGGTGAGCTGTAGTTTTAATTGTTACCTTGGAATATTATTTTATATATAATTATTATTTTTTCATTATTATTGTTGTTTCATTTTTATATTATTTTTTAATTACTATTTTGGGGAGGTGAGATGGCCAAAAACAGCAATTCTGGCATTTTTATACAACCTTTGGAATAAATAGCATAAAACTTAAATAGTTGAGAGTTGACCTTTGTTGATGTGGCGTATCAAATATGTTTTTATTGTTTAGATTTTTTTTCGTCAGATTGGAAAGTAGGTGATTAAAACTTTTATATTTTGTGCATTTTATTATAATTTTTATAAATTCATTTAATTTCACTAGGGGGATTTGAACATGTGACCATTCGTACATTGCTCTGGTAGGCTGGTTGACATGTCCAGTAATCATCCAATAGAATGGTTCCTGCAGAGATTTGTTGACAAGAAAGGAAAATATTTTTGTCCATTGTGAAAAAATTGATTTTTTTGCAGAATGTTTTATTTTTAACAATGGAGTCTAAGGAAAACAGATCTGATTGCTATTTAGCCTCCATTTTTCATTCATTTGTAAAAGATCCAATGGATCAGTTTCACATGGAAGATAAATAGCGATCAGGTAAAGGATCCGCTTTCTATAGACTCCCATGTTAAAAAAGAGATCCTGCAAAAATTACTTTTTCACAATGGACAAAAAAAGTTGTCTTTGCACAACGGATCTCTGCAGGATCTGCTCTAACGGATGATTACTAGACTTCTATATTGCAGTGTATTATCCTGCCATCTCCTAGCCTCCAGGGCAGTAATATCGCCTCCGCACTTCTACAGCATTGCCGGTGCTGCACAGGCGGCAGACAGTAATGTTTATTATAATGCCGCAGGTTGACCCTACATTGTAGGGAATTATATTGTGTTTATGGAAATGGTACAGGAGCACTGAACCCAAAATATAGAGATTTCTATATCTTTTGTTAAGAGACCTGTGAGATATTTGTCTGCTGCTTATTCTGCCTCCATATTATTGTATCATTTGTAGAATGGAGAATTAAGATCTCTGAATTTACGAGCTGCAGAATGTGAATAATATCTTCCCTTAACACTCTTTTTGTCTGATTATTATTAAACCAAATATGGTAACATTTTGAAGGTATAATATTATGGCAAGATTCTAGACTAGACCTCATAATAGAATTTATATTATATCAACTAGTTTTAATTTTATATGGATAAATCAGGGAAGGGGGAGGTGTGATTTTTTTTCTATCTTCATAAATCGTAAAGCTCAATCCAAAATAAGTTTATTTTCTTTCTTCATATAATCTTAGGCATTTCCATGTTTATGACACATTTTGTAAATTTCGCATTTTAAGTTATAAGATTATTTTTTTCCTAATATTTGCATTTATAAAAGAATCTATAAGTGACACTTCGGTTTTCGTCAATAATCTGTCCATAAACTATCGGCAAAAACCGAAGCAACGATTTCCATAGGAAATAATGTAAAATCAATTAATTTGTTTTAGACACTCTAAATATATACACAAAAAACACATTTTATAGTGAATAAAGATAGTGGTTAATACTGGAAACACTCAGAAATGACTGTAAAATGAAGATGAAAGTATAAATAAACATTTAATATGTAATTTATTGTTATAAAATTATGGAAGGGGAGAGAAGGGTGCACATTTTATTTTTTGAAAGAGGAATCACATGGGTCACCATTTTTATTTGCAGAATTAGCTGTGATGTACTGACGAAAAACGAGACAGATTTCTCGTTGAAAAAAAATCAACAAAACAGAAGCAGACGAAAAACTATCCATTCTGTATTTGGAAATTAAAGTTACACCTTAAATTCTGGTACTGTCTATATAGTAAAAATGTCATTCTTTTATATATAATTTTTAATATATTTATGTAGATCATTATAACATATATATATATATATATATATATATATATATATATATATACATATATATATATATATATATATATATATATATTATAATATAATATATATGCATATATTATATATATATATTATATATGCATATATATTACAGTACCTACAAGTAGTATTCAACCCCCTGCAGATTTAGCTGGTTTGATAAGATGCCAATAAGTTAGAGCCTTCAAACTGCAAACGAGAGTAGGATTTATTAACAGAAGCATAAATCTTACAAACCAAAAAGTTATGTTGCTCAGTTGAATTTGAATAAATTTTAAACATAAAAGTGTGGGTCAATTATTATTCAACCCCTAGGTTTAATATTTTGTGGAATAACCCTTGTTTACAATTACAGCTAATAATCGTCTTTTATAAGACCTGATCAGGAAGGCACATGTCTCTGGAGTTATCTTGGCCCACTCCTCCATGCAGATCTTCTCCAAGTTATCTAGGTTCTTTGGGTGTCTCATGTGGACTTTAATCTTGAGCTCCTTACACAAGTTTTCAATTGGGTTAAGGTCAGGAGACTGACTAGGCCACTCCAACACCTTGATTTTTTCCCTCTTGAACCAGGCCTTGGTTTTCTTGGCTGTGTGCTTTGGGTCGTTGTCTTGTTGGAAGATGAAATTACGACCCATCTTAAGATCCTTGATGGAGGAGTGGAGGTTCTTGGCCAAAATCTCCAGGTAGGCCGTGCTATCCATCTTCCCATGGATGCGGACCAGATGGCCAGGCCCCTTGGCTGAGAAACAGCTCCACAGCATGATGCTGCCACCACCATGCTTGACTGTAGGGATGGTATTCTTGGGGACGTATGCAGTGCCATCCAGTCTCCAAACGTCACGTGTGTGGTTGGCACCAAAGATCTCGATCTTGGTCACATCAGACCATAGCACCTTGAACCAGTCTGTCTCAGAGTCCTCCAAGTGATTATGAGCAAACTGTAGACGAGCCTTGACATGACGCTTTGAAAGTAAAGGAACCTTACGGGCTCGTCTGGAACGGAGACCATTGCGGTGGAGTACGTTACTTATGGTATTGACTGAAACCAATGTCCCCACTGCCATGAGATCTTCCCGGAGCTCCTTCCTTGTTGTCCTTGGGTTATCCTTGACTCTTCGGACAAGCCTGGCCTCGGCACGGGAGGAAACTTTCAAAGGCTGTCCAGGCCGTGGAAGGCTAACAGTAGTTTCATAAGCCTTCCACTTCCAGATGATGCTCCCAACAGTGGAGACAGGCAGGCCCAACTCCTTGGAAAGGGTTTTGTACCCCTTGCCAGCCTTGTGACCCTCCATGATCTTGTCTCTGATGGCCTTGGAATGCTCCTTCGTATTTCCCATGTTGACCATGTATGAGTGCTGTTCACAAGTTTGGGAGGGTCTTAAATAGTCAGAAAAGGCTGGCAAAAGAGATAATTAACCCACACATGTGAAGCTCATTGTTATTTGTGCCTGAACTACTTCTTAATACTTTAGGGGGACCAAACAGAATTCTGGTGGTTTGAGGGGTTGAATAATAAATGACCCTCTGAATTAACTTTTAACGCTTTAAAAAAAAAAAAAAAAAAATTTTTGTGGCGCAGTGCATTTCCCACTTCTAGGCTGATCTACAGTCCAAATGTCACAATGCCAAGTTAATTCCGCATGTGTCAACCAGCTAAATCTGCAGGGGTTGAATACTACTTGTAGGCACTGTATATATACATATATATATATACATGCACACACATTTTAATGCTTCATAAAAGGTACACAATGGCAAAAGGCACTGTGTTTTATTTTGGTCCTTCAGGCACTATTGCTATGCAACTGAGTTTACAGTACTGTAAATCACTTAAAAAGTGAAAAAACAAAAATCTAATGGATGCATTGTGAGTCAATGTGATCTTCCACGATTTGTTGAGGTCAGTTTGAATATGGTTTCATCAGAGCAGTCATGGCCGATAACCATACTTTTTAATTCATAAATCAATACTGCACCTGAAAATATGCAACTTTGTAATAATTTGCTTCTTTCCAGAATTGACCTGTTATTATCACAATTCTTAATTTTGATGTAAAATCTTTGTTCAGTGAAGACTTTCCCATCACTGAGATAGGAGATGGCAGTTGGTGCTGATGAGATTCTATGATGTTGGGAGGGGCGAGGAGCTAGAGGCCGAGGGAGTTGCTGGTGCTCTTCCTCTAGATCTTCCCTCCTCCCATATAGAAGGGGTGGAGCTCTGCCTTTTGCCCCTACCTCTGACTATAGCTCCTCCCTCTGCCTCTATCTCCTCTCTTTGCCACTAGCTCCTTCCTCTGTTTTCCTCCTCCTCAATTGAAGAGAGAGGGGTGGGTGGAGTTCGTCCTCTAGATCTTCCCTCCTCTCATATAGAAGGGATGGAGCTCTGCATCTTGACCCTCCCTCTGCCACTAGTTCCTCCCACTGCCTCTAGCTCCTCCCTCCTCCTGTCATCATGGAAACTCATCAGTAACTGCTGCCATCTCCTATCTCAGTGATGGGAAAGTCTTCACTGAATACAGATTATACATCAGAATTGAAGGTACCATTACACACAGAGATATATTGCTTGCAATGCACTGGTTGCAGTGAAATCATTGACACATTGTTACATTTTGTACACAGCAACAAAATGGAACAATGTGTGTCCATGATTTCACTGCAACCAGTGAGCTGCAAGCAATATATCTCTGTGTGTAACGGTACCTTGAGATTTTTGATGATTGATCAATTCTAGAGAGAAAAAAGCAGATCTGCACTATTGATTTATGAAATAGAAATTAAAACTACTATAACACTTTAAAGGGAATCAATTAGCAGAAATTATTATTATTATTTATTTATATAGCGCCATTATATTCCATGGTGCTTTACATGCTAAAAGGGGCAGACTAGAACAAGTAACATAGTAACAATACAAGTAACAATAAATGTAGACAATTCAGTCGTACAGGAACAAGAGGGGTCCTGTCCGCGAGGACTCACAGTCTACAAGGGGCGGGTGGGGATACAGTGGGAGGGGGAAGTTCCACTCATGAGGCGGTGTGGTGACCGGATCTTATTGCAGGTGGTAGCTTGGCGGAACAGGTGGGTCTTCAGGCTTCTTTGAAGGTTCCCAGGGTAATAGAATGTCTGATGTGTTGGGGCAGTGAGTTCCAAAGTATGGGTGAAGCACGGGAGAAATCCTGTATGCGGTTGTGCAAAGAGGAGATGAGGGGGGAGTAGCGGAGGAGCTCTTGGGAGGATCGCAGGTTGCGTGAGGGTAGGTATCGGTAGACCATGTCAGAGATGTATGGAGGGGACAGGTTTTGAATGGCTTTGTATGTCATGTTTAATGTTTTAAACCGGGATCTCTGGGAAGTAGAGAGCCAGTGAAGGGCTTGGCAGAGGGGGGAGACAGGGGAGTAGCGGGGGGACAGATGGATTAAGCGGGCAGTGGAGTTTAGGGTAGATTGGAGAGGTGCAAGGGAGGTATTGGGGAGGCCAGTGAGCAGGAGGTTGCAGTAGTCAAGGCGGGAGATGATGAAAGCGTCAATAAGGGTTTTAGCAGTGTCGTGGTCAAGGAAAGTGTGGATCCTATAGATGTTTTTGAGCTGGAGTCAGCAGGAGGTGGCAAGGGCCTGGATGTGGGGCTTGAAGGAGAGGTAAGAGTCAAGGATAACCCCGAGGCACTTGGTGTGGGGGACTGGGGAGAGAGAGCAGTCGTTGACGACAATGGATAGGTCAGGTAGTGAGGGGAGCGTCTTGGGGGGAAGACTATGAACTCGGTTTTGTCCGTGATCAGCTTAAGGAAGCGAGCAGAGAAGAAGGATGAGATGGCGGACAGGCACTGTGGAATTTTGGATAGAAGGGAGGCGATGTCAGGACCAGACAGGTAGATGTGGGTGTCGGCGTAGAGATGGTACTGGAGGCCATGGGACTCGATGAGTTGCCCTAGGCTGAGAGTGTAGATTGAGAACAGTAACGGTCCAAGAACCGAGCCCTGGGGGAGCCCAACAGATAGGGGGTAGGGCGAGGAGGATATGTGGGAGTGGGCGACACTGAAGGTCTGGTCCGTTAAGTATGAGGAGATCCAAGAGAGGGCAAGGTACGTGATGCCAAGAGATTTCAGGATCTGAAGTAGAAGGGAGTGATCAACAGTGTCGAAGGTGGTGGACAGGTCGAGGAGGAGGAGAACAGAGTAGTGGCGCTTGCTTTTTGCAGTCAGTAGGTCGTTGGTGACTTTGGTCAGGGCTGTTTCAGTGGAGTGGAGGGGTCGGAAGCCAGACTGCAGGCGGTCAAAGAGGGATCAGGAGGAAAGGTGAGAAGACAGCTCAGAGTGGACATGCTGTTCAAGTAGTTTAGAGGCGAAAGGGAGGAGAGATATAGGGCGGTAGTTGGAGACAGTTGTGGGGTCGAGGGAGGGTTTTTTGAGGATGGGTGTGATCAAGGCGTGTTTGAAGGCTGAGGGGAAGGTGCCAATGGTAAGTGATAGGTTGAAAAGATGAGTTAGGGCTGGGATGATAACGGAAGTGAGGTTGGGAATGAGGTGGGATGAGGTGGGATGGGAGTGGGTCGTGGGCGCTGGTGGTGAGGTGTGATTTTGACAGGAGGGAGGAGAGCTGGTCTTCAGTTATGGGGGGGAAGCAGTTGATGGAAGGAGGTGCACAAGGTTTCAGCTGTAAAGTAATATGAAGAAAGATCGGTGTCAAATTCTGCACCAATCTTTCTTCATATTAATTTTCTACACGGGTGGTTGCCATGCCATCGATCTGGTGTCTGGAATCCTGGGAGTAATTATCCGGGGAGCCGCCTTCCTTCCCCTGTTCCCTAATCAAGTATGCTGTAAAGTAATGCAACAGTTAATCCTCTTAACATACTTGCTGGGTCCTCGTTCTCACTTCCTGGTGTGATGCTTCACTGTGTCGCTTCCGGGCCACCCCTTATCATCTTGTCATATGTCATTGGCTATTGAAGCCAGTCACATGACGATGCATCCCGGAAGCCCCGAGGTGACACGGCGCCATGGCCCAACTGAACGGGATAACGTGGACCCAGTAAGTATAATTATTCAGTATAGTACCCATGTACGTGCTTGCACACAGCAACTCCGGGCACGAACCTGGGAAAAAGCACAAGTTCTCCCATTGCCAACAAAGGGTTTTCAACCAAGTATAAAGGCCCCGTCTCACACAACGATATCGCTAACGATATCGTTGAAACGTCACGGGTCGTAACGACGTCATTCAATGTGACATGTACAAACTATCATTGATAATTGGGGAGATCGTTGATGGGAGGCTTGTGAACTGGACCTTAAAGCAAACGATGAGCGTTCATTCACCCTGCAGCATGCGTTGTGTGTGACACCGACTTCGCTTACGGTCCCTTCACACTGCGGTCAGATCCGGTCCGGGGCTGTCAGGGGTGAACCTGACAGCCCCGGACCGATCAACACACAGAACCGGAGGGCTAATATGCCTTCCGGTCCGGTGTGCAGCCTGCTGCAGCTGTCGCTGCTGATGATTCAGGACCGCAGCTTGCAGGGAGCTAGCCGCGATCCTGAATTATAACAGCGGCGTGCAGCCGCAGGTGCATGGTTCCCGGATCATCCCGAATCCTCCCGCAGCGCTGCCCATAGATCTTACTGTGTAAGGCTTCAGGACCTCGGACAGCGCACATACTATAGCTACAATAGCTATAGTATGCACGCTGCTCTCAGAGGAGCCCGGCGCCTTCATTGATAAACATGTACACAGCTGACAAGAGCCGGCTGCTGTACATAAATGAATAAAGCATTATATGCCCACCTGAGTGGGTGGAAGGTCTCTAGGGGGAGTGGGCACCCCCAGAGACATTATAGCAACATTTAATAATAAAATTAAAAGTTGTAACACACACAGAACAGTTTGCTCATCCCTGCGGCAGCCCTGAGCAATCCGGTTCCCGCATTGCGGATGTTACAACCGCTTTGAAAATTGCAGCCTGCATGATTTTTCCCGCAGACTGCAGAGCCGGAGGCGGTAACCGGAGTGCTTGTGAAGCAATCCGGTTTTTATAATAGGCTCCTATGAGGAGCGTTTCCTGATCCGGTTTTGAGCTTTTTAAAAGCTCAAAACCGGATCAGGTTTTAAAGAAAAAAACGTAAATGTGACCCTAGCCACATTGAAGCGTGAGACGGGGCCTTTAGAAATCAACATTTTATTTACAATTATTAAATTTGTCCAATTACTTTTGAGCTCCTGAAATGAAGGGATTGAGTTTAATAAACGCTTTAGCTCCTCACATTTTTATGCAATCGTTTTGTTCAACCCACTTAATTAAAGCTGAAAGTCTGAACTTAAACTGCATCTGAATTGTTTTGTTCACAATTCATTGTGGTAATGTACAGAACAAAAATTAGAAAAATCTTGTCTTGTCCAAATATTTATGGACCTAACTACATATATATTTCTTTATACAGATATATGTACATATATATGTTTTACCACTTTTTTGCACATACCATATTTTGATCGCACATTTTGCTGCGTCTCATTTTTTAAGCACAATTTTTGCATATGACATTATAGTTATCAGCACTGGATACTTTGGTTTTTAATTTTTTTGCATTCAGAACTGAGTTCATCTGAAGGAATTAGAATATCATCAAAAAGGTTTTTTTTTTTCAGTGATTCAATACAAAACGTGAAACACATATATTACACTATTGAACTAATTATTATTATTTTTTTCTGGGTACAAAGTGTGTTTTCCCAACCCAATATGCCTAAAACAAATAGAAAGTAGTTGTTCCACAAAAACTTTGCTTCTGTGATCAGGACAATGACATTGTCTCAGTATTGAATACGAATGGAGAACATTCCTGAAAACAGACACATTTCAAAATGTCATTGTCCCAATTACAGAAGCAAAGTTTTTACTGAACAATAACTATTTTCTATTTGTTTTAGGCATAATGGGTTGTTACATGACGTAATTTCCTTTTTTGTCACAAGATATATATGAAATTTTTCTGGGCTGTGGTCATAAAATTAAAGTTTGTTTGTCATTTTTCCATAGTCTTTAAACATAAGCAGTTGAAATATTTACACTTGGAAGCCAGGAACAAAAATTGTGTTACATTGTGTTATATAGAGTCATTACAGAGTGTTTCAAGTGTTTCAAATTTTTGTTAATGTTGATGATTATGGCTTACAGCCAATGAAAACCCAAAGGTCATTATTTCAGAAAATTAAAGTTGGGATTATGAAGGGTTAAAAAACGCGTTGCCGTATTCCACAAGTCATCAAAGGGTGAATATAATATTGATTTATTAGTCAATGCATTTAAGGTCTCTCTGACACATGGCAATATGATATTGATTTGTCCTGAAAAAGGAACCAGGGAGCCCTGAAACACATTAAATAATAAATCAATATTATATTCACCCTTTGATGTCTCATGGAATACGGCAGCTCGGTTTTTAAACCCTTCATCGTCCCTACACTATATGCACCACGCTGGGGACTGCAGCAGCCTTGATCTGCTTTTATAGTGGTTGTGACCACACAAGGTGAAGCCTCTGATACCTATTTAGGTCATATTTTATCTCTCAGACCCTTCATTCTCCCTACTTTAATTTTCTGAGATAATAACATTTGGGTTTTCATTGGCTGTAAGCCATAATCATCAACATTAACATAAACACTTAAAATAGATCACTCTGTTTGTAATGACTCTATATAATCCATGTGTTTCACTTTATGTACTGAACTACTGAAATTAATTATCTTTTTTATGATTCTAATTCATTGAGATGTCCCTGTACGATTCAGTCACCTTGCAGAGGCATTATATATTTATATACCTTCTGTAGTTACTGTGTCATTTTTTGGTTTGCTACATATTTAATTTACTTTACAGTCTACAAGGGATAGGTGAGGATACAGCAGGTGAGGAGAGAGGACCCTGCCTGTGAGGGCTCACAGTCTACAAGTGATGGGTGAGGATACAGCAGGTGAGAAGAGAGGACCCTGCCTGTGAGGGCTCACAGTCTACAAGGGATGGGTGAGGATACAGCAGGTGAGGAGAGAGGACCCTGCCTGTGAGGGCTCACAGTCTACAAGAGATGGGTGAGGATACAGTAGGAGAGGAGAGAGGACCCTGCCATGAGGGCTCACAGTCTACAAGGGATGGGTGAGAATACAGTAGGTGAGGAGAGAGGACCCTGCCATGAGGGCTCACAGTCTACAAGGGATGGATGAGGATACAGTAGGTGAGGAGAGAGGACCCTGCCCGCGAGGGCTCACAGTCTACAAGGGATGGAGGAGGATACAGTAAGTGAGGAGAGAAGAACCCTGCTTGCGACGGCTCACAGTCTACCAAGGATGGATGAGGATACAGTAGGTGAGGAGAGATGACTCGGTGGGTAGTGTACCTGCCTCGGCTGCCGGCAGGCACCAGATTCCTTCGGCTGATGGTGCTGGTGATAGGAGGGCCATGTCCTCATATGAACCTGCTCCTTCGACGTCTACCTCTGTCGCTGGGCGCCGCAGTGTTTCTCCTGTGGGTGATGTTAGTTGCAGCAGAGAGAGTCCTGCAGAGGCATCTGATAGGCACAGCCTTCGTTCTTCAGTCAGAAGTGGGGTGGTTGATGCCAGTTGTGCATCACCGTCTGGTCTGGTTCTAGGGGCGGTCCGGATGAGATCATCAGGCTGTGAGCTCCAGCCTATGGGAAGTAACCGCGCCCTTCAAATACCATGGTGCCTGTCTTGCAGGCCGCCAGATATAGTCTCGGTTTCCCCAGTGATCTAGTGTGTGTTTGGTTTTGACTCTGACTTTTGCTTGGATTTTTGACCCTGCTTCAGCCTGATGATTTGGTACCTTAGCTGTCCTCCCCGTTTTGACTCTGACCTTTGCCTGGATTTTTGACCCTGCTTCGGCCTGATGATTTTGTACCTTAGCTGCCCTCCCAGTTTGACTCGGACTCCTGACTACGTTTTCGGATCCTGGTCTTTATTCCCTACCAGGCGACCTTCCTGCTCCGGTCTGCTGCTCATCTCAGGCAGCTACTTCCTGGGCTCCACTGTAATTCCAGATCCCTGTATAGGGGTAAAGGGTCTCGGGGTTTCTCGGGGTGCTGCCTTGCCAGCAGCTCGGCCTCCCAGGGATTGGTCGTCACAGTGAGGAGAGAGCACCCTGCCCGCGAGAGCTCACAGTCTGCAAGGGATGGGTAAGGATACAGTAGGCGAGGAAAAAGGACTCTGCCCACATGGAGTCACAGTCTACAAAGGATGGGTGAGGATACAGTAGGTGAGGAGAGAGGAACCTGCCGTGAAGGCTCACAATCTACAAGGGATGGGTGAGGATGTAGTGAGGTGAACAATTCAGATTGTATCATAGAAATGGATATGGAAATGAACTGTGCACAGTCCGCTACTGCCCCTTGTGGACAAGTGCTGAAACAAACGCAGGGAAGTGGGAAATTCCCTTTTCAGCAAATGTGTTTACTCAGGAAGAGAGAGCAGCAGGAAGTCAGTGCAGATCCAGAGCTGAGCAAGGGAAGACCTGCGTGTGGATGTCTGTTGAAAGAGGGCTACTTTGCTACACCTTGCCGGAAAAATCACCCCGCAAAAGCCCCCTTGACTGATCCTGGGCCACTGGACTTTGGTGCTGTGACTCTGGCCGCTCTGCAAAACCTTGCCCGCCGAGCACCCGGAGTGCATGTGCAGGGGCCGTGACCGACATAAAGGGAGCCATTTGTACTGCCGTGATCTCCCTCCTGCTGCTCGGGGTGCCCCCGAGACTGAGAGAGACTTCTGTGCTGCTGTGATCTCCCTTCTGCTGCTCGGTGTGCCCTGAGACTGGGAGAGACTAACAAAGAAAGATTCCGTTACCTGCGGAAGGAGACCAAAGAAGAAGACTGAGGAGTTTCCCCCTTCAGCGCTGCACCGGGACCCGTCTTCGTGAGATCCCCAGGCCTGAGACGTGGGAGCGATATCTTCTTCTGTGATAGACTGGTTTGTGATTTTAGGGAAAGTTAGGGAAAGATACTTTCATTGTTGTGTTTTTTTCTTTTCTTGCGGCGTACCCGGAAGAAGTGAAGATCCAGAGACTCTAATATATACAAGTGTGCATATAGTTCGGTTGACTGTGATATAAACATGTTTGCCAGTAAAGAAACGTTATTATCGGTTAAGCCTGAGTATGGGGATTCTGTTGAGAAAGATCATACACACACACCCGCGGCCTTACCACCGGTCGCTACATCTGGCGTAGTCGGCAGGATGTGTGATCAACAGAATCTCCTCCCGGTAGTAACTTATAACCAGACTTATACTACGGCCTGCAGGTCCATATCCGGTGCCAGCACTCCGAACAGTGACACGGAAGAATTGAAGCAGATAGTAGCAGAGTTGCAGAAACAGATACTACAGCTACAGCTCATGCTAGACCAACAGGCGGACAGGCAAGCGAGACAGCAACCCAGCCGGCCTATGGGAAGGTGCTGGACATGCGGCGACCCCCGCCATAGGGCAAACCGTTGTCCGCATCCTCCACCCGTGGTCCGATATACCAGAACCAGCAAGTCATGCCCCACAACAGCAGCCACCTTTAAACTAGACGCCCCCGCCAAAGCAGCTCGCTCGGCAGGGGAGATCAGGGAAAAGGGTGTGAAGAGACAGAGCCAGACCGATAAGCAAGTACTGGCCACTTGGGTCCAGGGGACGGTGAAGTGGTTTAATGTTCGCGATGGGTATGGCTTCATCAACAGGAATGACACAAAGGATGATGTGTTTGTACATCAGACTGCCATAAAGCATAACAATCCTCGTAAGTGCCTCCGCAGCGTTGGTGATGGGGAGGTGGTACAGTTTGATGTTGTGAAGGGAGACAGGGGTACAGAGGCCGCCAACGTCACCGGTCCTGGGGGTGTTCCCGTTAAAGGAAGCAGATTTGCCCCCAACCGGCGCCGCTACCGCCGGCGATCCTACTCTCCCCGGGTAGAAAACGGGACTGAGTTTATTGGAGATATTGTGAGCCCTGAACAAGGGAGCGAAGGTGAACGGGGGGATGACGGTTTCCCCCAACAGAGGTCCCTACTCCGCCGGAGATCAATCCCTGTGATATCCACAGCCATCACTGCCTTGGAGCCGATGGTTGTTGACAGGGACTGTCAACCTTTAAGTGGGGGGTATGTAGTGAGGTGAACAATTCAGATTGTATCATAGAAATGGATATGGAAATGAACTGTGCACAGTCCGCTACTGCCCCTTGTGGACAAGTGCTGAAACAAACGCAGGGAGGTGGGAAATTCCCTTTTCAGCAAATGTGTTTACTCAGGAAGAGAGAGCAGCAGGAAGTCAGTGCAGATCCAGAGCTGAGCAAGGGAAGACCTGCGTGTGGATGTCTGTTGAAAGAGGGCTACTTTGCTACACCTTGCCGGAAAAATCACCCCACAGAAGCCCCCGTGACTGATCCTGGGCCACTGGACTTTGGTGCTGTGACTCTGGCCGCTCTGCAAAACCTTGCCCGCCGAGCACCCGGAGTGCATGTGCAGGGGCAGTGACCGACATAAGGGAGCCATTTGTACTGCCGTGATCTCCCTCCTGCTGCTCGGTGTGCCCTGAGACTGGGAGAGACTAACAAAGAAAGATTCTGTTACCTGCGGAAGGAGACCAAAGAAAAAGACTGAGGAGTTTCCCCCTTCAGCGCTGCACCGGGACCCGTCCTCGTGAGATCCCCAGGCCTGCGACGTGGGAGCGACATCTTCTTCTGTGATAGACTGGTTTGTGATTTTAGGGAAAGTTAGGGAAAGATACTTTCATTGTTGTGTTTTTTTCTTTTCTTGCGGCGTACCCGGAAGAAGTGAAGATCCAGAGACTCTAATATATACAAGTGTGCATATAGTTCGGTTGACTGTGATATAAACATGTTTGCCAGCAAAGAAACGTTATTATCGGTTAAACCTGAGTATGGGGATTCTGTTGAGAAAGATCATACACACACACCCGCGGCCTTACCACCGGTCGCTACAAGGATACAGTACGTGAGGAGAGAGGACCCTGCCCACAAGAGCTCACAGTCTACAAGGGATGGGTGAGGATACAGTAGATGGGGAGAGAGGACTTTGCCCACGAGAGCTCACAGTCTACAAGAGATGGGTGAGGAAACTGTAGATGGGTAGAGAAGACTTTGCCCTCAATGACTATACAGTAGGGGAGGGAAGAGAATCCTGCCACCGAAGGGCTCACAGTGTACAAGGTATAGGTGACTATACAGTAGGTGAGGAGATAAAACCCTGCCCATGAGAGCTCACAGTCTACAAGGAATGGGTGAGGTACAGTAGGGGAGGAGAGAGGACCCTGCCTGCGAGGGCTTACAGTCTACAAGAGATGAGTGAGGATATAGTAGGTGAGGAGAGAGGACCCTGCCCACAAGGGCTTACAATCTACAAGAGAAGAGTGAGGATATAGTAGGTGAGGGGAGAGGACCCTGCCCATGAGAGCTCACAGTCTACAAGAGATGAGTGAGAATATAGTAGGTGAGGAGAGAGGACCCTGCCCATGAGGGCTCACAGTCTACAAGGGATGGGTGAGGATACAGTAGGGGTGGAGAGAGTACCATGCCCACGAGGGCTTATTGTCTACAAGAGAAGAGTGAGGATATAACAGGTGAGGAGAGAGGACCCTGCACACGAGGGCTTACAATCTACAAGAGAAGAGTGAGGATATAGCAGGTGAGGGTAGGTTCACTTTAAGGGTACCGTTACATGCCGCTACGACAGGATGGATACAACCCGCTACTTCACGTGCATGAGCACGCTCAAACGGTTACAAACGGTAAACGCAACACCTTTACACGCCGCCACAAGGTGCGCTACGCTACGTTACATCTATAGCTAGCTACATCGCCGGGTGTCTCAAGTAGCCATCTGTAGCGTACCTTACCTCATTTACACACCGCTACAACAAGCTAATATGGGCAGACCTGGTGCAGCAGGGACAGCACATAGGCGTGCCACAATTGTGGATTACGAGACGTCCGTACGATGATAGGACAAAGCAAGAAACCCATGATTGGGCAGGCATCGCAGGAGGCTGATTAATACATGACGCTCGAGCAATTGTGTAGTGTGACTGGTCAGCTCCTTAAATATGCCTCCCTATGCAGCGACTGCCAATCATAACGCAGGAGCTTCCTCCAATGATCGCTGAAGGGGCGCAGTATCCTGGAGCCTGTGTCACGCCCCAGCTACATACCAGGTACTTAGCCTGGTGTGTAGACATCCCTTCTGCTCCTTCTTTACACGCCGATACAGCTCGCTACAATCGGCTTTGTAGCCATCTGTTTTCGAGCAGTGCTCGGAAACAGATGTATCTGTTGCCGGCTGCCTCCTACCGTCTTCACACGCCGCTACAGAAAAAGTTAGAAAAACTTTAATGGATTTGTCCCTTTAAGTAGAAAAGTTTCAATTTAGCATAATATTGACAAGGGCACAATCATAAGTAGCTTCCTCTTTCCACAGATGAATTCTTTACATATTTTAAGCTTCTTTGGTCCAAATCATCCACCACTTGCACTCATCCGTCAGTCTTTAATCATTATTTCCCACTGTGTGACAATACTATTCCAGTCTTCAGCGTGCTGCATAATAGAGCATTGAAGGATAAGCGCACCTAGACGTGAGGATCACCTGCTATCATGTGTACTTTGTTATAAAGAATCTCGGTGTAGGGGGAAGGCTCTTTCTTGTTTGTTCTCTGCATGCAAATCAATGTCTTTTAAATCTTCCGTGACCTTCTCTCCATTTCCTGACATATATATTCACTTAGATGCCTATAAGCATTTGTCCTCCGCTCTGGAGACACAGAAATCACATTCAGACTCCAGACATATTCAAAAATAGCATTTGCATTGGTTTGAATTGTGAAAGATGACAGATTAATCAATGTGATGACAAAAGCATGGCTGCACAAACATCTCTGTTATTCTTACCGTGTCTGTGACAAGCCCATGTCTGCTAAATGAGTGTCTCTGTTTCTTACTATGTGTCTTTTCTATATTAGATTGTCATCACCTCTGCCTTGAGCACTGATCTGTTGCTTAAGATTGATGCAAGGTGCAACAGCTACAGGGAAGTTTATTAGTGGACATAGAGATAGATAGATAGATAGATAGATAGATAGATAGATAGATAGATAGATAGATAACAAGTTGACTGTAAGGGCTAAGATGTATGTAAAGCTTGATATGTAGCATGTAAAATGCATTCCTGCTATACAAAATATACTTATAAAATTAAGGTAGGGCAAATGTTGGCCAACTCTGTATGACCACTGGCCACAACCAGGCAACTGTTCTCTGTTACGATCCTATACCTAATATGTATCATACATGCTTCTCCTGGACTAAAAGGCTACAAATTTATAGGGCAGGTAGGTTCAGCATGAAGTAAGAATAGTCTTTGGCTGATGGGAGGAGTGTTGCCCAATTTGGAGGAAGTCACAAACTCAAAATTGTATTATACAAAAAACTGACCAGCACCTCCAAACAGAATAGTGTGAAAGATTGCAGGATCCTGTGACGTATAATATGCAACCCAAATAATATTGCTATGAAGATATAACACTCACACATGGGTAACGAAAGGGGAAGGCACGGCCACACCCAACTGGTCCCTGTACAGACTTTAAGACCCTAGCCACAGACCCAACAGCACCACCTTGGACCTGGCTCTGTAACAAGCCTTTGAAGGGTTTCATGTGCCTCCTGAGGAACCAGAGGGACAGACACAGGCAATGTCTACACAGAAGAGGAGATAAACACAGTGAGAAAATGTGAGAAAAACACACATTAACAGCTGACGCACAACTGATGTTTTCTTCAAAGGTAAACCACCTAACATGAAGGACTAAAAATCCGAGGAACAAGGCCACGTGGAACTATAGCCAGCAAGGAAATGCCAAGAAGGAAGAACATATATATCTACACCCAGGCTGTGATAGGACAAACCAAAACAGGATGAGCCCAAAAAGGAAAAACAATAGCAATAGTGACCATCAATACAAAATTAAGGAAACGACAAGGATCCATAACAATTCAGACCCAACATCCATATATAGCAGCTAATGAACCCAAAGAGAAACAGAATGACCCCCAATAGAAGGAAGGCATAAAGATCATTAGTCAGGAGAGAGCATAAATACATATGGAGGCTCAGTAATAAGTTCAAACTAGGCTATAAGAGCACTCCGACGGAGGATAAGGGAGCACTTAATGGATATTATGTCATCAGTAGATGTAGACTACGTTGGCTCCTTGAGGACACTCCCTCACCATTTTAAAGAACATCACAATGGTGACCCAAGGAGCCTGCAGATCATGGAGATCGATGTTCTCAAGCTGGGTATCAGGGAAGGCGGTTTGAAACGTGCCCTGTCCCAGCTTGAGAGCAAATGGATTTTTAGGTTAGGTACTTTCACTCCTGACGGCCTTAATTAAAATCTTAGCTTCTCTTCTCTTCTATAGCCTTCTATCTGAGATCCTCGAACTCCTCTCCTCGTTTTTGATTGCCCTCTGATCCACATTTTATGCTCAATTTAAAGCCTTGAACTAAAAAAGGAAAAAAGGAGGAACAAAAGCGCAAATAGTGCCTTATCCTTTTAAAATAACAAACAATATGCTGATATCACTGCCCACCTTGTGAGGTTGTGAGACCCACAACCGGTGTATGCACGTGTTGCAGTTGCTGCTGAACCCACACAGCAAACGCTGTGGCAGTAGAAATGATCCCAAATAGATAGTAAAAAATATGTGTATCGTATTAGCCAGTAGATAGAAAAATATTGGAATCTGAGAGTCCTCAGTGGTTGATACCTTTTAATGGCGAACTGAAAAGATGGTAAACATAGCAAGCTTTTTGGACACTGTGGTCCCTTCGTCAGGCAAATAATGACACAGATTCTGAAGACACATACATATGTATGTGTCTTCAGAATCTGTGTCATTATTTGCCTGACGAAGGGACCACAGTGTCCATAATAATGACACAGATTCTGAAGACACATACATATGTATGTGTCTTCAGAATCTGTGTCATTATTTGCCTGACGAAGGGACCACAGTGTCCAAAAAGCTTGCTATGTTTACCATCTTTTCAGTTCGCCATTAAAAGGTATCAACCACTGAGGACTCTCAGATTCCAATATTTTTCCCAAATAGATGGTGCTTTTTGGTCCACACACACTGCAAATGATGAACCAAACTGAAACTCCAAGGGGTAAAAGATAATGGTGCCTTTAATCTCAAATAAGATAGGATAGGATAAGAATACGATAGGAATAAAGACATCACAATTACACTAGATATCCCTGAGATTCAAGTCCATTTCCGCCCTCCATCCCCTCATTTTTTATCTTTCCCGTCACTCTCTTTCATTCTTTCATTCTGCCACCAGCCTTCTTTATATTTTTTGATCTTTCTCTTTCTTGCTAACCTTTTATACAAGGGAAGTGATTTTATATATATATATATATATTTTGTATTTTTATCTGAAATGTAATAATGAATTGTTATAAGAATGGAGATATCAATTTACAGGTGACGTAGGTGAGTCCTCCCACCCTGACTTCATGATGATGTGTACATGAGTTGGTATTTTTTGTTTTCTATATAAGACCATTGCCTGTTTAAGACTAACGTGGTTGTCTCCTGATGAAGGAGCATGGAAGCGCTCAGAAACGCGTGAGATTGAAGGCACCATTATCTTTTTCCCCTTGAAGTTTCGGTTTGGTTCATCATTTGCAGTGTGCGCGGACCAAATTGGGATCAGTTTAAACCCTTGACATTCACACTTGAGAGTTACGTGATCCTCCTCCATTCTTAGTTTTTGATTTTAGTCTGTGTCTTTTGTCTGTTTTCACTTTTTAGTATATGCATTTTATTATCGCCTATACTATACTCCTGTATTGAGGAATACATGAGATTATGAAAAGTCGGGAAACGTATCAATCCTGGACCACAGCCATTTGGATACATCGGTGTTACTGAGCATCCAATCATCATTTATGCCATTGAAAATATTTATATTGTTATGACTGTCATCCTAATATTATTTTTTATTTTCTACCTTTTCTCCTCTATTCTATAATTGCTTATTCCTCACTCTTTTATCTGCTTTTTTCTATAAGTTACCACCTTATGCCATTGCTCATTGTTGAGAGCTTTGTGGCTCTGGTATAAATATGTGGACCTTTGGTTTTCCTGTAATTTTAGCCTCCCATTGATAAGCCCATGGCGTTTTCTGGAGGCCCGTGTGTGCCTTTATAGCATTGTTTTCAAAGCTGCCAGTGTTCCAAGCTCTGCCCTATTGTTTGCCTTATTAAAGATGGCAGCAGAACAGTCCACGAATGCGTGGTATGTCGTCGGAGGTCCCGGTGATGAGGGTTTCCTGTAAGACGTCCCCCCGAGTCAGTGACATCCATGGAGGCTTTTCCTCCCTCGGGGTGACGTCAGAATACTGTGCGGCCGGTCCATGCCCCCAGAACTCATGTGCAGTTCATTGTATCCATTGTATGCAGATTACCGGGGTATACATATGGCGATCCTCTGACACAATCCACACCCCCTAATGAAGTGACCCTCGGCACGAAATATATAGGGGTGACCCCCGAAGTCTTTTAGGCATCTAACACTGTATTATGGGAGAGTGCTCACTTTTGTATAATGCTTTGCCTTATTGGATACTGATTTGGCTGGCAGTACTGCAGGCTTAAGATTTAACTTTATCCTTCAGAGGCATACTTGTATACCCCTAGTAGTCTGCCTATAGCTTTTGGACAAGTAACCTCTTCAGTGCTCTTATAGCCTTGTTTGAACTTATTACTGAGCCTCCCATATATATTTATGCTCTCTCCTGACTTATGATATTTATGAATTTCTTCTCTTGGGGGTCATTCTTTTCTGTCTCCCTCGGTATCCTCTAGCCTGGTCGTTTTATGATATTTATCTAGTGTCTTGTCTCACCGATGCTTAATAACCATCAACAGCGATACATGACAAATACAGCACCCTCTGTAAGCACTGACAAATGCAAACATTGAATACATGAATTAAAAACTGCATTATTGATATATGCAATACATTTATAAAATGAAACTTCTTTGAGCAGAAATTGTCGAATTCATGTGAAATGTGAGACCACAAGCCACAACAAGGTGACCTTTCTCTCATAGGAGCCTAAACCAAATATTTATAAAACATATCTCTCCTGGAATAAGGGCCTACAAATGTAAAGGACAGGTAGGGTCCAGCACTATCTACAAACAATCTACAAAAATTGTTGTATTTCCCCAAGATTCCTCACATATACTCTTAGAAAGTATGTATGTTATCCAGAAAAAGCTGGATGAGGTTCAAGCACTAAAGAAAAGCTGAATATTCCTACCAAAGTATAAGGTAAAGAATATTTATACCGTGATAGCCAGTGGATAGAAAAATATATTGGAATCTGAGAGTCTCAGTGGTTGATACCTTTTAATGGCTAACTGAAAAGATAGTAAACATAGCAAGCTTTTGGGACACTGTGGTCCCTTCGTCAGGCTGATAATGACACAAATTCTGAAGACACATACATATATACATAACCAACTTTGTAATATATCTTAGCAGACAAATCTGCTTCTATGCCATCCTGGGCTGATGTCATTATCAAAATTGTCAATTCTGGGGTAAAATCTGTGTTCAGTGAAGACTTTCCCATCACTGAGATAGGAGATGGAAGCTGTTGCTCATGATGGGAATAGGGATGAGCTAGAGGTAGAGTTCCTCCCTCATCATAGAATCTCATTAGTACCATTTGTCATCTCCTACTCAGTGATGGGAAAGTCTTCACTGAATACAGATTTGACGTCAGAATTGAGAATTTTGATAATGACTGATGAATTCTAGGGGGGAAAGAAGCAGATTTTATCTGATAAGATATATTATAGAGTTGTTTAATTTGATGTGTACTATTGATTTAATAAATAAAAGTTAAAAATTATTATTATTTATTTATATAGCGCCATTGGGTTCCATGGCGCTTTACATGAGGATAAGGGAGACAAGAACAAGTACACTAAATCTAGGCGATCAGGACGTACAGGTACAGGAGGGGCAGGGACCCTGTCCACGAGGGCTCACAGTCTATGAGGGGCGGGTTAGGATACAGTAGGATGGGGAATGTCAGGTATGGGGCGGTCACCAGGGTCTCATGGCAGGTTGTAGGCTTGACGGAACAGGTGAGTCTTCAGGTGACACTTGAAGGTACTCAGGGTAGGAGAGTGTCTGACGTGTTCGGGTAGGGAGTTCCAGAGTAAGGCAGATGCCCGGGAGAAGTCCTGGACTCGGTTGTGTGAAGAGGTGATGAGGGGGAAGCAGAGGAGGAGTTCTTGGAAGGAGCGGAGGTTGCGTGAGGGTAGGTATGGGAGACCAGGTCGGAGATGTATGGTGGGGCCAGGTTGTGTATGGCTTTGTACGCCATGGTTAGTGTTTTGAATTGGGATCTCTTGGAGACGGGGAGCCAGTGAAGGGCTTGGCAGAGGGGGAGACAGGAGAGTAGCGGGAGGACAGGTAGATTAGTCGGGCAGCGGAGTTGAGGATAGACTGGAGAGGTGTGAGGGAGTTAGCTGGGAGGCCATTGAGAAGGAGGTTGCAGTAGTCAAGGTGGGAGATTATAAGAGCATGGATGAGTGTTTTAGCGGTGTCGTGGGTGAGGAAGGAGCGGATCCGTGAGATGTTCTTGAGCTGGAACCGGAGGGATGTGGTGAGGGTCTCGATGTGGGGCTTGAAGGATAGGGAGGAGTTAAGGATTAACCCCGAGGCACTTGGCTTGGGGGACTGGGGAGAGGGCGCAGTCGTTGATGCAGATGGATAGGTTGGGGGGTGGGGTTGAATTTCTTGGGGGAAGACTATGAATTCAGTTTTATCCATGTTGAGTTTAAGGAAGCGAGCAGAGAAGAAGGATGAGATGGCGGAAAGGCATTGTGGGATTTTGGAGAGTAGGGAGGTGATGTCAGGGCCGGACAGGTAGATTTGGGTGTCGTCGGCGTAGAGGTGGTACTGGAGGCCATGGGACTCGATGAGTTGCCCTAGGCCGAGAGTGTAAATGGAAAAAGTAGGGGTCCCAGGACCGAACCTTGGGGGACTCCGACAGAAAGGGGGTAGGGTGAGGAGGAGGTGTGGGAGTGTGAGACGCTGAAGGTCCGGTCCGCTAGGTATGAGGAGATCCAGGAGAGGCAAGGTAGGTGATGCCAAGGGATTCCAGGATCCGGAGAAGAAGGGAGTGGTCAACCATGTCGAAGGCGGCAGACAGGTCAAGGAGGAGGAGGATGGAGTAGTGGTGTTTGTTCCTTTGGCGGTCAGTAGGTTGTTGGTGACTTTGGTCAGGGCTGTTTTCGGTGAATGGAGGGGTCGGAAGCCGGACTGTAGGCCGTCGAAGTGGGAGCTCGAGGAGAGGTGAGAGGACAGTTCGGAGTGGACGTGCTGTTCAAGTAGCTTAGAGGCAAATGGGAGAAGAGATATGGGGCGATAGTTAGATACAGAGGTAGGGTCAAGTGAGTTTTTTTTTAGGATGGGCATGATTAAGGCGTGTTTGAAGGCCGAGGGGAAGGCACCAGTGCTAAGTGAAAGGTTAAAAGAGGTGGGTGGGTTCGGAATGAGGTGGGATGGGAGTGGGTCGTGGGCGCTGGTGGTGAGGTGTGACTTTGACAGGAGGGAGGAGAGTTGGTCTTCAGATATGGGGGGAAGTGGCTGATGGAGGAGGAGGGCAGTGTAGGTGGGAAGGGAAGTTGTGGGGATAATGGACCGAAGCTGCTTCTGATCTTGTCGATCTTCTCCTTGAAGAAGGTCGCAAAGTCTTCAGCAGAGATGAGGGGAGAAGGGGAAAGGAGCAGCGGGCGAAGTAAGGAGTTGAAAGTTTTGAAGAGCTGTTTGGGGTTGACGGGACAGAGAGGTTATAAGGGATGAAAAGAACACTTGCTTGGCGGTAGCAAGTGCCGTCTTGAAGTCAGTGATGGATTGCTTGAACAGAGCAAAGTGCTCGGGGGTGTTGGACTTTTTCCATCTCCTCTCGGTGACCCTGGACGCCCGTCTCAGGTTTTTAGTGAGGGTGGTGTGCCAGGGTTGCCTGTTAATGCGTGGAGCATGGAGAGTGAGGGGGCGGCTAGGTCGAGAGCGTTCGTTATGGTGGTGTTGTATAGGGTGGTGGCAATGTCAATGTCGTCAGCGGAGGGTATGTCGGTGAGAGGGAGGAGTGATTCAGAGAATAAAGGAAGATCAAGATCTTTTAGGTTTTGGCGAGGGTGATCAAGTTTGCGAGAGGGGGTAGTGTGGCAGGGGAGGAGAGGGATGAGAAGGTCAAGAATGGTGGTCTTACAGTGTGAATTCCGAGGTTGTGAGGTTAGAGAGGGAGCAAAGGCAGGTAAAGATGAGGTCAAGTGTGTGGCCTTGTTTGTGGGTGGGAGAGGAGGACCATTGGGAGAGCCCTAGGGAAGTGGTCAAGGAAAGAAGGTTGGAGGTGGCTGAGGAGGGAGTGTCAACGGGGATATTGAAGTCGCCCATGATGATGGAGGGGATGTCAGTGGAGAGGAAGTGAAGTAGCCAGGTGGGAAGTGGTCAAGGAAGGAGGTGGTGGGTCCGGGGGGGCGTAGATGATGGCTATTTAGAAGTTGCAGGGGGAGAAGATTCAGACCGAGTGGGCTTCGAAGGAGGGGACAGTGACGGATGGGGGCGGGGGATAGGGCTGAAGGTGCAGGAGTTGGACAGCAGTATGCCGACTCCACCGTCGTGTCTGCCAGATGGACGGGGTGTGTGGGACAGGCTGAGGCCGCCATAGGATAGTGCAGCAGGGGAGGCCGTGTCGGAGGGGGTGAGCCAGGTCTCGGTGAGGCCAAGGAATGACAGTTTCCTGGAGATAAAGAGATCATGGATGTCAGGGAGTTTGTTGCACACTGAGCGGGCATTCCAGAGTGCGCGGGGTAGAGCGGTAGGTGGGGCATGGGTTGGGGGAATGGGTCTGATGTTGGTGAGGTTGCGAGGGTTGGCAGTGGGTCGTGAATGAAGGTTATGCTTTAAAAAATACAAAAAAATAAAAAAACACTAGACGTGTTTCCCTTTCTAAAGAAAGAAAACAAAAATTATATCATGCAAAAAGGATCTGACTCACATGATTTAGGTGACCGTTTCCTTTAATATAAAACAAGCCTGATATAAACCATAAGTCATTTTCCATTGATGCATTTCCTAAATGCCCATTTCTTTAAAGGTACCTTTACACGCCGCAACTATCACCGGCGATTTGTAGCAACCGAACGTGCACGTGCACGTTTTTGACGGTTGATACCGATTGCCGATGCCGCATGTACACACCGCAATTGCGTCGTCAACTAAGGGAACGTGGTTCTCCGGAAGTTGAAACAGATCCTGTGGGAAACATCCGGTTGAATCCCGACGCCGCTTTACACGCCGCAACTACTAAGGGAATGAGGCGTACCTGTGCAGCGCTGCAGGAACATAGGCGTGACAGAGTTGTGTATTCCGGGCCCCAAACACGCTGATTAGACAACGCATTAGCGTCATGATTGGCCAGCCTGCGCAGGAACGCTGGCTAATACATGACGCCATTGCAATTGTGTAGTGTGAATGGACAGCTCTTTAAATATGGCGCCCTGTGAAGGGACAGCCAATGAAAACACAGTAGCCACCACCAATCATCGCTGATGGGGCACGGAAAACATCACGCTGTGGCACGCCCCTTGGAAATCACTAGGCGAAGCAGATTCCATCCCTATCGCCCGTTTACACGCCAATACCAGTGCAATTCACCATCTGGGTTGCCTCTGATTTTAGAACAATGCTCTGAAACAGCAACCCGGAGCAATTGCGAAAATCATGATCACTTTCCCAAAATATACGCCGCAGCTTCGTAGCAATTTCAAGGCAACCGTCACAAAAATCCCGATTGTCTGGCAGTTGCTACACCGCAGTGGCGGTGTGTAAAGGTACCTTTACAGATTTCACATTTCCTGAGCTGCATTTCTCCCGTTGCTATTGCTTATACAGTACTCTGGGATTTTGCCATGGACAAGCTGCACTAGACGCCTGATATTTGCCTGTAACAAGTGCACCACAACAAAAAAAAAATTAGTAGACGTTTTAACAGTTAATTACAAAATGGACGAAGCATTAGAGGAAAACATTAATGTACTTGTCAAGAGAGAAAGACACTGCCTGGGTTCTTATCCAATTAGTTAGGCCTTGGGTTGGCATGGCCTAGATTCATGGGAGGGGTGTTCCCTAGTAAAACGCAAATGCCCCTTAACCAATATTGTTTGTCTTTCGCTTCCACCTTCCAGCTTCTTCTCATTAAGGTTGTATAGATAGAGTCTCCAGCGATATTCCGAGCACTTCCATTCTGCATTACTTGCCGTGGTTTCGCTTCGGTCAGTCTCAAGTTTACGTCCTTTCATATATTGAGCGGATCAATAATCGCGTTTAATTATGGCATTGCAGGCCTGGGTCTGTTGTTCGTAATTGTGATCAATAGCTGGCATGAAAGACACGACAGGGTACAGCGTAACTGAACAGAAAAGAGCTTTTTATAAAATGTTATCTTAGAACATCTCCCTCTGGTGGTCTGTCTTTGAGGGAGAGGGGGGCTGCCGAGTAAAATACTTTCCTTGTTTCTTAAAAAAAAGAAAAAAAAAGGATGTACGCAGATAGTGGAATTGCATGTACTGCAAAAATCAATTTGTGAATTATAGAACAAAGTTTATTTTTTCCTCGAATTTCAGAAAAACAAAGAGACGGCACATTTTGATGGCGGTGGAGCAAATTGACCTTTACAAAAAATTAAAATAAAATAAATGTATTTTTAGTACACGGAATTAATAATAAATTGACGGACAAGGGTTCATTTCAGTCTCTGTCTGTTCTCTATGGAGCCCAAAATGTCACTATCTAGTCTACAAAACGTTTCACCTGTCGTGGGATAATTGTTGAATTAAGGTGGGACCTCCACTGATTGCTGCAACAGGGAACATATATTTTTCCCTGGTTATTCCCTGGCAAGAATACAGCCAAGAGGAGTTGAATTTGATGGCCAGTCATGCATGCTCCTTGATGCTCCATGTATTACCTGACAAAGATATATTTACGTTCGGATTTCATCGTCATTCCCAGAGACAATGACTGAAATGGCAGGGCGCATGCACTTACTGGTCACAACATTCAACTCCTCCATGGCTGCAAACTTCCGGCAAAATGGGAGTGGGTGACATAAGTGGTCAGTGCTGGCAATCGGCGAGGGTCCTAGCAATGGGACTAATGTCAGCCTAACAATTATCACCTATTTAGTGGAAGATTCTTTTACGGTTTCTAAAAACAGAGATAATGAGAGACTAAATTGCGTGGAAGCCTCTGGACTCTTCCCGGAAGATAATTGAGTATGTTGAATTTTAACACCGAGTTATTTTGTTATTTTAGGAGCTAAGCAGCCACCTGAGTTTCCCAATAGAGGTGTCTGGTAGTGCTTTACAAGGGTGGGCTGGATTTGGGGGCATTTGCATCTGCCTTCTGGGCCAGTGCCCAAGAAGTAGTCTGCTGATCTTTCATCCCTAACACAACAGGATACTTCCTTGATGGAGAGAAGTTTGGAAGTTGAGGTCAGAAGAGTTCTGGGGGCTGGAGCAGGAGGTCCCTGGCAGGGTTCTGGGGCAGGAGGTCTCTTACAGAGGCCCGGGGCAGGAGGTTTCTGACAGTGCCAAGCTCTGTGCGTGTCTGCAGACACATTATCTGTGGCACATGGTGGCTTTTTGCATCAGTTTAAACTTTCACATATAATTGGTCTAGCTGTCAGTACGAATCATCGGCTCCAGGTCATTCTGACCTGCACAAATGGTCAAACTGCAGCAATAATTCACAATGAGCATCATCTAGAGAGTGACTGTAGACACCAGTGTACAGCATCCTGCACTGACTGCTCCTGAGACTGGCTCATGGATATTATGCATAACATATTACATCACATATAGGGTTGTAGCCAGAGGTTTATGTGGCACCCCAGGGAGTAAGTGCCACAGAAACAACAAGGGTTCACTCCCCACACAACACCTGACACTGCACTAGCACCTCTAGGCCAGAAGGGGGAGCTAAAGCAGCTCCCTTATATATTCTGGTGTCAAGAGGAAGTAGTTAGTTCAGTTCCTGGGAGAACTGAGGAAGAGAGACTGTGGTGTAAAGAGGCTGCCTTAGGCTTCTCCACAGTCTGCTACTCAATTCCAGGCCTAGCCAGGGTCTGAGGAGAGGAATACAAGAAACAGAGGAACACACCTGGAGATAGAGTTACCTCATAACTCGCCCTGGAGGAGCGCACAGACCGGATACCGGATCTGAAACTGTGACTGACACATGCAGCACAGTAAACACCAGGATAGTGGAGGTTGTAGATCTACACTGTACCTAAGTGAAGCAACACGGCGGGGTCAGAAGCACAAGGAAAGACTCAAGTTGCCTAGTAAAGGGGGTACGTGTGAGGAAAGACAGGGCCAGCAAAAGCAGCAGCACGGCCACACACAAGGTGCAGGAGTGGGAAGCCAAGGACCCTTTCAGGGTGGGAGCAACTGTGATACCAATGTGATAAGAATGGCGTGTGGATGTGAATAGAATAGGTATAGAACAGGTTTTGATAATTATAATAGTGACCACAGGCCTTATTATTCCCTATGTATGTCTCAGTACAAGGTTGAAATATAAAAGGGTGAACTCTCTTTCACATTATGCTACTATGATGAGAACACGGGCTGCATGATATGTATCTCATGACAGGCAAAAAGTCTTTCAATGACTGCTCTATTGTTATACCTATGACAGGCAGGGGTCTTTCAATGACTGTTGCATTGTTATACACGGACTGCATGTCTTATGATATACATCCCATGACAGTCAAGATATAGAAGAAACTATTATTGAATATCCATCCAATATCCTGTGGCTGATGGTCACGAGGGAAATTGAATGGTACAGTCAGCGTGTGCTCGTAAATATTCTGAATGGTATAAAAGATGGGAGATAACGCTCAGTGACGGGGGAGCTCTTCCAGGAGGCAAGATTGACATACACCTCCTGCGATGCAAGCCTCAATATTGCTCCCTTCTCACTGATACGAGTCCCTCTGAATGGAGAAGGTGAAGCAGCTACAATATCAGGTAAATATATATATTGTTGCTTATTCGCTATAATCAAGTTTAGGTATAGTTTGTGTTTAGCCTGTACTCAATTGATGACAATTCATGTGCTACTTTGTAACAAATAAATTTAATTTTGCTGTAAAGAATATTATTATTCTTGCCTGATTTGTAAGTCAGTGAGCGCTACGTAGGTACGGCCTCTGCCCCTATCCAGGTAAATTTAGCAAGACAGCAACCCGGCCCCAGTGCAGACTCCGTGGACAGTACTCTGCTTACAACATCTGCAGTAAAGACTTGGAGAACGACAAAACCGTGAGTCTGTGTGATCCTTGTGCCCTGCGTTCTCTCACCAGCAGCTATCACTTCCACTACTACCCCTACCCTGCAAACATCCATAGACTATTACTATCACTGCCCCGGGGAACCAAGCTCTACCCGCAGAGAGTCGTTACATCACCGTCTGCTAAATATCATCCCCGGAGGTTCTGCAGCAGTGGTGGTCACCCTGACCACAACCCGTGGGTGGCGTCACGACAAACTCCCTTGTAAATATTCCCCCCATTTCTTGCGGAACCCGGGACACGGTCCTGACCAAGACTGCCGTGACATCCCCAGCATATACCCCGGTCTGGTACTGAGTACCCCCTCCCAGTGGGCTCCATATTTACATACACTATATAAAAAGACATATATATGTGTTTTTCTCACTATCTGGTGAAATCAGAATTAACTTTTCCCATATTAGGACAATTAGGATTATGATCATTATTAATATTTGTCAAATGGCAAAATAACGAGAGAGAGAATATTTTAAGAGATTTTCATTACTTTCTGCAAAGTCACAAGTTTACATACACTTAGATTACTATGCCTTTAAATAATTTGGGACAGTCTATATGAAGATGTCATGTGTTTGCAAGCGTCTGATAGGTTTGTTGGCAACATCTGAATTAATTAGAGACACACCTGTGGATCTATTTTAACGTACACCTGGAAGACATTGCTTCTTTGTGTAGCATAATGGGACAATCTAAAGAAATCAGCCAAGATATCAGGAAGAGAATTGTGCACTTGCACAAGTCTGGTTCATTCTTGGGTGTAATTTCCAGATATATGAGATGCCTCGTTCATCTGTACAGTTATACGTAAGTACAAACAAGATGGAAATGTCCATCCATCATACCGTTCAGAAAGGAGATGGGTTCTGTATCCCAGAGATGAATGTGCTTTGGGCCAACATGTGCCTGTCAACCCAAACAAAAGCAAAAGATCTTGTGAATAAGATGGTGGAAACTGGTATTGTAGCAACATGGATTGAAAGGCCACCCTGTCAAGGAAGAAGTCATTACTCCAACAGAAGCATAAAAAACAGATTATTTTTTGCAAATGCACACTGGAACAAAGACCTAAATTTTTGGAGACATATCCTGTGGTCTGATGAAACTAAAGTTGAACTGTTTGCCCATAATGACCATCTTTACATTTGAAGGAAAAAGGGAGACGCTTGGAAAAACACCATCCCAGCTGTGTAACACGAGGGTGGCACCATCATGTTGTGGGCACATGTCGGACCTACTAACCGCAAAAACCAAGCGACACTATTCAGTCCTCCTCCTCCTGGACAGTCCTCTGTCTTCGACACAGTGGACCATTCCCTCCTACTACAGATTCTCTCAGCTCTTGGCATCAAAGACTTGGCCCTATCTTGCATCTCTTCATACCTAACCAACCAGACATTCAGAGTCTCCCACTCTCACATCACCTCCTCATCTCGCTCCCTATCTGAGGGTGTCCTCCAAGGTTCTTATAAATCATGGAAACATTTATCCATGAATTTTACTGACCTTCCTTTGTCCGCTGGAAAAACTATATTCTTAGTTGTGGTTGAAAGGTTTAGTAAAATGGTGTGTCCCGCCCCTGGTGAGGACCGTGGGGTACTCCAAACCGGGCCCTCTCGTCGTCGATTGGGGCTGCGGGATGTCACAGTGGCGTGACCCGGTCTGTGATCCCCTCGTCGGGCGAGCAATAAAAAGGGGATTGTAGAAATGGATAAAATAAAAATAAAAAAAATAATAATAAAGTTGTGACGCCACCCGTGGTTTGTGGCCAGATGTAGCCACCGCTGCAGTCGGGATCTCTGGGGATGATGGAGAGTGCAGCTGACTTCTTGCACCCTCCATGGGTAGGGCTGGGCCCCAGGGCTACCGTGGAGTATGTGTAAAGATAATACAAAGTCTCGGTACCTTTGGGCAGTCTCCTGCTGGCGGCTCAAAGAATCAGTTTCCACCTGTCAAGCACACAAATAAAGTCTCACACAGTTCTGAACTTTTACCGGGTTTACGTCTTCACTCGTTAGTTGTTACAGCACAAGCACAGTTCAGTACAACAGCAGCTCTGGTGTAGTATCAGCAGCTGGGGCGGCTTGTCTGCGACAACCCCTTTCATGTTCCTCTTGGGCCTCTCTCCTCTCTGTTCCGCACACTAGCTACAGTCCAGCGGTCACGGACTCTCTGTGGCACCCTTCCAGGATTCCTAGCCCTAGTTCGATGGCCTTCCTTTCACTGTGCCGGAGGTTGGATCTTGGGACATAAAGACCCTGAACCCCTCCGGGGTTCGAGGTTGGGGCATACAGCTTCCCTGCCACTTCGGCAGAGCAGGAACTCTGGTTCCGGCCCGGTCCCTTCGTGTCCCCGCTGACCCGGGTTCACCTTAGACCCTTGTGTCTTCCCTCGGTTCTCAGCCTGGGACCCGGGCTAGCCATATACGGTGGCACAGGTCACTGGGTCTGGGTTCTTTCTGTCTGGTGTCTCTGGCTGATGGGTGTTACTCTTGTTCTCTCACTACTTCTCGTTCTCCACTCAACTAGCCTCAAAAAGCCCCTGATGTTATGTGGCTGTCCTTTTTGTGGTTGTGTTCAGTTCCCACCCCTTACCGGGTCTTCTTCTAACGTTCCACCCTCCACCTTGCTCCTCCCACTATCTCGTTGCTAGACATGAAGTACCTTGGACTTGGGATCAGGGTATGTTTTGTGTGTGTGTGTGGGGTGACTGACTTACCAGTCCCAGCTGCTGCACCATCTCGTGGCGACCGGTCCTCAGGGGCGCCACAGGTGCACTTCATTGCCTTGCATGCTCTGCCTAACACTAAAACTTTAGCTCAAGTGCTTGTCACTGAGATTGTGAAGCTTCAATGGTTTCCCTCTGATGTAATGTCAGATAAGAGGACCCAGTTTGTTTCTAAATTTTGGCAAGCGTTTTGTTCTCACCTAAAAGTACACTTATCCTTTTCTTTGGCATTCCATCCTCAATCTAACAGTCTGATTGAAAACCTGAACCCAGGCTTGTAGACATATTTTAGGTGTTTTGTGTCTGATACTCAGGAGGATTGGTCAACTTACGCTTGGCTGAGTTTGCGCTTAACAATTGTCACAGTGAGTCTACTGCTAGGTCACCATTTTTTGGTGCATATGACTTTCACTCATAGTAACTCGGGGGTTCCTAGTAAGGAATGTTTTTTCTTTGTCGCTTTCTTCTGTGTCATATAGGTTACAGAATAACCTAAAGGTTATGGATGACAGATTTAAACACATGGCGATAAAAGACGTATGACTTACAGTATGTATGGCTGTCCTCCAAATATTAAGTTGAAAATTCCTTCCTGGAAATGTGGCCCTAGGATTATTGGTCCATACAAGGTTATCGCCGTTATCAACCCTATGGCATTTTGTCTTGAGCTACCTCAAGTGCTCAAAATCCATATGTATTTCACAGGTCATAGCTTAAAAAGTAGTCAAGCCTGTTCAGTCATCACCCTTACCCCTGCCTCCAATTATTGTTGATGATACCTTAGTGTTTCAGGTGGCAAGAATCTTGGATTTGTGTTTTTTTCTGCCATTTTCTTCAATATTTGCTGCACTGGAGGGGTTATGGTTCAAAGGAAAGGATGTGGGTACCTGCATTAGCTATGAACGCCAGTAGGTTAATACATTCCTTCCATGCATCTCATCTCGACAAACCCAGTCCTGGGGATCCAGAAACCCCTCATAGAATGAGGGGTACTGTCAAGTATGCTATGCCCTGTTTTCACCTCTGGGGGATCTTCAGTCAGGAAGTCTCAGAGCTTGATTAATCGTAGGCTTTCTTCAGAGGTTACTTGACAGCTTACCTATGTGCTTGCTCTACCTTGCCAAAGTGGTTAATGACCTTTTCATTGCTGGTGTATTCCCTTAGCCTTCAGCTGCAGCCTGTAATACCCTCTCCTTGCGCTACTCCCTCTGACCTCATTCCATGCCAGTGATAGAACATGTGTACTTCCTTGTGATGAAGCTTGCTGTTGTTCAGCTGTGGATTGTGATTCCATTGCTCTGGTAGCAGCAAAGCTTCCATTTGGTGATATGCTGAAATTGTGCTGTACTTGTTGCCCTGCCTAGGTTTTCTGTGTGCTTTCCTGCTTTGCAGCTCCTTCACTCCTTTAGTTTGAGAGAGGGACAATTACGTTAGTCCAATTCAGGAGCCTAGTAAGGTGTGAGACCCGGGCATCCCCAACATTAGGAGTAATCTTGTGGACAGTGATTATGAGGCGGTCGACAGGGTATGTGGTACTCGGGTACCGGGGCTAATGGCAGCTTCGATGGGGAATCACGGCTGGTCGATTCCCGATCCCGTGCCCTGGATCCTCAATGGCGGGGAACGGTTGGGGATAAGGGAATTGGTAACGCGACGCCACCTATGGTACCTGGTAACAGTTATACCAGCATTGCAGCCGGCCGCTGAGGTGATGGTGGGTGCAGCAGAGTGTGGTACAGCTCCCCACACGTGGAGCTTTACCTCAGGGCAACGGGAATGGATGTGGGGAGTAGTAGTTGTGTCTTTCCAGACAAGGCAGTGAATTGCGGTGGATAAGCAGGCACACAGACACACAGGGATTGTTGTTTCGGTACCTTTTACTGGTGACAGGGTAACAGGTACAGTCCAGAGAAATAACCAGGTACCCGGTGCAACTTGGAACTTCCACCTTAGAAAGTTGTGAGGCCTCCTCTGTCTCTGGGCTCTGTGGTTTGGGGTCAGTCCTGCCTGAACCTGAACGCAACGCTTCTTCTCCCTCTCTGGGCTTTGCTCTAAACTGACTATGAGGTCCTTCTGCGGGGTCCCTGTTTCTCCTATGGCCCCTGGTCCTGTACTTGGTCAGTTTAGCGTCTCTTACTTGTTCTCTTCAGGGGTGAACTTCTCCTGAGTCTTCCGGGCTTTTGCTGTAACAGTAAATGGTATCAGCATCGGACTCCGGTGTCCAGGTGTACTAAAGGGCTATAGCAACTGGTTCCTGTTTCTTGATTCCCTGTTTCTTCCGCTTGCCTCCGACCCTTTCCCTAGGGTGCAACACAGCGGTCAGTGGTCCCTGGTCCTGGACTTGGATCTCTCCCAGCGACCAGCTCCTCACTCCAGCTCTCTCCAACTAACTACTGAGACTCACTCCTGGGACTGACTAACTCCTCCCTCCAGGCCTGGATGTTTTAAAGTGGAACTGGCTTAAGGCAGCCAGTAGAGCTCCCCCTTCTGGTCTGGGGTGGAAAGTGTGGTGTGCTGTGTGAACCAAGGTGTAATTCCCTCCTTGCACCAGTAGACCCTGTGGCAATCGCCCGCAGGGGTGCCACATTCCCCCGGGACTGAAACATTTTTCCATAACCATAACATATTATAACTATTTACATTTAATTATTGAACAGAGTCTTAAAAATAAAAAATGTACAAAAACCAGGTATAAATAAGAAAACGGGTAACCAGTCGATACTGCGGTAGTCCATCCGCTGCAGGCTGTTTAAAAAGGGTGTTTAAACGGGTGTTTGCCACTAGCAGTCCTGTGACTATGGTCCATTTTAGAAAATAAGGAAAAGGGGAAAATTCAAGAAGTCCAACAGGTAAAGTTTCTGTAGGCTTAAAGGTCAACAACACAACAACAAACAATACGGGTGCTTTGACGCAGGAGTCCTAGGTACTGCAGGGGCCTCTACCGGGTCATTAGTGCTGTAGGCCTCCTGGCCCTGGGGTCACCTGTTGGCCAAGATTTTGCTCTCCCTAGACAGCTTCTGACGCCAACTCCACTCACCCCTCTTACTGGTGTTGTGTATCTGGTCTGTGTTGTTTTTACCCACTCTTAACCCTTTTCTGTACATTAGCATTGATAACATATTTACATTTTGAACATATTTACATTTTACTCTCTGTACCTGAGTGGTGGTTGTCCTAGATTGACATGTTTTGACCTACGTAATTCTGGTGTAGGATTGGTGAGAGTGGGTCTATGTGTAACTGGTATACTGGGTAGCAGTCTGCGACTACCTAATCTCACAGTAGGAATGGCAGGTTCACCGATTGCAGGATTGTCTGGTTCCAGTACAATGGGTGATTCTTGTACTCTTGGCACTTCTACTGCTGGTGGAAACATCAAAGTTGGGATTAGATATGTACCTTCTATTTGAGGTCAATCTGCTGGTAACTCTCCAATGATTGTTTGGACTGTTTTTGGCTTCTCTTGCTCTTCTGCCTTTGGACAAGGTACATTTTCTTCTGGTTGAAGCTGTTGAGGGCATTTCTTTAAATGATCTCTGGACACTGTTGCTGTTGTTTCACCATGATCTTTACTGATTACACAGGTTTTCTGGTTGTCAAAACTAGATGGTAACAGAGTGTATGGTTCTTTTTCCCATTGATCATCTAGTTTGTGTAGTCTTCTTTTTCTTTACAAAACCAATTCACCAGGTGTTAAGGGCGTTCCTTGCACACTTTTGTTGCAGTTGGTCTCTTGTCTTCCTCTAGATTTTTCCAGACTTATCTCAACGCATTCTTGAATTTTCTGGTATTGTTCTTTTTTGCGAGTATCCCAATCTGCATCTTTAGTATCTTCTTCAGGAACTACTACTGTATTTCCCCGAAAATCAGACCGTGTCTTATATTTTTTTGGGCGCCAAAAGTGGCACCCTGTCTTATTTTTGGGGGGTTTTATATTGGCAGCCCCAGCCACTGCAGCCTCCCATCCACACACACCCACCCACCTATACACTTACAAACACACACACACATACACATACACACACATACATACACATACACATACAAACACACACACACATACACACTGCTTCTTACCGGCTTCCCCGGCCTTCGGTGTGGCTCCCCGCTGTCCTCGCTGTCCCCCGGTGTGTCCAGGCTCCTCCAGTGTCCTGCAGGTTCAGCTGCGCTGGAGCAGATGGGGTTAATCGCAGCCTAACATGCTGTGTGCCCCTGCTCAACTCTGCACAGCCCGGCTCAAGCTCTTATTGGCTCCCAGGAACCAGCGGGCACGGCCAGATGACGAGCCAATCAGAGTTCAGGACGTCATCTGGCTGCGCCAGCTGCTTCCTGGGAGCCAATCAGAGCTCGAGCCGGGCTGTGCAGAGTTGAGCAGGGGCACACAGCATGTTACGCTGTGATTAACCCCATCTGCTCCAAAGCGGCTGCACCTGCAGGACACTGGAGGAGCCTGGACACTCCGGGGGACAGGTACCGGCCTTATATTCCCCAGCGCCCCCCCCCCCCCAGACGGCCTTAATTTCGAGGGGGGGGGGTCTTATATTAGCAGTCCCCCCGTTCCACCTACCCTGTCTTACTTTCGGGTGTCTTACTATCGGGGAAAGACGGTATGCCTATTTCAAAGTCTACTGGCAATTTTCCTGGTCTTGCTCTCATGAGGTATGCAGGGGTACAATTTGATGAACTTACTGGGATGTTGCTGTAGATGTCAACTAGATCTGGTAACTTCTCTGGCCATTGGTTTCGTTCTTCTAAAGGCAGAGTTTTCAATTACCACGTGATTCATCTTTTCACACATTCCATTAGTTTGAGGATGGTAAGATGTGGTGCGAATCTTCCTACATCCGTATAAGCGACAGAACTCTTGAAATATTTCAGCTTTAAAAGCAGGTCCTTGGTCTGTCAGTACCAGGTCTGGATAACCATGGGGTCTGCAGAAATAGGCTTGAAATGTTCTTGCTGCTGTCTCAGCTGTTAAGTCTTTTACCCGGAGCTACCACAAGGAATTTGAATAGTGGTATACCATGGTAAGAGCATAGGTGTAGCCTGATTTGCTGGGAGTGAGTTTGACATGATCTAAGGCTACCTATTTCTAATGGTTGTTTGGTGATGATAGGCTTGAGTGGTGCTTTCTGGTTGTTACGGTCTCTTCTTCTTAATGAGCATGGTCCACAGTTTCTACACCATCTCTCGATGGAGGCTCTCATGATGAGGCTCCAATAGAGTCTCTCACGTAACAATATTTCCAGTTTTCTCCATCCAAAGGATCCTGCTCCATAGTGGTACGCTTCCAATACCATTTGGACATCTTTCTTTGGAACCACAACTTGCCATACCATTTCATGTGTTCTTGGGTTGATGAACCACCTGCACAATTGACCTTGATAAATGAATAACCTGCTTCTTTCTTTCCACAGGTGTTGGGCCTCTGGTGGAGCATTCTTTTCAAGCTGGGAATCTGGTTGGATTATCAACTTCTTTACAAGGCTCACTGGTGGATCACTGTCTTGAGTCTCCTTCCATCCATAGTGAGGCAACGGGTTTAGTTCAACAGTCTGACGATTCTGGTAGATGTGATCTTCAGCGATTTTTCATTTTCTACTTTTATGGAAAGCTGGGAGTTCTATTTCCTCTAAGTCATCTTCTTTTTCTTTAATTCCTCGTAGATGTACTTGAGGGTTTCTGGAGAGGGCATCAGCATTTGCATTGTTGCGGCCTGCCCGGTATTTGATAGTAAAGTCATAGTTCGATAGTCGGGCTATCCAGTGTTGCTCCAATGCACCAAGCTTCGCGGTATCTAGGTGTGTTAACGGGTTGTTATCCGTGTAGACTGTAAATTTCGAAGCCGCAAGGTAATGCTTGAATCTTTCTGTTATAGCCCAGACCAAGGCCAGGAACTCCGACTTAAAGGAACTGTAGTTTTCCGGGTTCCTCTCAGTGGGTCGAAGTTTTCTGCTGGCGTAGGCAATTACTCGCTCTCTACCATCTTGAATCTGGGAAAGGACTGCTCCCAGGCCTACATTGCTTATGTCGGTGTAAAGGACGAATGGTAGGTTATAATCAGGGTAAGCCAGGATTTCTTTACCGGTCAGAGCTTGCTTCATCTGTTGGAAGGAGTTTTCTTGTTCCTCACCTAAGGCCAATGGTGGCTCCAAAGATCTTCTCTTAGATTGGCCTACCAGAACATCTTTTAGGGGCGCTGCCATCTTTGTGTAACCCTTAATGAATCTTCTGTAATACTCAACCAAACCTAAGAACTGACGTACCTCGGTGACGGTGGTTGGCCTCTGCCAATCCTGGATAGCTGTTACTTTTTCCGGGTCTGGTGCTACTCCATCTGCGCTGACTACATGTCCCAGGTATTGAACTTTAGTTGTCAGCAGGTGACATTTAGATGGTTTGAGCTTCATCCCGTACTTTGCTAAAGCCTCAAATACCTCCGCCAGGTGTTCCAGGTGTTCTTGGTAGGTTTTGGAAAACACGATGACATCGTCCAGGTATAAGAGTACCATCTCGAAGTTCTGATGTACCAGGCAACTTTCCATGATTCTTTTAAATGTTCCTGGTGCATTGCATAAACCGAATGACATGCTGTTGAATTTGCATAGTCCCATTGGCGTTGTGAATGCAGTCTTCTCTCTGTCTTCTTCTGCAACGGAGACCTGCCAATACCCACTAGTGAGATCTAATGTAGAGAAATAATTAGCAGTCTTTAATGCAGCAAGAGACTCTCTATTCAGGGTAACGGGTAAGCATCTTTGTGAGTGATCATATTGACCTCCCTATAATCCACACACATCCTCATTGTGCCATCCTTCTTTCTGACTAGGACTAAAGGGGCTGCCCAGGGACTACAGCTATCTCTTATAACCCCGGCCTCCTTAATGTCCCGTAGCATCTCTTTGGCATATTGGTAATGACCTGGTGGAATGGGTCTGTGTTTCAACTTAATTGGGGGATGATCTCCTGTGGGTATGCGATGTTGTACCCCTTTAATCCTCCCAAAATCTAATGGTCGCTTACTAAACATTTGCTCGAACTCCTGCGCTACCCAGTAAACTCTGTGCTTCTGGTGAGAAGGGGTGGTATCAGTTCCTACGTGCAACTGCTGACACCACTCCTCTAGCTGTCCTTTGGACTTGTTATCCTCCACCTGGCTAGATGAGGAAACAGGTCCCACTGCCTGTATGTTGTTGTTACAAACAGTATACAGCTTTGCTACAGTAGCATACCGGAGTAGCTCTTCTTCTTCTTCCCCACAATTTAATACATGGACTGGTACTCGTCCCTTGCATACATCCACCACCCCTCTGGCTGTCAGTAGTGTACGTCTGTACTCTGAAAATACAACTGCCTGGTATTCCTGTCCTCTATGACCGATCGCTGCTTGACACCATATCATCATCTCGCTTTTTGGTGGTAACAAAATGGGAACTGGGTCTGTTACCCGCACACTGCCAATTTCTCCCCCAGACAGATTTACCTGTTGCTTGTGGATGAGGGCTCGGATTTCTCTCTAGATGACTCTTGTCCAGTGGCGTAACTTCAGGCCCTGGGGCCCCGGTGCGAAAGCTCCAACGGGGCCCCCAATTATTGCAAATTTTTAATAGTATTAGTCTTTTTCTATAGGCCAAAGAGACTTTTGGGGCCCCCTAGGCTGCAGGGCCCGGGTGCGATCGCAACCCCTGCACCTGTGGTAGTTACGCCCCTGCTCTTGTCCACCCATAACCAGCAGTCTCAGCAATCTGTCGGAGTTAAAACAACACTTCTCCAAAGCAATTTTCAATGACATTTGTACCAATTACCATGTAGGGGTATTTTTCATTAAGATTGTCTTGTACCACAAATAAGCCTTGGCCTTTTAATTCCTCCCTCCCCAAATTTATTGTAGCTCTGTACCCCACCTGTTTTTGTGGTTGTCCATTAGCTGCAATAATGTAAAAATTGGGGTTTGGGGGTTCAAGATCGTCATCAGACCAAAATTGTTTGTAAAGGATATGTGGGATCGTAGTGACCTGCGACTTGGTGTCCAGTAGGGCAGACATCGGGATTCCTTCTAGCGTAATGTTGATTTACGGATGGCCTTCCACATACTGGTTACGCCAATCAGATGGACCCTGCTGCTCTACCCCTGGGGGCTGGCTCTCGGGCCCAGAAATCTCGTGTTTAAAGAACATCCTCTTGCAAAGTGGCCCTGCTTGTTGCATCGTAGGTAGATGGGTTGTCCTGAAGAATCCGTGTAGTCCCTGACTCTGCGTTGGAATGGTGCGTCGGTCCCCTGAACGGGCGACTCGTTGGTCCCCTCCACGGGCGACATAGGTCTTCATTGGAATGATGCGTTGGTCCCCTGCACGAGCGACTTGTTCTTCCTCCGCATCCATGGAACATCCTCAGGGCTATCAGCTAGTTGGATTTTGCTTGGTGGTGGTGCCCCAGGCATAGCTTGCAAGAGCTTTAGTACATAGTCCATGTTTTTGGTTAACTGGAGCACCTGGTTGCGCAGGTCATCATCTGAGTTATCTGCTACAGCTTGTCTTTCTACCTTTGCAGGTTCTGTATAAACGGGTTTAAAGTCTATGGGGGAGGTGTTAACCTGCCATGATTGTATTGCAGGCTCTGCAGGCACTGTATCCCTTAACACAGTAATAGCACGATCTTTTAAGTCATTAAAGTTCACAGTTGGGTGATCCAATACCCACATATGTACCTGTTGGCAGTGGTAGTCTGACCTCAATCCCTCTGTAAACTGTTCTGCAAGCATTTTATCCTCTTCCAATACACTTGCCGGGTCTACCTGTTTTAAGGACCGGAGTGCCTCTTGTAAATGGAGGGCATAGTCTCTGATGGTATACTTCGGTCTCTGTTTACACTGGTAGAAACAGCATCCTCAATTCAGACTGTGTGCGTTTTTCAAAGACAGTTTTTAGCTTACCAAACACTTTAGCAGCAGAGTCCCTCTCAGCATCACTCCAGGATTCAACCTTCAGCTCCGCTGCGCCTGTTAATTGTCCCAGCACAACGGTGGCCCGCTGCTTCTCTGTCATCGTATACATGTCCAGCATTGCACACATCTTTTGCTTAAAAGCTGCTAGGGTACCGGGTTTGCCTTCATATGTTGGTAACCATTTGGAACCCGGTATATATGGCAAGGTTATTGGCATTATTCGGGATGCTGCTCCCGATGTTGCATTCCGGGGATCCCCTCTGTCAGGGACCTGCACATCATCTGAGTCACTCATGATGGGGCCCCCCTAGTTAATCGCTGCCAACCGGTGAGATGAAACAAACTTTCTCGGTCGTTGGCGGCACTGCAGAGGGAGCGGATCACCTCGGGTATTTCCGGAACTGGGCACTGCGCTTCGCAAATCTCCGGCAGAGTGAAGAGGCGGGGCTGTGGCGCAGTACAATTTCTGTAATGGCGGACCATTTATACAGTTCAGAACCAGTTAATAAAGTTCAGTTCTGGGCACACAGTACCCGGTTTTACCGGGCACGGGATCCTGTTCGTGACACCAGGATTGAGGCGGTCGACAGGGTATGGGGTACTCTGGTACCGGGGCTGATGGCAGCTTCGATGGGGAATCACGGCTGGTTGATCCCCGGTCCCTTGCCCTGCCCCTCCACAGGTGGAGCTTTACCTCAGGGCAACGGGAATGGATGTGGGGAGTAGTAGTTGCGTCTTTGCAGACAAGGCAGTGAATTGCGGGGATAAGCAGGCACACAGACACACAGGGATTGTTGTTTTGGTACCTTTTACTGGTGACAGGGTAACAGGTACAGTCCAGAGAAATAACCAGGTCCCCGGTGCAGCTTGGGACTTCCACCTTAGAATGTTGTGAGGCCTCCTCTGTCTCTGTGCTCTGTGGTTTGGGGCAAGTCCTGCCTGAGCCTGAACCCACCGCTTCTTCTCCCTCTCTGGGTTTTGCTCTAAACTGACTATGAGGTCCTTCTGCGTGGTCCTTGTTTCTTCTATGGCCCCTGGTCCTGTACTTGGTCAGTTTAGCGTCTCTTACGTTCCTACGTGCAACTGCTGACACCACTCCTCTAGTTGTCCCTTGGAGTTGTTATTCTCCGCCATGTCTGGCGGGGAAAAGGGTTCTACTGTCTGTATGTTGTTGTTACAGACATTATACAGCTTTGCTACAATAGCATACCGGGGTAGTTTGGCTTCTTCTTCCCACAATTTAATACATGGATTGGTACTCTTCCCTTGCGTACGGCCTCCCACATACCGATTACGCCAGTCATATGAGCCCGGTCGTCCTACTGCTGAGAGTTGGCCCTCGGACCCAGGAATCTCGGGTTTAAAGGACATCCTCTTGCGAAGTGGCCTGGTTTGTTGCAGCGTAGGCAGATGGGCTGTCCTGAAGAATCCGTGTGGTCGCTGGCTCTGCATTGGAATGGTGCGTTGGTGCCCTGAACGGGCGACTTGGGCTTCCTCCTCATCCACGGGACATCCTCAGGGCAATCAGCTAGCTAGATTCTGCTTGGTGGTTGTACCCCCGGCCTGGCTTGCAAGAGCTTTAACACATAGTCCATATTTTTGGTTAGGTGCAGCGCCTGGTTACAAAAGTCATAGTGGAGCCCACTGGGACGGGGGGGTACTCAGTACCGGACCAGAGTATCACGGGGGTATCACAGCGGTCTTGGTCCGGACCGTGTTCCGAGCCCACAAGTAAAGGTTGGGGGTTATTTACAGGGGTTAGAGTCGTAACGCCACCCATAGTATTGTGGTTAGGGTGACGACCGCTTCTGCAGAACCTCCTGGGATGATGGATGGCAGCCTGTGATGTGACGTCTCCCCATGAGCAGAGACTGGTCCCCGGGGCAGTAGTGATGATAACAGTGTGTGAGGGAGAGTGGGGCTCGAGTGCAAGGATTACACATAGTGATGGGCGAATCCTAAATTACTCGGAATCGCTTGACTCGCTACTCGTTGCGAGTCTAGCGAGTCCAATGTTAATGAATGGGGAAGCGAGTAATAGCGAGTAGTGTGCGATTTACAAATCACAGATGTGTCTCGGATGCTTCAGCCTGAAGCAATCCTAGTTTTGCCATTGATTTGCATTGGACTCGTTTACTTAGCAAGTAATCGCTGGGAAACTCGCACAGATAAGAGTCCTGTCTGCTCTGTGTGCAGGCTGCCGCAGCTCCAGGGTCCGAGAGCCCGCCTGCTGCCTGATGTAGCAGAGCTGAGATTGTTCTCAGTCTGCTCATTCCCTGTGCATAGACATCTATATCTATGCACAGGGGATGTAGCAGAGTGGACATCGCGTTTGGACTGCGTCGGACGGAAGAGGATTTTTTTAATTAAAGATGGAGTCCCTAATGGCTTTTTTTTTTATTTTTAATAAAAAATTTTCTCTGTGTTGTGTTTTTTTTTAAAACTATTTAATAGAAATTCATGGCGGTGATGTCTAATATTGGCGTGACCGCCATAAATTTCGGGCTTAGGGCCAGCTGATAATACAAAGCTGGCCCTAACCTCTTTATTACCCAGCATGCCACTGCCACCAGGGCCGCTGGAAGAGCGGGGTTCAGCGCCAGAGGATGGCGCTTCAATGAACGCGCCATCTTCTGGGGCGGCAGCAGCGGTTGCAATTTGCAGCGAGGGGTGCCCAGAAAGCTTGGGCATTCCTGCGCTGCGGATTCCAGCCCCCAGCTGCTTAGCTGTACCTGGCTAGACATAGAAATTGCGCGGAGCCCCACGCATTTTTTTTAAATTATTTCATGAAATTCATGAAATAATAAAAAAAAAGGGCTCCCCTATATTCTTGTGTCTGGCCAGGTGCAAATAGGCACCTGGGGGTTGGGGGCAGCCCGTCGCTGCCTGCTGGATCCGGCTGGTTCCAGAAATACGGCAAAGCCCATGTAATTTTTTTTCTGAAAAATCAATAAAACAATCCTAAAAAGGGACTGCATCTTTATTAACCCCTCGCCCATGGTCCAGGGGTTAATAAAGTTGCAGTCCCTTTTATTTACATTGTTTTATGGATTTGTCAGAAAAATTTTTTACGTGGGCTTCACCGTATTTCTGGAACCAGCTGGATCCAGCAGGCAGCGACGGGCTGCCCCCAACCCCCAGGTGCCTATTTGTACCTGGCCGGACACAAGAATATAGGGGAGCCCTTTTTTTTAATTATTTCATGAATTTCATGAAATAATAAAAAAAAAATGCGTGGGGCTCCGCGCAATTTCTATGTCTAGCCAGGTACAGCTAAGCAGCTGGGGGCTGGAATCCGCAGCGCAGGGATGCCCAAGCTTTCTGGGCAGCCCCCGCTGCAAATTGCAGCCGCCCCAGAAGATGGCGCGTTCATTGAAGCGCCATCCTCTGGCGCTGAACCCCGCTCTTCCAGCGGCCCTGGTGGTGGTGGCACGCTGGGTAATAAAGGGGTTAATACCAGCTTTGTTATACAAGCTGGTATTAAGCCCGAGATTCTTAATGTCAGGCCACGTTTGACCCAGCCACTAAGAATCTCCAATAAAGGGTTAAAAAAACACAACACAGAGAAAAATTTTTATTTGAAATAAAAAAAAAAGCCATTAGGGACTCCATCTTTAATTAAAAAAATCCTCTTCTGTCCGACGCAGTCCAAAACGCGATGTCCTCTTTGCTACATCCCCTGTGCATAGATATAGATGTCTATGCACAGGGAATGAACAGACTGAGAACAATCTCAGCACTGCTACATCATCTCTGTGAGCAGGCGGGCTCTAGGACCCTGGAGCTGCTGCAGCCTGCACAGAGAAGACAGCTGGACTCGGCTGGCAAAGTAACAGCAGTTACTTTGCGAGTTTCCCTGCTATCACTGGCACAGTAGCCGAGTCTAATGCAAGACAATGGCAATCCTAGTTTTGTCAGCGTTTGCCATTGATTTCCATTGGACTCGTGCGAGTAAACGCTGGGAAACTCGCAGAGTACCGAGTCCTGCGAGTCCCTTACTACTCGCCGAGTAACGAGTCCTAGCGAGTAGATTCGCCCATCCCTAATTACACATACTCACGGTTTTGTAGTTTTCCAGGTCTTTTACTGTAGATGATAATTCAGCTGAGTACTGTCCACGGAGTCGCATACCGAGGTAGTTTGGCTTCTTCTTCCCCACAATTTAATACATGGATTGGTACTCTTTCCTTGCGTACATCCACCACCACTCTGGCTGTCAGTAGTGTAAGTCTGTGCTCTGAATATACCGGCTCTACAACTGCCTGGTTTTCCTTTCCTCTGAGACCTATAGCTGCTCGACACTATATGATCATTTCACTTTTCAGTGGTATCACAATGAGAAACGGGTCTGTTACCTGTACACTGCCAATCTCTCCCCCAGACAGATTTACCTGTTGCTTGTGGATGAGGGCTCGGATTTCTTTTTGGGTGACTCTCGTCCGCCCATAACCAGCAGTCACAGAAATCTTTTGGAGTAAAAACAACACTTCTCCAAGGAAGTTTTCAATCACATTAGTACCAATTACCATGTAGGGGTATTTTTCATCAAGATTATCTTTTACCACACATAACACTTGGCCTTTTAACTCCACCATCCCCAGCTTTATTGTCACTTCTCTGAACCCCACCTGATTCTGTGGTTGTCCATTAGCTGGCTTGCTAGAGCTTTAACACATAGTCCATATTTTTGGTTAGCTGCAGTGCCTGGTTACAAAAGTCATTGTGGAGCCCACTGGGACGGGAGTATGACGGGGGTATCACGGCGGTCTTGATCCGGACCGTGTCCGAGCCCACAAGTAATGGTTGGGGGGTTATTTACAGGGTATAGAGTCGTGACCCCACCCGTGGTATGTGGTCAGGGTGACCACCGCTGCTGCAGAACCTCCGGGGATGATGGATGGCAGCCTGTGATGTGACGGCTCCCCATGGGCAGAACCTGGTCCCCGGGGCAGTAGTGATAACAGTTTGTGAGGGAGAGCGGGGCTCAAGAGCAAAGATTACATAGACTCACGGTTTTGTAGTTTTCCAGGTCTTTTACTGTAGATTGTAATTCAGCCGAGTACTGTCCACGGAGTCTGTACAGGGGCCGGGTTGCTCCCACCCATGCCAGGTCCTCGGCTCCCTATTCCTGCGCTGTGTGTGTGGCCCTGCTGCCGCTTTAGCTAAGCTGCCGGCCCCGTCTCCCCTCACTGGTACCAACTTGCTAGGCAACTTGAGTCTTGTCCTGTGTTCCTGACCCCGCCGTGTTGCTTCGCTGTGGTATAGTGAAGATGTGGGACCTTCACTAATCCGGTGTTCACTGTGCTGTATGTTTCATGCACAGTCCTGGATCCGTTATCCGTTCTGTGCACTCCTCTGGGGAGAGTTTCAGGGTAACTTGGTCTCCCAGGTGTGTTCCTCTCTGTTCCTGTCTCCTTTCCTCAGACCCTGGCTTGGCCTGGAACTGGACAGTGGACCATGGGTTGAGCCTAACGCAGCTCTTTTACACCCAGGTCCTTCTTCCTCAGTGCTGCTCCGCACTGAACTGCCCACTTCCTCTCCACACCAGAATATATAGCGGAGCAGCTTGGTCTCCCCTTTCTTGCCTGGAGGTGCTGGTGTTGCGTGAGGAGTTAACACTTCGTGTTGTTACTGTGGTACATGAACCCTGGGGTGCCACATCATCATCAGAGTTGTTTGCTACAGCTTGCCCTGCTGCTTTTGCAGGGTTTTTGGGAGTAGGTTCAAAGTCTGTGGGAGAGGTGTTAACCTGCCAGGTTTGGGTTGCAGGTTCTGCAGGCAATGTGTCTCGTAGCACTGTTATGGCGCGGTCTTTTAAAGCATTGAAGTCCACATTAGGATAATCTAAGACCCAAATGTGTACCTGCTGGCGGTGGTAGTCTGACCTCAATCCATTCATAAACTGTTCTGCAAGCATTTTATCTTCTCCTAGCCCACTTGCCGGGTCTACCTGCTTTAAGGACCAGAGTGCCCCTTGTAAACAGAGGCAAAGTCTCTGATAGTATCTTGCGGTCTCTGTGTGCATTGGTAGAATATCATCCTCAGTTCAGACTGTGTGCGTTTCTCAAAAGCAGCTTTGAGCTTGTCAAATACTTTTGCTGTGGAATTTCTGTCAGCATCGCTCCAAGACTCGACCTCTAGCTCCGCTGTGCCTGTTAATTGTCCCAGCACAACAGCGGCTCGCTGCTTTTCTGTCATGGCATACACGTCCAGCACTGCACATATCTTTTGTCTGAAGGCTACTAAGGTACCGAGCTTACCCTCATAGGTTGACAACCATTTTGTGCCCGGTATGTACAGAAAGGCTAACGGTAGTGATGGGCGAGTCCTAAATTACTCGGAATCGCTTGACTCTAGCGAGTCCGAGCCCGGGACTCGCTACTCGTTGCGAGTCTAGTGAGTCCAATGTTAATGAATGGGGAAGTGAGTAATAGCGAGTAATGTGCGATTTACAAATTGCAGATGTGTCTCGGAAGCTTCAGGCTCTATCTGCTAGGACTCGGTACTCTGCGAGTTTCCCAGCGTTTACTCGCACGAGTCCAATGCAAATCAATGGCAATCCTAGTTTTGTCAGAGACGCTGACAAAACTAGGATTGCCATTGTCTTGCATTAGATTCGGCTACTGTGCCAGTGATAGCAGGGAAACTCGCAGAGTAAGAGCTGTCTGCTCTGTGCAGCTCCAGGGTCCTAGAGCCCGCCTGCTGCCTGATGTAGCAGAGCTGAGATTGTTCTCAGTCTGCTCATTCCCTGTGCATAGACATCTATATCTATGCACAGGGGATGTAGCAGAAAGGACATCGCGTTTTGGACTGCGTCGGACAGAAGAGGATTTTTTTAATTAAAGATGGAGTCCCTAATGGCTTTTTTTTTTTATTTCTAATAAAAAATTTTCTCTGTGTTGTGTTTTTTTTAACCCTTTATTGGAGATTCTTAGTGACCGGGTCAAACCTGGCCTGACATTAAGAATCTCGGGCTTAATACTAGCTTGTATAACAAAGCTGGTATTAACCCCTTTATTACCCAGCGTGCCACCGCCACCAGGGCCGCTGGAAGAGCGGGGTTCAGCGCCAGAGGATGGCGCTTCAATGAACGCGCCATCTTCTGGGGTGGCTGCGGGCTGCAATTTGCAGCAGGGGGTGCCCAGAAAGCTTGGGCCTCCCTGCGCTGCGGATTCCAGCCCCCAGCTGCTTAGCTGTACCTGGCTAGACATAGAAATTGTGCGGAGCCCCACGCATTTTTTTTTTATTATTTCATGAAATTCATGAAATAATAAAAAAAGAGGGCTCGATTATATTCTTGTGTCCGGCCAGGTACAAATAGGCACCTGGGGGTTGGGGGCAGCCCATCGCTGCCTGCTGGATCCGGCTGGTTCCAGAAATACGGCGAAGCCTACGTCATTTTGTTTCTGAAAAATCAATAAAACAATCCTAAAAAAGGGACTGCATCTTTATTAACCCCTCACCCATGGTCCAGGGGTTAATAAAGATGCAGTCCCTTTTATTTACATTGTTTTATGGATTTGTCAGAAAAAAATTTGACGTGGGCTTCGCCGTATTTCTGGAACCAGCCGGATCCAGCAGGCAGCGACGGGCTGCCCCCAACCCCCAGGTGCCTATTTGTACCTGGCCAGACACAAGAATATATGGGAGCCCTTTTTTTTTATTTCATGAAATAATAAAAAAAAAATGCGTGGGGCTCCGCGCAATTTCTATGTCTAGCCAGGTACAGCTAAGCAGCTGGGGGCTGGAATCCGCAGCGCAGGGAGGCCCAAGCTTTCTGGGCACCCCCTGCTGCAAATTGCAGCCCGCAGCCGCCCCAGAAGATGGCGCGTTCATTGAAGCGCCATCCTCTGGCGCTGAACCCCGCTCTTCCAGCGGCCCTGGTGGCGGTGGCACGCTGGGTAATAAAGGGGTTAATACCACCTTTGTTATACAAGCTGGTATTAAGCCCGGGATTCTTAATGTCAGGCCATGTTTGACCTGGCCACTAAGAATCTCCAATAAAGGGTTAAAAAAAAAACACACAGAGAAAATTTTTTATTAGAAATAAAAAAAAAGCCATTAGGGACTCCATCTTTAATTAAAAAAATCCTCTTCCGTCCGACGTAGTCCAAAACGCGATGTCCTCTCTGCTACATCCCCTGTGCATAGATATAGATGTCTATGCACAGGCAATGAGCAGACTGAGAACAATCTCAGCTCTGCTACATCAGGCAGCAGGCGGGCTCTAGGACCCTGGAGCTGCACAGAGCAGACAGCTCTTACTCTGCGAGTTTCCCTGCTATCACTGGCACAGTAGCCGAGTCTAATGCAAGACAATGGCAATCCTAGTTTTGTCAGCGTCTCTGACAAAACTAGGATTGACATTGATTTGCAGTGGACTCGTGCCAGTAAACGCTGGGAAACTCGCAGAGTACCGAGTCCTGCGAGTCCCTTACTACTCGCCGAGTAACGAGTCCTAGCGAGTAGATTCGCCCATCCCTAGCTAACGGCATTATCGGGGCCACTGCTCCAGGTGCTGCGGCTCCCATGCCAGCTGGGGAATCGGACGGCACTGTGTTCCGGACATCCCTTCTATCAGGGACCTGGGCATCGTCCACTTCAGTCATGGTGTTGCCCCCCTAGTTAACCGCTGCCAGCCGGTGCGGTTAACTTTTTCGGTAGTCGGTGGCTTTACAGGAGAAGTGGAGCACCTCGGGTGTTTCCGGAACTAGACGCTCCACTTCAGTGATCTCCGACAGAGCGGAGGGGCGGGGCTTATCTATGCACTCTTTTAGCCACGCAGCTGCGATGCTCTTCCCGCTCCGTATCGCAGTAATGGCGGCCCGATTTTACAGTTCACAAAACAGTCAATAAAGTCTATTTTAAGCACACAGTACCTGGTTTTACCGGACACGGGATCCTGTTTGTGATGCCAGAACTGATCCAGTCGACAGGGTAGGGGGTACTCGGATACCGGGACAGGGGTTACTTCGGTGGGGGATCACGGCTGGTCGGTTCCCGGTTCCGTGCCCTAGACACTCAGTGGCAGGGATGGGGGTGATGATGATGGGGAATGATAACATGACGCCACCTGTGGTACCTGGTAATAGGGTTACCAGCGCTGCAGCCGGCCGCTGAGGTGAATGAAATGCAGCTTTAGTAGTACAACTCCCCACAGATGGAGCTTTACCTCAGGGCAGCGGGGTGGATGAGGGGAGTAGTAGTAGCGGTTCTGCTGTGAACGCTGCAGGCGGTGGCGGTGAAGCAGGCACACACACACGCACAATAGTCTCTGTTTCGGTACCTTTTTACTGATGTCCTGTAACAGGCACGGTCCAGGAGGGTAACCAGGTTTCGGTGCAGCTTGGGACGTTCACCTTTGAGAGTTGTGAGGCCTCATCTGTTAGTGTGTGCGGTAATTGGGGTAAGTTCTGCCTGTAACTGAACCTACCGTTCTGTCTACCTCTCAGGGTACTGTTCCACAACCGATGAGGACCTTTTTGTGGGGATCTCTGCTTAGGTCCCTGGTCCTATGCTTGGTCACGTTTGGAGTCTTCTATTCTTTACTTCAGGGGAATAGATCCTCCTGGGCTGTCCGGGCTTTTGCTTCTACACTGTAGATGAATAGCAACTTCGGACTCCGGTGTCCGGGTAACTAAAGGGTTCTCAGATCTCTTCCCTTCTTCCTATTTCTCCCACTGGCCTCCGTCCCTCTGCCTAGGGTGCTGCACAGCTGGGGTCAGTCTTCCTTGGTTCTGGGCCTGGCTTGGTCCCAACAACCAGCTCTTTCCAGTACTAACTACTCTCTTCTCTGCAGTCTCTCTGGAACTAACTTCAGTACTAACTGGCTGACTGCCTCTGCAGACTACAGACTGTCTGGCTTCTCCCCTCAAGCCTGGATCTTTATAGGGAATCTGGCTTAAGGGCAGCCGGTGGAGCTCCCCCTCCAGGTCTGGGGTGAAATGTGTTGTGTGCTGTGTGTGCCAAGGTGTACATCCCTCCCTGCACTGGTGGGTCCTGTGGCAATCCTTCGCAGAGGTGCCACATAGGGACTTACATAGGGAGGCGGCTCGTCAGATAGAGATGCTGGCAGACAGTCAATGTTAAGGGCAGGATCAGGGACCGTAATAACAGACACACATACGCTGCAAGTTGTTTCCGTACCTTTTATTGATGGTGATGATTCAAGGCAACATCCAGGGTACTGTCCAGGTGCTTGGGTCGCAGTTCAGGATTTCCACACCAGTTGTGAGGCCTCCTTGTTCTGTATGTGTGTACTTAAGTCCTAGCCTGTCTGAAACCTGATCCTGACCTGTCCTGTGTCCCTCACTTGTATAGCAGGCTGTGAGAACCTTCTCATGGGCACCGTTTCTCCTATGTGGTCCCTGGCTCTGTTGGTTGCTGTGCTACAAGTGCTACCAAGAGACTGAAGTCTCCCTGTTCCTCTGGTATTCTCTGCTGGACTAATGGGACCCTTGCAGACTCGGACTCCGGTGTCTGGGTTGCTTCGGTTGCTTTCCTGGGGTGAACTGGTATGGTTCTTCTGCCCCCACTCTGTCTCTGGTACGCCTTGCCTCTGACCCTCACTCTTGGGTTCCTTACACTGGCTAGGCTCCCTCACTGGCACAGGCCTAGTGCGGCACTGTTCACCGTGATGTCTTCACAGTCCATGAAACTGCACTGCCTAACTCCTCCCCCGGGCCTGAATTTATAGGGCGACCTTGCCTGAAGTCGGCAAGTAGAGCTACCCCTTCAGGTCTGGGGTGGAAGGTGTTGCATGTGTAAGTTTACCTGATGTGGAAATCCCTCTATGCACCAGTTGTTCCTGTGGCAACTTACCCGCAGGTGTGCCACATCTACATCAGACTATCTGGTACCAAGCCGACAGGTACAAAGTAAGGAGGGGTGCACATAATTATAGCATCTTTAGATGACCTCTCCGGCTCTTCCGCATTCTTATAATAACATTTTGGGCTTCATGTATTTTTTTGACCTTTGTGTTTCACAAAAGAAAAATTTCATGACGCTTTAACTATTGTCATAGAATTTACTGTAATTTGGCTTCCAACGATGAGCCTTTCTGGCAGCTAATTTCACCCTTGTAATTGTTTTATGTCATTTTATCAAGTTGTGCTTATTTTGCAGCCGTAAATGGAGCTTTTATACCGGGTTTACAAAAGATCTTTAATGGTTTAAGCGTGACATTTCACATAATGTCAGTGGCGGCAATAGTCAAAGCGAAGGAAATAGCACCATCTGCAGGATATTGCAGGGAAAAAACGAAGGAAAAACTGCTTAAAAAGAGAATTATGCAATAAGTACATATACACAGGGACGTAGCATTAGTGCAGCCAAACCCAAGAGGTTAGAGGGCCCATTTCCACCTCCAAAGCAGATGTAATTGTGCATTTTGGTGAGCTCCTCGGTTGCAAATGGCTCTTATATTGTTCTTGCACAAGGGCCAATTTCTGTCTGTGTCCGTCAGCGCCTATACAGTATATACTATATATATCTTTTACAGAAGGAAAAGCATTAGTGAAAAGTAAAAAAAACTTCACCATGCCCCGTAAATATCTCCTCCATGTTCGGTTAACACTAAAGTCACATGGTGAGAAACATAAAGCTTAACTATTTAGTCAAATTAATCTTAAAAAACCCATAACCATAAATTTACCATTTAGAATAAATACGACTTGTCAAATGAACAGTTCTATAAAATCAAAACAAGCACACACACACAGACACAAAAACACATATATTCATTCCCATTATTGTCTGGCTGTGTCATACAGGACAGCTCCTCCGGGGAGAGATGCTTTGTGAAACCGCTTATTCTCTGACCAAGAGACAGAGATTCTGATTAGAGATGAGCGAACACCTGAGTGTTTGAATTCCGTTTGGTTCGCCAAATGTAGGATGTTCGCCGAATTGTTCGACGAACAGTTTGTCAAACCCCCGAAGAACATTGAAATCAATGGCAGGCAACATGAAACACATAGAAAACACCTTCAAAGGTGTTCAAAAGCTGCCAAACACAGCTCAAATAACACATACGCACACAGATCATCTTACCAGTCTTCCGCTGATTGCTTGCTTCCGGTTCCACTCTCCCTTTCACTTACTTCTGGTCCCACCCATTAAGCTTCATGCATACTCACTTCACTGACCGGCAACAGCCAGTCACCGATGCTCATGCTCTGTGAGATGTTCTGTGATTGGCTGTTGCAATCAGACTGCATTTCCACAATCTGGATGGTGTCTGTGTTTGGTTGTCATACACATTAGTGTATGGCAACCAATCTGGAATCATGGAAAATAAAATAAATGGAAAAAATGTGCAGGGCTTCACCCTAATAATTGCCAGCCAAGGTAAAACTAGGCAGATGAAGGACTGGAATTCTCAGCGAGGTGAGGGCCCATCATTATTTCCCCACCCCCCCCATGCTATAGAATAGCAGGCCGCAGCCGCCCCAGAAATTGGCATATTCACAAGAGGCGCCAATTCCTGGCACTTTACACAGTTCTACCAGTTGCTATTTAGTGGAGGCAAACTGGGTAAAAAGGGGTTAATGCCAGATTTGCATTACCAGCTGGCATTAGGCTTGAAAGTCTGAAGGTTTGGCCAATGTTAGACCCAGCCATAAAGAATTTCAAGTAAATAGTAAAGAAGAGACAACACTGAGAGAAAATATTTTACTAGAAATAAAACAGCAAACATGTATCTGGACTCCATCTTTCTTACTCCCTCATACCCATCCCTGATTATTGGCGACATCTTCTTGATTGGAGTCTTGTGGTGAAGAACACAGTGTCCCATCACCACAGTCTCCAAACATTGAATGAGTGAGCCACCAGCTCCAGTCCGGTAAGCGATAACTCCTGAGTTCAACTGAGGACAGCTCAGGTAACCATGGTACCCACTATAGACAGCGGTCACCATGGTTACCTGAATGGTGACCTCAGCGAGTCATCCCTTATCAGACTGGAGCTGGCGATGAGTGACGTGGGTGGTCAGCTGATGCAATTTCCATAGCAATCATGTCACCTGACCAGATTGGGTCAGCTGATCTGATCATATGCCTTGATTACTATGGTGATCAGATTAGCTGATGCGATCTGGTCATGTGACGCGATTGCTATGGCAATCGCATCAGCTGACTGCCTAAGTCAGTCGCCACCAGCCTGGTCCAGAAGCGGTGATTCGCTGAGATCACCTGAGGTCACCGTTCATGTAAGTGGGTAACATGTTTATGCGACCTGTTCTCAGGTGACCTCAGGAGTAACCGCTTACTGGACTCGAGTTGGCAGCTTATTCATTCAATGTTTGGAGGCTATGGTGACAGGACAGTGTGTTCTTAACCACAACCTCCAATCAAGAAGATGTCTCAGAGAATTGAGGATGAGTATGAGGGAGTAATAAAGATGGAGTCCAGATATGTGTTTGTGGTTTTATTGCTAATAAAATGTTTTTTATCTGTGTTGTGTCTTACTTACTATTTATCAAGGTGGAGAAAGACCCTGCATATACAAATGCGCACTGCAAATAATATAACAAAAATGAAAACCATTACATATTTACTAACAACACAAGAAAACAATTAAAAGCAAATAAAACAATGTGGGTCCGGACCCACATTATATTAATTGCTTTTAATTGTTTTCATCACCTTTTATTGTAACATTGTGGTGGCCCAAAAAAATGCATTTCTGGTATTTAGATTTTTTTCCATTATACCAATTTACTTCATATATTGATATCTTAGACTCTTAAGGTACCGTTACACACAGAGATACCTGTGCAGACATTGCTTGCAACTCACTGGTTGCATTGAAATCATGGACACATTGTTCCATTTTGTACACGGCAGCAAAATGGAACAATGTGTCCATGATTTCACTGCAACCAGTGAGTTGCAAGCAATGTCTGCACAGGTATCTCTGTGTGTAAAGGTACCTTAAGAGTCTAAGATATCAATATATGAAGTAAATTGGTATAATGGAAAAAAATCTAAATACCAGAAATGCATTTTTTTGGGCCACCACAATGTTACAATAAAAGGTGATGAAAACAATTAAAAGCAATTAATATAATGTGGGTCCGGTATATATGTTATATGGGTATATGTTTTTTTAATTTTTTTGTTTTAATGCTATTTTCAGTGTAGCTACTCTTGCAGACCATGGGGTCCCCAAGAGAATGGGGGCCCTGGGCAACTGCCCAGTCTCCCCCCTCAACGCCAGCCCTGGGAATATGTTTTCTGCTAAGTCAGTCAATGATGAAGGGACCGCCCAAATGTATGTTACAGGGCCACCTAAGGCCCTCACAAAAATCATGTTTCCTCAAGTCTACAGGCCCTCTGAACATTTCAACTTAGGGCCGCAGAATCACATGGAGGAGGGGGAGGAGGGTAAAGACCAACGCCACAATGGGCCTTGTTGTTGTAGCTAGCATTGTAAACTGCTATGGGATATGTATTCCACTATCTCAGTAACAATGAGGGAGGCACCGCCCAAATGTTTTAGCAAGAGCAGTTCCTTCAAAACGCATGTTACAGGGCCACCTGAGTTCTCTTAGGGCAAAGCTCAATATACCAATGGGTCAGGACCCGTAGAAGCGGCAAGGAGCCGCGAAACGGTGACCGTCGTCCTTAAACCCGCACCTCCCTCCCCTGCTCCCTGGATCATGTACACGAATACATGGAAATAAAAGTTTGAAGATCACCCACGGTGAGTGCCACTGGCTTTGTTCTTATCCTTGGATACCAATGGGTACGTTCTAGCTGGCCTTGTAAAGAGCTAGAGAATAGCTAACTAAAATGATGTTTGAGGGAGGGACCTTCAAAATGTGTAAGTCAGGGCCCTTCCAACTGTAAAAGGAAAAAAAAGCAAAACCGCTTCATTGAACATACGGTAAAGAGGATATGTCTTCTCTCTTCTTAATCTAGTCTTATATGCCATTCGGTACAAATACGCAATTATTACAAAGTACTCGTTACGATTCTCCCAAATCCGAGTATTTCACTATTCGCTCATTACTAATATGTATATATATACTAGCTGTAGAGCTCGGCATTGTCTGGGCATAGTAGCTGTTTTTAGTTATAAGCTAAGTGTATGTCTGTGTGTGTGTGTATGTATGTCCACCAAACCTGCCCTCCCACACCAACCCCCCCCGAACCTGCCCTCCCCATGCCCACAATACCTAAACCTAACCCTCACCTCCCCTCCCCACCTCAAAACTTCCCCTCCCCCAAACCTGCCTCCTGCACCCTCCCCAAACCCGCATCTCCAAAAAAATGCAGCCCCCTCGCCCTCCTTAACCCGCACCTCTCCAAACCCGCCCCCCAAAAAAGCCTGCCCACAAACCCACACTCCCCCTACGCAAAAATTACTATCCCGCATTCCTGCCCAAATAAAATGCCTCCCCCCAGACCCGCATAATTTTGTTATTGTAGGTGTGATGGTGTGAATTCCTTTAGTGGACATACATAGTGAAAGGGTGGGGCCATGAAGGTGGTAGAGCTATAAAGAGGTGGAGTGGGCATGGCTATGTGGAGTGGGTGTGGCCTGGGCGTAATGTTCATATATGGTCAAAATGCTCATGTATGGTAATATCGCCCATATATGGCAATATCGCCCATATATGGTAATGTATGTATGTGTATGTATCATCTCCCCGCCCCCTCCCAGTAGCCCAACCCCTTCAAAGCTCCACAACCTTCATGGCCCCACCCCTTGACAATGTATGTATGTATGTCCACTAAAGGCATTCGTACCGTCGCACATACAATCACAACATTTTGCACACACACCCCATATTTAGGAGAATTACAGAACAAGACCAAATTTTAATGAGGTTTTGTATACCCCATCTAATTTTATACATATTTAAAATGAAATCCTAAAAAAGAGAATCTTGCAATTGCTTCTTAAACTTCTACAATGAATGTTATCAATAATATTTTCTTACGGTGCTATGCATGGTACGATGAGATTTTGCAAAATTTCTCCAATGTTGTGAATTTCCATTGGCTGAAATGAACAGTGATCTCATAACCAGGGTCTCCTGCCGCAGCTGAGGACATCAGAGCTGAGAATGTTGGGATCATATCTGTTCCGTCACATCAAACAGTGAACATGTCGGCCAGAAATTCTTCTCCTATAATGGCATTTGAGTCATGGAGTGTTGGCAATTTGCAGGATCTTGGGATTAAAAACAAGCGTATCGCAAAAAATAATTAAGCAAAGCCAGTATACCAAGATCCACCTATCTATTTTACAAGACGAAGGACCAATATCAGTTCAAGTGAAACTGAAAACAGACGATTATGGTAAGGAATGTTAAAAGAATTGCTTTAATCTCAGTGGTGGCAGCGACACATTGACATTAAGGTCCATAGTCATTGTAGGGATGTAGGACCTGAACATTGAGGGTGTCCATGTCAAGTACATTATATCCCTGGTAAAGTTACATTATAGTTTGGCTCATAAAACCAACCAATGAGCTGGAATAAATCAGAATGATGGGAATTAATATGTAGGGGAACTTAGCCAATCAAACTTTCCAGAATGCTCAATGAAATCAGCTACTTTTAATATTATGGATTAGTATACATTTTTTTGCTTATCCTAGAGAGGAGACAACCACATAGATTTCACTATGAAGGTAAGTTGTTTTTCCTACACATGCATTTTCTTAAGATTTTGTGTTTTAATTATTACTCAATATTTTAAATAACTTTTTTGAAATGTACATTAGGCCGACACCTATGTCTGGTTACTAGAAACCTCTTGTACAATACCGATAGGGAGTGACCCCACAAACCCATGGAGCAAGACATTATAGTTCTCATAAAAAAAAAGCTTTGTGTTTAGGCAGATAATAGTATTTAGGGTTTATGGAAGTGTCTATGGCAGAAGAACCTTTAGGAAAGGAACCCACTCCAGCACAGAGTAGACTATAGACATAGCAGTGTACACTGGCGATCAAAATTAGAGAACAATATATGATAACTGAAAAAATGATTCTTTTCAGGGAGAATGTAATCTACATTAATGAACATTTGGGGATTTTTGTGTAAGGGGTGCACCATGCCACTAGACCAGGGTTTTCAAAAATAACCAAAGTTTATCAATTTAAAACCTTTATTTTACACAAAAAAGTGATAATCATAATTAGAGAATAGCAATGACTGTAGACAGAGAAAGATTAAAACTAAATGTAGTGAAGGTTACAACAGTCACCAATTAGTTTGAAGTGTCCAGGCCTTTGCTTTGCACAGGCCTTTTCTTAGAATGACTTCAGCACATCTGCGGCCACAGGACATCACTAGTCTCTCACACTGCTCTGGGGGGATTTTGCTTCACTCTTCTTCCAGCCTCTTCCACAGTTCTGTGACTGTTGTGGGTTTCTTGGCCATAGCTTTGTTACAATGATTTTCCAGAGGTTTTCTACTGGGTTTAGATCAGGACTCTGGGCCACGTGATGTTGAAGAAGGTTCTGATACACACTTGCATTCACTCTGCCATGTAGCTGTATGAGAGGTCCAACCCCTGCAGCAGAAAACATTCCCCAAATCATAACACTTCCTCCACCTTTCACTAACATCTTTACAAATTTTGGGTTCAGTCTTTCCCCAGCTTGTCAATGGACATAATGTTTCCCATCACCCCAAATAAAATAAACTTGCTTTCATCACTAAAATAAACTGTGGACTACTTCTTCTCTGTCCACACAACGTGCTTCTCTTCAAAGGGGAGTCTAGCCTTTTTATTATATCTGCTAATGAGAGGTTTTGTTACTCCAGAGTGGGCTTTCAGTCCAAATGCTCTTAAATGTCCTAACACTGCATGATGAGGTAGATCCTTAGCCTGTTCAGTGCTGAACTGACAAGCTATTCCAGCTGCAGTGTTGAAATGATTACCCATGGAGATTCTCTGCATTATCCTTTCCTCTCTTGCACCTGTCTTTTGAGGGCAACCAGCCTTCTTGGGGGACTTGAAAGAGTTTGTGATGTTGTAAAGATGCAATATTCTAAAATTACAGACTTCGAATGACCAATTTTAGTTGCTATAACTTACAGAGTGACCCCTTTGGCCTTAATCTGGACAAATTACTACCGGAGGGTTTCAGTCACTTTGGAACAGCACCATATTTTTGCAAAGTGAGAGCAAACTGGAAAGTTAGGCTGCCAGTTATATAGGGTTTGTCAGATAATTAAGGAAATTATCACCAGGTGCCAGATTAACACCAACAATTTGCAGGAATCTGAAAGTGTTCTCTAATTTTCATGTGTCTTTTTCATTTGTCTAATTTACATTTTTATTCTGTGCTTTAAAATATATTCAATGTAATGAATTAAGCTTAAAAAACTGCTAATTTACTCATGTTGGGATATTTTCATAACACAATGACCTTGACATGAAGGATATTGTGTGTTGTTCTTTAATTTTGATTGCCGGTGTACATAGAGTATAGGCAAGTCTTGTCACCAGTGGACCATGGGTGCTCCCTCCATGAGGCCGGGTGAGACCCTTCTTTCAGGATATGTACAATTTATATAGGATTTGGATATTGATGTAAGGAAAAGTGTATTTGACTAATCCAGATATCACAGACAGAAAACAAAAGTTGGACTCATACCCCAATCTTGGTGAGTAGTTGGATATTATTATTAGCTGCCCAATGCCCACTGAGCACATAGTGCCAGTTTCAATTTTCAATCCAATTATTCTTAAGTCTTTACCTGATTTTATTAATTCATTTTTTAAGATCCTGAAAAAGTGAAGGAGTTTCAGCTCATTGTATTTGATGTAGTGGTTCAGCTGGACCACTACATTGTGCGCGCCATATTCCAGGATCAACCGCGGCTGCATGAATACAATGTGGCTAATATAGAATAGGAGATTTTACAGGTGAAAAACCTAAATTACTAATGTTCACTTTCAAGACAGCTGGTACCAACAATGTTACAGAGGCACCAGAATTTAATATAATGCTTCTTCTTTAAGAAATGGCTTCCACCAATGGAATTGCTGGGATTTGTCCAGGGAATATTGTAAAAGTCAATGAACAATCAATCTACTTGTTAGTTCCATCACCAGGTCTATGAAGGTCCTGCCGGTCTTTGACGTGATCACTGCAGGAAATCACTAATCTCTGTGGAAATGCCCATATGTATGACCGCTGAAGTGGTCTTGTGTGCGTGTACAATATCTAATCATGGCAAGACAAGTCTGGAGACCGGTGAGGCCACCAAATTGGTGGTGCTGAAATGGCTGGAAAATTAATATGACTATTATTTAATTTTTTTTTTTTTACAACATTTAGTACCAATAGTTATCTTTTAATGCTTACATACAAAGGTATGGATCAGGGCGGAGGAGAAGATGCAGATGGCATTTTGACAACTATTTATAATGTGTGGTGTGAAATATGCTTCTCCCGATAGGTTTTTCCTTTTTTTTTTTCTTTTTTCTTTTTGGTAGCCCTTACTTCCTCAGAAAAAAAAAGCGAAGTCCACATGCTATTAGCGATGTAAGAAGCTAGAAATACACTACAGCGTATTGAGAACTCACTGTTTATTTGTTTTAAGGTTTAAGTCTCTATCCCCTTTCATATCTTTAGACTATTTTCTTTTTTTCTTTCTTTTCTACCCTTCTCTAACCACCTGAGGATCTTCTTTTAATCACTAGAACCCTCATAAGGAAAACAAAGCAAGAGGTAACAGGCTGTAGTAACAGGGACTATGGAGGTAATCTCTTGGAATGTGAAAGGCCTAAGATTCCCGAATAAAAGAGTAAAGATACTGAGACATCTGAAAAGGTACTTGCCGATATTGCATTGGTTCAAGAAACCCATCTAAAGGAAGAGGATTTTTTTCGGCTCAGCAAATTGTGGGTGGGGAAAGTAGTGGGCTCGTCAGCTCAAGGTAGACACGCAGAGGTAGTGATGTTGTTCCATCGTAATTTTGTATTTCATCTGCTGTCCCAGGAGTGTGATGATCAGGGGAGATGGGTTTGGGTCACCATAGAGCATGGAGGGGAAGTCTATTCAATCTACAATGTATATGGACCTAATGGTTCAAACAAAGTCTTCTTTGATGACCTGGAGAGGAAGATTGTCCTGGACAACTCACCTCTGATAATAACTGGGGGAGACTTCAACACGGTTTACAATGGGGAGGACAGAAAGAGCCAGAGCCTGACTCCTCCAAAAATAGACTTTTCTCCCCTAATTCCTTGAACAAACACATAGTAACACATAGTTAATAACAGTTATAGGAGGCATTAAGGCCCTGCTCACAAGTTTCAATCTATAGAGAAATGTGGGGAACACAATTTAGAAAGTGTCTGTCATATATAGGGTTTTCATGTAAATCTGGCCAATATCTTCATAAGTGTAGTACCAAGTGCTTTTGGGTGGATAAAGTACATGGAGGCAGATGAATAGAAGGCAAAAATTAGGACAGGGGAATAGGGAAGAGTTAGAACAATTAATGGAACAAATTAGTGAATTGAAGAGATAGGCCTGTCTAAAGAAATGTGTTTGTAAAGCATGCTTAAAAATGTAGGGGCTAGGTATTAATCGGATCTTCCGGGGTAATGCATTCCAAAAACCTGGCGTAGCACAAGAGAGGTCGTGGAAGTACGAGGCTCAGATTATGGAGGATATGAGTCTTAGATCATTTGCAAAGCATAGAGCATAGCTAGGGTGATAGACAGAGATGAGAGAATAGATTGAGGGTGGTGCAGAACTGTGGAGAGCCTTGTGGATAAAAGTGATAAGTTCTGTAATGTACACTGTTGCGGAATGGTAACCAATGCAATGACTGGAAAAGGTGGAGGCATCATTATAGTGGCTGGATAAAAATACGACCTTGTCTGTCACAATCAAAACAGATTGGATAGGAGAACTTTTGGTAAGAGGAAGACCGAGCAGTTGAGACTTGCTGTAGTCCAGACAAGAATAAATAAGAGAGACAGAAAAAGATTTTCCTGTTTCAAAGGAGAAAAAGTTGGGATTCTGGAGATGTTTTTAAGATGCAGATTACATGAGCGAGTGAGAGATTATATATGGGGAATAAAGGAATGTTTAGTGTCAAATATAACCCCAAGATAGCGAGTGTGCTGCTTGGGAGTTAGGTTTGAACCACCCAAGGTAATTTCAATATTGGTTGTAGAGGGATGAAAAATGAGATGTTCAGTTTTTGAGGGATTCATTCTCAGACAAGGAGAAGACATGATGTTAGAGAGAGCAGAAAGGCAATCTCTGGTATTTTTTTATTAAAATGGGGGTGATGTCAGGGGACATTGTATATAATTGGGTGTCATCTGCATAGGGATGGTACTGGAAACCAAATCAGCTGATGGTTTGTCCAAATGGGAAAGTGTTTAGTGAAAAAAGTAGGGGACCTAGGACTGAACCTTGAGGAACTCCAACAGTAAGAGGAGGCGGCAAAAGATACAATGAAAGAGTGATCAGAGAGTTAGACGAGAACCAGGATAGAGCGGTGTCCTTGAGCCCAATAGAGCGGAGCATAGAGAGGAGGAGCTGGAGATCAACAGTATTGAATGCAGTGGAGAGATCCAGGAAAATCAGCAGGGAGTAGTGATCATTAGAGTTAGATGTTAGTCTGTTAGTAGATCAATAGAGACTTTAGTAAGGGCAGAGTGTAAGAAGCAGAAAAGGGTCAAGAAGAGAATTACCTTTTTGATTCAACTTTCTCTGGCCTGCATTCCTATATAGACAGTTTAGAAGCTTTGAGCCTACTGACAGATTCCCTTTAATGAAAGGAATTCTTTCTTTTTCTCACTAGTGCACCGATTGGATTTAGCCACTCCTGTAAACCAATGTGATGTGAGACCCTTGAACAAGCCTTGCAACATGACCAGGGATATTAGACAAAGACAGAAACTTGTCTACAGATGATTGTTTCAGGGTATATGCCCGTTATCCAAGCAGATTTTGAAAAGCGTTTGATTTTGTCCTTTTCTCACTCCCTTCTGTATTGTTGAATTATAAGTTAAGCATATTTAGAATAGTTTTAGAATGAGGGTGACAATGACCAATGATAGATGAGGGATCATTTTGATTTCCCTTGTGTGAGACAGTGAGGGGGATCATATGCGAGGGGCGCTATGTGTCCCCCAGAATGTGCACTGTCATGTATTGAACCCGGTATGGAATGTAGGAGGGGGACGATCCACTCCATTCCGGGTCTTGTATGTTTCCCTGGAGGGAGACACGGGGATAAAAGCTAGGTTAGGAGACTGGGCGGGGTTCTCTGTGGAGAGCTTCGGCCTGAGCTGAGGCAGAAGAGGCTGTTGAGCGGTCAGGTCAAGAGTGTGAGAGGCCAGTGCTGTTACCGGCCTAGCCCGGGCGCTCGGTGCGACCTAGACCGGAGAGAACTCCTAACCCAAAGGGTCCGTGTTACTATATGGTGGATGTATACAGTGTACCCGGCTGCATCCCGAAACCCGGCGGCTTGTGCCACATCTGTGCTTCATCAATAAATCCAGACACTGTGCAAACTGATACCGGGCTCACTGCCTTTTGTCGTGCAATCCCGGCGCTACCTCACACTTGTCACCTTGAAACGTACCGGCATGGCATTGCTTTCTAGGAATCAACATTCCTTTAAATTGACTCTCAAAAGCAGAATATCATAGTTAAGTATAAGAAATTGAGTAAAAGCATTAGTAACAAGCACTAGAGGTTCTATAAAAATAATGGTTCTTTATGTGGTGATGTAATGACTATATGAAGACATTGACTAACCGGAGAAATGAATTAGAGGAAACTGAAGCTGTGACATATTCTTTAAGTGAAGCCCTATCTTCAACAGGCAAAGCAAAAACCTGGGGGAATATTGGGAAGAGGCACAATTTATGTAACATGGATCAATATGGGAAGAAAGGCAAAGTACTTAAGGTAAAAATGTAACACAAAAAGACTTCTCTTACTGCGGAGAGAGTATTGTAACTAATAATGAGTGAACAGCATGCCGGTGTTTGCGAATCATAAGATTACTGATTGCAAAGATCATAAATAAATTGATAGCATTTAAGCCGCTCCATTCTCTGTAAAAAGGCTAAATTGAATTTTGTTGCACCACGTATATCTTATTCAACCAGTTTAAAAGACGTGTTTAACTCTTTCAGTATACAATATATGTATACACATGAGAACGGAAAGGTTTAGAGTTATGAGTACAATAAAAAATGGTCACTCCTTATACATCGGGGTTATCAAGAGGCAAAAGAATAATTTGGGTTTTGCCCACATGATAATTAATAAAACTTACATTAATACTGTTATTATGAATGATGCTCCAAAATCTGAATACATAACAAGCATGGATACTCAGAAGAGTAGGGTGGGAAACAGACAGGAAACCTCGGCTTCTGTGGCACAGAGATGGAGATCCGAGAGGTGTCGATGTGGGTTATTGGAGACCGTGAGATGGCACAGGAGATGAAGGAGACAGAGACAGTGTGTTAATGCAGACAGAGGACATGGAAGTGTTAATGCAGAGATACTGGGATTGCCAGGCTGGGGCACAGGTACTGCACCGGTCAGTTATGATGTACCACTGAAATGTTTCAAGCAAGATATGTGCTGTCACATGAAGCCACAAAGTGTGTACCTGTGATGCTAGTCACTGCATTGGCAAACTGTGAGGCAGGGTAGTCAAACATTCCAGGGTCAGATACTAGGACAGCACATCATGGAGTAAGGTGATAGACAAAGATGTAGTCAGGTCATGGTCTGGGGGTCATAAATACCAAGATAGGGAATCAGAGCAAAGGGAAAAGGCAAACACATGGTCAGAGTAGGACCATGGTCAGGCAAAAATAGATCAAAACACAGAGCACAGATAAGCGAGACCATCATGTTAGGCTATGGGTTGGACTAGATGGACTTAAAGTCTACCTTCATTCGTATAAAACTATCAAGCTATGATACAAGCACCAGTGAGCAAAATGCCACAGCTGTCAGTGATCTGGGACTAATTGATCAGCTAAGTAGCTACCCATTCACAGAGAACAGGGAACCCTGAAGAAGGCTCAGAATGGATGGCTAAGCTGTCAATCAACACACCAACAGCTCAGTACACCCCAGCACTAGATTGGACGATTGAGCTGTCACTCACCAAAACCACAGCTCAGCACAGCCCTGATTCCATAATGCAGCTAACTGTCACAATTCATCCAAGACACACTGAGTGGAGGAATCATGACTAACACTATGTAAAGTATAGTGAATAAGCTTTGTCTCTGCTACCTACTGTATGTATACTTCATCAGTTCCACCAATAAATTCTAGTTTATCTTCATGTACTGGTGTCGCTCCTTTCTTTCTAAAATGCTATATGCTGGTTTGCTGCATCATCTAGCAAGCTGCAGTTATGGGGAAAGATCCTTAGAGTCACACACATTCAAGGATTAGTTTCATTAGTACCTAGGGTCACAGCATAACACATTGGCCCAAGTGACCTTTTAAGGGGCAGAGACATGTGGAGATGGGAGTAAGCAACCGCCAGACTCCTGGCAGTAGCTAAATCTCACATAGAAACAAAGGATTTAAATCAAATATGCCTGTTCCTTTTTTATTCCTAAATTTTCCATTGGGAAATCATTGGCTCCAATACGCATTAGATAGTCAGTGAGTTCTGGGGACTTGGACAATGCACCTTTTATGTGTAAGGGAGCTTTTAGATATGTCAAATGGGCTCTACTATGCTGTTGCTAGCTACTGCTACTTATAATGCCGCAGTCTCTGCTTTGCCACGCTTCCTTCACCGGCAGAGATGCTGACATACTCACCACTGTGGTCGCATACACATTTCTAGTGCCCCTGCTCTGGTCCCCACTGAAGCTTCCAGGGTCTGCGTATGTCATGCAGGTCTCCTGTCCATGCATTCACGGTGCAAACCACTTCTCCCTTCCCATTTCTTAAATGGGTAGTTCTCGTACTCTGGAAGTGTCCCTAGCCTATGGCTGGGAGGCACTGGCTATTTAAGGCACCCTCCCCTGTAGGGAGGTGCCTGAGCAACTTCAGTATCTAGTGTGTCTTGTGTCTGCTAGTTTGTTGTCATGTCCCTGCAACCCTGTGTTAGCCTTAACCTGAACTTGACCTGCCTGAACCTGGAAACTGCCATGCCTGAGCCTGAACCTGTCCTGTCTGAACCCGAACCTGAACCTAAACCTGTCTTGTCTGAACCAGCCATCCTGTCTGCACCTAAACTCGAACTTGCACTATCTGTACCAGCCATTCTGTCTGCCCATGAACCCGAACCTGTACTGTCTGTACGAGATGCCCTGACTGCACCTGAACCAGTACTGTCTGCATTGTCTTAACTTGAAGCTCAATGGCCCCGATGCGAAAGCTCCAACAGGGCCCCCAAATACTGCAAATCTTTGGCAGCAATAGTCTTTATAGGCCAAAGGGACTTTTGGGGCCCCATGGGCTCCAGACCCAGGTGCGATTGCAACACCTGAACCTAGAAGATGATGGGAAAAAAAGGTGTGTCACGGTCCGCGCTGCTCAAGTCCAAGAAAACTCACATGAGAGTCAGGGTTTCATAAAACAAATCCTTAGTCTGTATTCTTCCACTCCAACGCGTTTCGGTGCCCCACCTGGCACCTTCCTCAGGGATATTCCTGAGGAAGGTGCCAGGTGGGGCACCAAAACGCGTTGGAGTGGAAGAATAAAGACTAAGGATTTGTTTTATGAAACCCTGACTCTCATGTGAGTTTTCTTGGACTTGAGCAGCGCGGACTGTGACACACCTTTTTTTTCCCATTCATCTTCTGGATATCACCACATGTGAGTGGTCGGTGGAGTACCTGCGGCAGCTGGAGTACTGATGCTCTTTCAACCAGTTGTGGGGATCACAACTGTATCAGGTGAGTGGTTCCATAGCACCACCTCTGCATCCTGTAGTGTCTCTAGTGATAGGGCACTATTGCGCCTCTTGTCCCCCACCCCTCTTGTATTTAAACACCTGAACCTGTCTGTTGGTACCAGCCATCCCATTTGAATTAGCTGTAGTGTCCACCCTGCCTGTGATTCTGATCGTGTCTTGCCTGATACTCCATGTCCGTACCTGCATCCCTGACCCCTGTGATTAGCTGCTGCAGTACGGGGACTTTCCTGGAGTGGTTCCTGCTGTCCATTGGCAGCCAAGTCCAACTTCACCATCAGAAGCTCTGGTATATACGCAGTAAGCACTTAATTAAGTCCCTCCATTGTAAGCCTGGTCTGTGGCGCAGTGGGCACACACCCACTCACGCTACACTATTCTTAACTTTTACACTATCTTAAACAAGTTAAACAGTATTAATCACACTACAGATGCCTGGAGAGCTCCACTTATTAGTTCAGTATAACCAAGTTATAACTATTTTTTAGATATAGATTTTTATCTAGTTTTCAAGCCAACAGTTACAAATTATATGTTCTTGCCCAATCAACCTTAAATTTTACATCAAGTCTCTGAGAGCCGCAGGGTGAAATGCTTTAGAAAATCTAAATATACCAAATCCACCGCCAACAGTTGCCTTGCAAAACTCCAGAGGATTTGTTTGATAAAATTGCCCTTTTATGAAGCCAGACTGGCTGTTATATTATTATCTGGAACAAATTCTTGTACATGTACAGCTTTTCAACTTGCTAAATTCATGAACCAAGAAGACGTGGACATAACAAAATTCTGTTATCATGATGTAGGAAAAATATGCATTATCATATTGCTACTGATGTATAAATCCTGGAGCTGAAAAAAAAAATTTACTTTATTCAAGGATGGACTGATTCTCATTTTTCCTGGTGAGCTTACTCTACACTTATTCCTGTGGCTGAATCTAAAAAATGAGAGTCAGTACTTTATGATTAATCTTCTCCATAACAAAAAGGGAATTTAAAAACACTGATGAATCAGATCAATCCAAAGTATTCAAATTTCAGAAGGCATTAAAGGGAATCTGTCATGTCAAAAATCCATATATAACAGATATAATTTTCAAATTGAACCGGTGAAGCTCTATCTATTCATGTATTTCTTTCATTCATACTCCCCTCCTATCCTCTATAAACTGCAATAAAAGATATTCATTCCATCCGTCAATCACAGTGATTGATCACTTAATTCTCTGCTGCACACATCCCAGGAATGAATATTCATGTTGTGTGGTCGGCTCTCCAAACGAAGGCACAGTCCAGAGGAGAAAGGGTGGGGCGAGGAGGTGTGTCTTAGCAGCTGCACATCTGACATCTTAATTATGTGTATCTGAGGCATGTGTGTAGTGTGTGCTGGAGATATTTCTATGTGTTTATAAGAACATTTTTTAATTTACTCAGCAGATACACACATTACATTTATGTAGGAAAACCAAAGTTCATATAAATACATAGAAATCTCTTACAGACAGCACACACATTGTAGCACAAAACATTCCCCTCTCCTATCTCTCCCTCCTCCTTTGAAGAAGCCTGGAGAAGCCTGAGATTTTCAGTGACTGACTTCAGCACAGAGGGGGGACAGAATAACAACTTGGATAGGCATGGTTATTTAAATAACATTTACATGCCGGACTATTCACTAGTCCAGTCAATTACTTTTACTGCTGAAGATAGCTGCCTGCAGGGTGTTAAGATGCTTATAGCAAGAAAACTACAA